>OZ022263.1:34557869-35157869 GCA_963978885.1 Nemotelus pantherinus
AATTCAAAGATATAGAATCAGTTTCGAAAGACGGTCGCACTTGATAATATTCATTTGGAAGACTAAAGTGAAAATCAATAGTTTTTCAACAAAGACTTCTGTTATGCTACTTTTTTATGATTGAGAGGACGATCGGACAATGAGTTGTGATACAACTTGACCAGTAGCATGAAGAAGACTGGGAAAGCTTTCGAAACAACTAAAGGAAAAATCTCAGAGGGAAAATGCTCTCAGCATTGTTATGAAAAAATATTTTAAATTCATGGGTTTGTGTGAAAGTAGTCACATGGTCCATTGCCGGGTGTCCGAAAAATAACACTCACCATCATATCCTAGCGAGTTCATTTCATCGTTTCTATTAAAATTTCAAAATAGATTGTCAGGGGGAATTTCGAATGATGAAGCACATATACACGAAGCCAAGTTCAACCTGTTCCATCCGCAACTGAAAACTGTATTTCATTCGCAAGAATCGAAAGGGATTTATGCTTGTGTGGAATGGAAAAGCTGTGATAGAGATGAATCAAAACGAAAGATTGGTCGCAGTGGCGCAAAGAAATACCTTAGCTTATGATTCGGCACACATGAGCTCAGCCAGGCCATCCAATTCTTTCTATGACCTATTTTCGATTTGATCTCTTCTATGATTTCGATTGGAACAGTTTACGCCTTCTGCCCCAGATGTGTCGCATTCAACTGAATCTGCTGTATTCGTGCTGTCTCAAAAACGTTCAGCAGGAAACGCTAGAATTTAAATTTTGCAGATAATAAGGGTTCTGAAAATCGAGAACGGAATTGCCGAAACAATATTATTGATATATTGAGATTGATTATATATCGAGTCAAAGCGGGAGCTTATTTTGCAAGCTATCAATATTAAATGTACGGGTAAAATACTGCAGCTTGAGATTCGGTGCGGATAAGTAATAGACAAGTGGTCATAGATTTCGTAATGCCGTAATGTTGATTTTCAGAAGATTAGCTCTGTTATTTTAGTCAGCAAATCAGAAAATATGCAACAAGAAGAATTCTAAGTGCAAAGTGACAAGTAGCATTCTAAGTGCTTTTTCTGAAAATAAACTGAAAATTATAGCACTTGGACGAGTGTAAACACATGACTCTGACAAATTTCAAAGGTAACACGTCATTTATTTTTGTAATCATATCAACTGAAATAACTGGGATGAAATTTTCACATTTCAAGAAAATTCTGCAGAGTGTTTTCTTGGAAACAAGAACGAAAAGCCACAATAATATCACATATCGTATCGCATGTACCTAGACATACCGAACAACTGAAAGGTTTCTTAACTTTTCACCTCATCGCTGGCTACGTTCTAATGAATAACTAATGAATCTCATGTTCTCCGGCAAGCCACGAAAGGACAGTATTCGTCAGAATAAAATAAATTGAATACTCCAAATGTTTGATCGAATTCCCATGATGGCACTCCCTAGTGGTTACGAACAATTTGAAATGGTAAAATTCTTGCCACTTTTCTTACTCTTTTTTTAGCATAAATATTCAAGTTGTTTTTCAATCCATTATAGAAGTCCCTTCTCGAAAAACCTTAATGCTTTTACTGAAAGTTGACAACTGCAGGAGTATGATGTTTTTCTTTATGTAGGATGAATTTTATATATGACATATTGGCCTTACGTAAATACTACTCTTTGAATGAAATTTTCCGAAAACAGCTTCTGAGCTAAATGAAGACAAAGAAACAGAGAATTAGGTGGCATATATGTCACAATAAGTGATATTTACGTTGCAATAGCTGAAATATATTTATGTCATATATATGACTCGATAAATTAAAACGAATGTGTTTGGATAAGACATCTTTATTCATTTCAACTCATGGAACTTAAAGTAGCTTCTTGAAATGTTCGTGTCTGATTAAAAAAGTATCTCATCTCTAACGCTAAAGTTATAAAGTATCTCTAACGCTAATTTTGGTTGGTTGACCATTTACAAATGCTACTACACCATCGTTGCATTTTGACAAAATTGAGTGAAATAATGATTTGTTTTCGAAGTAAAACAGTATGATGCATAAATACTACTTTTGTTATTACAATTCTAAATCTATTATATATTTTCAAATTCTACTCTCTAAGATATTACTACTCTTGAATTATTGCTCAACTCACTGATAACGAATAACCATTCAAACTCAAGTAAAAAGTTCATCTGAATCAAAAGTAACAAGATTTTTCCTATTGACCTCTAGTTATTTTTGATAACTGAATGGTTTTTGCTTTACCAATATGAAACCTTATCAGATTACACTACGAACTCATATGATTAATTTAATTTACCTTTTACAAATACGCACTAAGAACCGTTTTATTCATTATATTCATTTATTTATTATATATATAGATTGTTTGTAGCCCTTCACGATCTTCAAATATGATAGTTTTGTTTGCCAGCTGCTCACCGTATTGAACACATATTAAAAGTGAAAATTTCTAGATAAAATAATCTGGTTTTTTTTAAACAAGCCCAAGAGAAACATAACAAACTAAAAAAATATGACTTAAGGATTTTATCTCAAATACTTCAAGGAAAAAAACTTTAAACATCCACGCAAATTTGGATACTGAGGCATATTTTCTGATGAGCCAACGTATTGGCTTAAAGATGCATACCTAGTTTCCCCCCTTTAAAACTTTGTTCAGTTTTCGAAAGACCTTGGACTCTTCTTCTGCAACTATCCCGCGAGTTTTGGCACTGTACTTTCTTAACCGCAAAAGCATACCAACTGAGTTCTTCAAGCTAACCTTTTGCGTCGCCAGAATATATATATTGGCTTCAAATGCGATATTTTCAACGACGAAATTTTAGAAAGTGCGAGTTTATTAACAGCCCTTCAAAAAAATGTATAAGTCATATAAGGCTTAGGTACCAATAAGGAATCTATACCCAATAAAAAATACAGTACACCTTATGATTGCCTTAAGACGAAACTTATATAAGCCTTAATAAATTTTAGTAATTGGTATAGAATTAGTGATTTCAGCTATAGCTGATGCTCATTCATATTTTTTGTGAAACGTTCCTGTGGCAGTCGCCTTTTGCAGAGAAGGTATTCATTTACTATAACCTTTCCTTACCAATAACTTTGTTACCATAGAATCATGTGATATGCAACAAACTGGATGTAGAAATTTTCAAAGAAGTGTTATAAATGAAGCTGAAATGTATATACAATTTTTGAGTTACAAAAGCGTGTGTCTAATATTTGAAGAACAATTCTATTATTATATCGATGTCTGAATGAAAGAAATAATAACTACCATAAAATTACTAAGGTGTGTAAATGATTCGTCAAAATTTTGAAATTATTTTATTTTTTCTTATTATCGAAAAATTTGATTTTAATGACTAGTATTCTTTTCCCTAGATTTTCAAATAATAGCTAAATAATTTAAAAACGGGAACAAAATTTGAACTATTGCAAAATCCTTATCTTTACCCTGACAATAAAGCTTACAAAAGCATGTTCCTTATTCTAATGCTGATAATAAGCTGTAAATCAGGGAAGTACACTGTAAACTTGAAACTCAATGACATGGCCAGGAATAATATGAGGTATGTTACTTTGAACTTTAAATTCCTTAGCAAAAAGCAACGCTTATGACTAAAGAGTATTTATTATTAGATTAATCCTTATATAAACATTACATTTTTTCCTGGGAACATAAATTAAACATAGTACGACAATCAAAAGACGACTAAATTAAAGCCTTAAGCCTAAAAAATACAAACAACCACCAAAATTCAGCCAAGCATTCACACTGGCGTTCGTTAAAGAGTTTTAATTACTTTTAGGCTACTACGCCTACAGCAAAAATAATGCCAATTCATTGTACGAAATAAATCGACCATCAGTGAAGCTCCACCAATGACAATTAAATGGCGCACTGAGTAAAAAGCTACCAACAAAACACGGCTATTTTCTCAAATCACCTCAAATATGATTTATATTTTTTACATATAAAAACTATTAGCTCTTATATTACTTGATTTTATGAGTCAAAAACCACAACGGGTAAAATTAATGAGGAAATTTGCTTTAAAAATGTAAGCACAAACTTTTGATATCACAACCAATAATTGTTCAAAAAGCAAGCACCTACCAAGTACACACCGTTTCTATAACTCATGAAGGCAATTTTCACCCAATTGTCTTTCAAAAACCTAGCGGAATGTTGTAATTATGAATGGCTAAAAGCTTTGAAAATTACCTAATTTTAATATCCTAATACTAAAATAATGAAAAGTTAATAACATCATTTAGAGTTCTCAAAATACATAAGATAGTTATCCCTAAAACATGGTATCATTATTTGGGGATGTAAATCTGATTCAAAAACATGAACTTGCATATCTCACACAATATTAAATAACAATTAAACCGAATTGCATCGCAGCTGAAAATAGTATTTTATGAAGAAAATAAGGGTCCAGGGATGCATTACAGCCACAACACAGGAAAACATATCTAGGTATAAACTAATCAAATCACAATACCCTCCGCGAAAGATATCAATATTCTATGCATCCATTCAAATCCAGGTACGTGACCCAGGCTCCTACAAAATTTAAGCGACATAGAGCTCTCTAATGCATATTTCAGGGCTTGCATTTTTATAAATAGAGATTCTTGATTGGTCTCTTTATATTTGAATGTAGTTCAGGTTTGAGGGTGAGTTACTTTTTGCCAGTCAAATTCAAACTACATGGAGAGAAACCAATATAGAATAGTTATTTATAAAGACGAAAGCTTGAAATATCTATTAGACTCCTGCTGCAGGTAAAAATTTACATAAAAATAAAAATTTGAGTGATTTTATTAAGCTTCCTGACCGATTTTTGATTTGTACTCATTCTGTGCCCGATACTATTAAAACATGATTCATAAAATCATAACAAATTTTAGCGCCCAACGTGGTTCATATAACGCAAATAAAAATATTAAGTCAGTTTGAAGCTGCTTTTATTTTTGCCCATGGTAATTCATAACATTCAAAAAAACATAACTTCGCCTACGTTCATTGCTTCTCGATAATGCGTGGTAGCTCTGAATTGATTGAGCTTATGATTTCACATTCTCGAAGCTGAATGAACGATTGAATGATGTAAACATGCAGAAAAAATTAATGAATTACAAAAATGTTCTTCAAATGCAACCACGATTTTTTTCAGGTAATATTTGAATAAAGGAAAAACAACATTAAAAAATTAAGAAAAATTAAAAATTTATAGATAGCCACGTATGCAACTTATAGTCATAATTGTCCAAACTCCACAAAATGGCTCAACATTTTTCTATTTAATATTTGATATTATGTTAAAATACATACATCAAGCAGGATAATAAATTACAGTTCTGGCTAATTTTTACAAATAGTTGAGTACTAATCAAATTAATCTGATGCAACTTTTTCCAGTTTTTCGAACTAAACATTTTAATTTGGTAGCCAGTTTTTCCTCTGAAAGCTAAATATATTTCAAGTTTTGGATAGTTATCATTGAAAATAACCTGTTATCTTTCTCAGTGCTGATTTGTTTAATTCCTATTTTTAATAAACTTCTAATTTAAAACTTCAAAAACTAAACTTCTTATTTATTTTCCATGGCCTCAAGCTTTTAATTTGATTACATATAAATGCAAAGATCTTCTTCATTGCACAAGATTAGTTTCACTACATTTAGTTCTACTTCTACCAAAAAAATAACGAATGCTGGTGTGAAATAGCATTTAAATATGTGTAGAATATAAGTTATTCCACTAACACTGATTCAATTAGCTGATCTATAGGACCCTAAACGCAAGGCTCTGAAGTTGCTGGTTCTATATCTGTAAGTAGACGATAGAGAACTATAAAGAACTATGATATGTCATGGTTTGGTTGCCAATGCTCAATGCATTTGATCATATTGCAAAATATATTGACTGCGACCATCCATAAATAATTTATTCAAAAAGCAATCTCTAAATCGATTTTCATACGATAGCCTTTTATCTCAGATTATTTTTGAAATTTTTTCCTGTCATATAATTCGACACTATACAATTATCAAATCAACAACTTGAATCCAACTGAAAACCTCATTCAAAATTCAATTTGATAATGGAGCCTGTCATCATCATTTTACATGTTTCGGCATTTAAATAATTTCACTGGACTCAGAGTCCATTGTCAGTTGTTTCTCCTGAATCATTGTTTTGAATTATTCTGTCCTTCATCGCTGCAGCAACAGATGCCTCCTTTTAACTTATAAATCGAAATATCCTATTTTCAGTTATTGTTCTTTTTCAGTTATTTAACGTACTCGAATATGTTTTGAAAGTTTCTATCCGATCTTTCAGACACGAAATTGAATCGTGTTATTAAGTGGGACAGTTTGGAACAGGTATTACCGCAACTGCCGATATCAGAGAACTCTTTGAGTACGGTATTTTGACTGACTGACAATGAATAAACAATAATGAATTTCAATCCAGCTTCGATGCTTACTAGGAAGTCACTTAAATTATTTTAGTAAAGTAGTAATTGAAGCAAGGTACTAATTTTCAACACAAAAATATTAAAAACGGGGATTTTATCAATTACTTAAGCATATAATGATTTCGCATATTTCTGCAAGGATATTTTTAAAATATATTTATTTAACGACAAAGATATTAAAACGAACCAATAGTTATAATAATTAAGCTCGCAAGTATACAGAGAAGCCAGAAGAGATAGTTGCAAAATCGTCCAATACAATTTTCATTTTTTTTTTTTGAACGATTTTTCACTGCCTCTTCTAATTGAAATTTCAGAACATGGATTCATTTAAATTTTCGTTTGGCACAAATGTGCCAAATTTGAGTTTGTTTTTGGTGCATGCATTTCTGAGTTTGAGAAGACAAAATTTGAAATTCATAAAGAAAATAATTTTAGCCCTTTGGCGAAAGCGGAATTTTTTGGTGAGTTTATAGGTGCCCATATATTTTTGTGGAAAAATAAGCATCGAAAATAAAAACTGGTTCTGTGGTTAAAAATAGGCAAAGGAAATTGATAAAATTTCGATTTGCGATTACTTTTCTCGAACCTATCAAATCAATAAAAAAAATTAAAGACACGTTGATAGGAACCAAAAAAATGTTTCTTGGGTCTTTGGTGAATGTGCCAATAACCTGTAGGTGCAGCAGGTACATTAACAGAAAACCTTCAAATCATTCACCCTCCTAAAAAAAATTCGCTTCTTATGTAGCAAATAGATATTGGCCGAGGCCAGGCGAGCCGAAGTCAGACGTGGCCGCCAACATGTGGACGGCATTTGACAGCTCGTCACGAATCGCCTTGGCTCGTGCCCAAAACCCATTCCAATCGGAAGTCGCACGAACGCCGGTGACACCTGTCAAAGTCGCTTGTCTGGACCGTCCACACATTTGGGCTCGCCAGATCTCGCCTGGGCTCGGCCAATATGTATTTCGTACTTTAGGAAAAACTTCCAACGATTAATAAATTGTATGTTTTTGTACACAGTCAAGACAATATTTTTAAAATTTCTTGTCTCATAAAAGACCCATTTTTTGGCGCTAGAAAATTGTTTTTTTTTTGTAGTTATTGCATAAGGACATATGCAGACGCGGTCAGCACATCTATGGTGGGATCTGAACCTTGCAGTGGAAGCATCGAGCTTGGCTTTATCTTAACATCACCAATCTTCTTTCCTTCAGCAATATCAAGTCTAACTACAATGTCAAGTCCAGAGCATGCAGCACTCCTCCCTTGCATGCTTCTTTCTCGTTGGTACTTATAAGAGTTGCCTTCCTTATTATTCTTTATGAAAAATTCGAAGAAGGCGGTTTTTTCCCAGGCATGGCCATGATCAGCTAATGCTGCAGATCGGCAAGTTCGACATTTTTTGGCCATGAATCCTCCATGATAGTAGTCATTTTTCTCTGTTGGAAAGTGAAAATCTTCAAAAAGATATTTCAGCGCTCCTACCCTGGAATATTCCGGATTTTTGCCGACTAAAATCACCTCCTTTTTCTTCCACACGCCCCACGGAGCTACTTATACGGCATTACTTCGTGGGAGTAGATTAGCCCTTAGCTGCTTCTAGACATCCTTGCTGATTCCTTTTTCTTGTCCCGTTCCACGTAACACAGTTTGCAGTGTATATATTTTAGTACTGTTTCAACGGTATTCTACGCTTTTTGGGATTCCAGCATACAGTGTGTAATATTTTTCGCTGATATCCTTGTGCCTGGTACCATCTCCAGGCTACTTTTGTATGCCGCAAAGCGCAGACACCTAAACATAACGTTTTCCGCATCATCAGATACATTTTTACAAACTGGACGGTTCGGTGGGCTGTCGTGTCCAAACCGGTGCAGATAGTAAAGATACACGCCATGTTCGCTCGAAAATCGGGTAACGTCTTTACTCGTTTCTCCGTGACTTCTTGAAACGCATTGTTCAACGTTGGTCCGTTTTACACCACCTCCGAACTACTCTGCCATGAGCGCATTCACACTCATCTTGTGCTTGTTGTCTGTGCTTAGTTTTCGTAGAGTCGAAACATTTCATCCGCAAGAGTTTCAATGGGCTTTTACACACGTCACCTCATAAAACGTTGTTGGAAAGACGCAATAGGTTTGAAGTGCAATCAGTTGCATTTTTCGCTGATTCGATGTTATTTGTAGCGCTGGTGCCCACAGTGGTGATGCGTACAGTAAAATAGAGCTCACCACTCTTGAAATCAGTAGTCTTCGGCTTTGCTTTGGGCCACCAATATTCGGTAGCTTTCTAGCGAGTACTGAGGTTCAAAGCTCAGTTTATTGTCCTTAGTTACGCTCAGTTACTTTATAGTAGGCTGCGGGGTATTATGCAGTCGCCAAACTATATCCATACTACTGGAAGTTTCTTTTACTTCGAGACTAGTACAATTTCCGTCTTATGATCGGATAGTTTAAGTCCAGCGGAGCGAAGTCACGATCTAATCACCCAGATAAATTTCAATTTCTTCGAGATGAGGGGGTGGAATTACGATGCCCATATTGTCGACGAAACTTACCACAAAAACATTTCTGGGTATACGGTGCCTTAGGATCCCGTCGTACAAGATGTTCCAAAGCAGAGGGCCAAGGACAGATCGCCCCCACCATTACCAGATTAAGTTTTGTCCTGCGTCTGAATCTAGATAAGGCTCTTTTTCTGAAGCAGTCGACGATTATACATGTTAAATAGCGTGCCACTCCATTATCCGTCAGTGCGAGTTCAATACGGCTGCACCTCGCAGAGTTGAAAGCTTTTCTTACGTCTAGTAATATCACAGCGCAGCAGTCTGCTTTATCTTTGGTGTTCATTGCTAACTCCAATACTATTCTGACAGCGTCGACAGGTGATCGCTCTTTTCGAAAACCGAATTGGCGGTCCAACAGTCCCTTTTTGCTTTCGTTTCGCATCGAATCAGGGCCCTTTATTGCCACGAGTCTTTTGTTTGGCAGCCAATACTTCTTCTCTGCTTACCGCTGGCAAGTTTTGAGAATCTACCTGTATTACTGGCAGGCTTTCGCCACGATTCTTTGGGAATAGCGTTGTGACTATTTCCTGGCGTATCTTTGGACACTTTATTTGAGAAGAACTCTTCCACTTTATTGTAGTCATAACGGCTTTTTACGCTCCACCCTATGGATCGGCCTTATTAGGCCAATGACAAACACGGCGGTTCCAGCGAAGCGTTTCCCGAGTGGAAACCCGAGTCGGTTTAGTCGTGCGTTCATTTAGCATTGTGATGACACACACCGCAGTTTGGACGCCTCTCGGTTTTGAAGTGCAAAACTAAACCGACTCGGTTTTCCTCTCGGAAAACGCTTCGCTGGAACCGCCGTGTTTGTCATTGGCGTTACACAGCTTTCTAAAGTGCTCCATCTTGCTCTTAGCGATCGCGAGTTGGAGGTTATTCCGGGTGTATTTATACTGACTCTGCAAGTCTTCGTACTATGGACTATTCTTATGACACTGGCTGCATCTGCAGCTGCTGGATTTCTGCATTTCACCAATAGTTTCATCAGACGACTACTCAATATCATTGATAATTCGCCCAGCCTTCGGTGGAGCCATTCCGTCCAGTTCCACACGGAGAGAAAAGTGTAATGAAATTATACAAAATTTGCAAGTAATTTTATTGCAATAGTAGTAATTCTTTACCCCATTACCTATGTAATCAATTGCACTACACATTTTACTACTTTGTTGTGAATTATGTATATATGAATGTCTTTACTACAGCGCAATGAACATGAGTGAGTTGTAGTATGTTATGGAATTGACTATTATTTGCAGGAAAATAGTAAATTTTCATCAAATTTGTAATAACATTCATGTTTTCATATGAAATTTTCGGAATAGTAAATTATATCATCCACTCTAGTAAAAATCACTGCCGAAATTTCTCTCCGTGCATATCAGGGAGTTGATGACCAGCCAAACATGCTTTTACTCTGGGAACTCGCACACCTCATGTTTTTGCTACAAACGCAGTACACCGTATATATTATGGACTGATGGTCACTTTGCGTGTAGTGCTTGCTAACCA
The DNA here is from genome assembly GCA_963978885.1 of Nemotelus pantherinus. NCBI lineage: Eukaryota > Metazoa > Arthropoda > Insecta > Diptera > Stratiomyidae > Nemotelus > Nemotelus pantherinus. The sequence continues at coordinate 34,568,479 of OZ022263.1, forward strand.
AACACTGCAAGTCTTTGATTAAAGCGTCGCTTACAGAAGTATGGTCTACAGTGGAACCCATATCTAGCCTACGAAAGGTTTTGACATTCTCATTGTTTGCGAAGACGATATTTAACCGCGAAAAAGCTTCCAATAACACCCGTCCCCTAGCGTTGGTTTTCTTGCTTCCCACTGCTCAGCCCAGACGTTGAAGTCGCCGGCTATGAGTTCCGGATTGTGCCGTTTTACCTCCATTGCTATGCTGTCCAACATCCCTTTATATTCTGCAATATATGTCCGACTTAGTGCTGCATAACAGCTGTGTAAAAGTGCGTTTTTTATGCATCCGGAGTAGTGCAGGATAGCACTTTGCACGTGAATTCATGTCAGCTGAAACAGTTGACTGCAGTGATAAATTCCCTAAAATTTTCCTGTTGATCTAGCAACCAGAAAACATTGAAACGGATGAATATGACTAAAAAATTAATGTTGTCGAGAGAATTCTCATCCTATGAGTCAAAATATTCTTCGATTACGTTTTAAAAACAAATTCACATCATTCTAATTTTCTAGGTAGACCTTTGCTATTTCGTAATTCGAATTTTTAATTTTGAACTGGCAAATGTCTGACAAAGTTTGCCAACCAATTTTCGATTTCCTGCAGGATGAACAATTCATGTCCTTATTGCAATTTTTGGCTACATGATCTTCTTCTCTACATGATCGACACAATTTCGATTGATCCTGCGGGTTTCTGTAGTTGTTCGCTATATGTCCGAATTCGAGGCATTTAAAACATTTTTTCATGGAAATCTGTTCCCGTAACCTATAAATTGCCTACCCGATTCAAACTTTACCTGCTGCTAATACCTTACGTGCTTGGTCAACGCAAGATGTAGAGTGGCTGCTTGGGTACCCTAGAAGGATTTTCTTAAGCCCACGATGTTTGATTCCTCCACGTTTGTCAGCCCCATTTGGTCCTTAAAAGCACGGCAGATTTCCTCTTTGGTAGTGATGGCGACATTCAATTGCCACTCGCTGACAATTTACTCGTACGTTCGCCTGTTAATGAAGAAAGGGTCTATGTCCGTCGAATGCAGGTCACACTGTCACTTACATCCTTTAAAGTAGGTTGGGCCATAACTTTTTGCAGGACATCCGCCTCCGGTATAGGCCTCCGTTACAACTGTTACTTTTTCACCTTTTGATCTTGGTCCACTCTTCACTGTTTTGCTTGACATTACCTTCCGCTAGTTGCAGAGGTTCTTTACTGTTTTCTTTAACAGTTTGGTACCGGAAAGAAACTTTTTCGGTGTCCTCACCTCCTTTCTTTTCATAGTGGCTTATGGCTCGCATAAGCTGTCAGTTTTATTTCTTGGTCACTTTTGCCTTTCCAGGGAGTCGGCCAGTTCTAGCCATGACACTCGGCGGAGAGAATTTTTCTTTGCCCACTCCTTTCACGCTAGGATCCGCTGGCAACTCTCTTCCAGCTAAGCTGAAAGATAGCCCGTGGGAAGTCATGGTTCCTTTCGACGTTTGAACGTATATCCTCGTTTGAGTTTTGATGGCAGCCTGAGATCTTAAATTGCAACCAGGGTCCTCCTATGCAGCGGTGCATGAAGTTGGGCCTGTAGCATCTGAGTTTCTGTCGTACTGAATGAGCCAGACTCAGTCTGGCAATAACTCCCGGGCAACCTTAGTGTTGAATGTTGAGATACACACACAAGTTAGTGCCCGGACAGAGAGGAGTACCGATGGCCATATTAAATCCATGGACCAATTGTAATGGTTTTCACATTGATACAAAAATTTATTAATGCAGCTCTCTACCAGTTTCAAACCCTGAACTCAGAAAGGGCTGTCAAAGGATTTTTCGCTAGTAGTTTCGAAGTGCTTTTCATTAAATTTGGGAACTTTACCAATATTTTTAATTAGCTTAGGTTAACATGTAACCGAGGAAAATATTTTTGTCGGTTATGTTTTTTATGGAAAAATGTTGCACGATTTCTTTCCCGCTTCAATTTTTTGTTTCAAGACTTTTGATTTTTATGATTCATAGCCCAACAAATACGATGGAGTGCACCCAAAGGATTCACAAAATCACAAAATGTAAAATAAAATCAACTATTACATTGACTGAAGTACTTTGGAAAAATTGATTCAACGAAAATTCTGTTCATCGTAGGGAAAGTATATTTATTTATTTATCTAAAATCGATTTTATGAAAATTCTGTTTGTCGAAGGGAAAGTCTATTTATCAAAGCCTCTGGAGCTCATTCAGGGGAAACTCGTGCTTCTTGTTTAAATTTCGCAACGCTTTTATGATGGATTGATTGACCATAATATAAATCTAATGTACATAAATTTGCTGTCGTTTTATCGTTATATTTACATATTTCATGGAAATATAGGTACATTTGCATATGAGTGACTTTTTCGTTGGACTGAACACCAGAAGATTGAAGACCTTAGAGGTGAATTGATTCAACCACTACTTAGGTAGTAAATACTTGTCTATAAAGGTTTACCTGGAGTCAACAAACCAGCCTTTCAGCCCAAGGATAATACACCTTTCGAGCAAGATAATGTTAGGAGCTAACCTGAATGTCAATCCCAAATATTTCCAACGAAATGCATAATTACATAAGTGAAACGACTGTCTACACCCTCTTCGGGCACGAATATGTCATTCACGTCGAAGCATCAGCTCAGGTTAGGGAACATGAACTATGCCTAAGGAGACAACTATTTACTCTCGACCCCATTAATTGATGATGGATTATTTATTTAGGTAGCCAATTGCCTACGTCTACGTGTGTACTCGTATATCAGCCCACTTTGACTTTGGATCAGGATTCAGACCACAATTCTATCGTGCAAGGCAGCGAGCAATTGTGTTGGTGTATGATAAACTGAAGAATTTATGGAATATCGAACATACTGGTAGACGGATTATCCATAATTTATTACTATGAAAGAGCTTGAAAACATTCAGCTCGATGAATGAGGTCGTGGCTGATGTGGAAATCAAGAATTCAGCGATTGAGATGAAAGGACTTATCTAGTAATATCTAGTTCAGGAATGCATATCTGGATGCATTCAGTCAAACAGGCAAATATATTGGACTTATAAAATTGCTGTCGAAACAAATTGAGCTCCCAGATATAAAGCAAATGTCTCCAGAAGAACTTTAACAAATTATATATTACTGGTTTATTTTTTGAAGAAAGCTTACATATGTGAAAATATACAGATACACGAAAAACAACTTTGATCTTAAGTATAAAATTAAGAAATTAAATTTTAATATAAACACTTTTAAATAAAATAAATGTTGTGTATCATTTTACATTATCGAAAACTATTTCTACCATTATTTATGAGGGTTGCATAAAATTCCAAAAAACAATTTTTTTACTACCACATATACTCACTAATTCAGCATATAAAAACATATAATTAGGCCACAATACCTGGGAGGTAGATTCATTTGAATACGAACAGTCGAAGAGAGAGCATCAAAAGGGAGAAAATGAAATGAAAGCTGTCATTAAGTACCTCTGTTTGAAAAAATTGTCTACCAGAAGCATACACGGCGACATGGTGGAAACATTAGGGGACTCTGTTCCTCCATATTCCACCGTTGCACGCTGGGCCAAGATGAACTCCACAAACGACGTCCATCCACATCCTTCACTGAAGACAACGTAAAAAAAAGTCGAAGATGTCGTGTTGGCAGATCGAAGAGTGACCATCAGGCATGTAACTGAGGTCACGGAGATCTCATACGGTAGTGTTCGAAAAATCTTTCCCAACAAATTACATATAAAGAAGGTATCTGCGCGTTGGGTACCGAAAATGTTAATGCACGAGAATAAAAAGAAACGAGTCGACATTTCAAGGATGAATCTCGAAAATTTTCAGGCAGATCAGGAGAATAATGTCACGTTTTGTGATCATGGTTGAGACCTAGATCCACCATTTTGATCCCCAAACCAAACAGCAATCGATGGCTTGGAAGCTACCCTCTTCACCGACGCCGAAGAAATTCAAAGTGTCGAGTTCGGCAGGGAAGGTTATGGCATCAGTTTTTTGGGACGCTGAAGGAATTGTTATGGTGGAATATTTGGAAAAGGGAGCCACTTTATCAAGCTCTAACTACGCAGACCAAATAAGAAGATTGCAAGAGGCAATGAAAGCAAAAAGACGCGGCAAACTGCGAGCTAGAGTTATGTTTCTTCAAGATAACGCACCGGCTCACAAGGCTGCAGTTGCGATGGATGCAATTAAAGAAACTGGATTGGAACTGCTTGAGCACCCACCCTATTCGCCAGATTTAGCTCTCAGTGACTTCTACCTCTTTCTTCGCCTCAAACAACACCTTCGGAGTAAAAAATTTGAAGATGATAAGGAAGTGATGGCCGCTGGTGAGGCATTTTGGGAGAGTCAGGATAAAAAATGAGGGTATACTGAGTTTGGAAAAAAGATGGACTAAACGTATTAACTTGTTAGAAGACTATGTTGAAAAATAAATATATCTTTTGAATTTAATCCCCTTGGTCTGTATTCATTATGATTACTTATTGATCAGCGTAGCGTAGAATTTCTATTTAGAGAATGAAATTTCTAGCTTTTCCTTTTGGTTGTGAGAAACAATTATTAACTGGATATACGTGGGATATACGTTGTCTATGCTAATTTTTAGACAAGAAGGGAACCTTGATCACAAATTCACTATTAACGTTTATACTATAATAATGTGAGCTGCTGCTTCGAATAATTTGACCTTATCTTTTGGTAAACCGAGCTTGATCTAGCTCTCACAGAGGTGAAATTTTATTTTTGAACTATAATTGAAAATTAAATTAATATTAAGTTTTAATCAATAAAAAATATGGGTAAAACATCCAGTCAAACTAATACTTCCTTAATCCATACATTTTTCAGTAGGATACCTCCCCTCCTATTGCAAAGCCTCTACGTGCAGTTGCTCCTCGGCCGACTGCAAGCCATTTCGAATAGATCGGTGAATTGAGTTTGTGCCAGTTTTTTATTTAGCTAATTACATTCATAAAATATGTAAGTTATATTTTCAATTCAAATCAAATTTCTTATGGTATAAAATAATTTTCCATTCACTATTTCTCGTATTTTTATTATCAGAATAGTTCCGCTTCCCTTAAAGTGAATGGGCACTACTTATTAACGATTCATAGTTGATTTGATTGAAATGCTTCATATTGAATTTTATTCAATCTTTCCCTTTCCTGTTGCCGAGACAAATCAATTCAAATTCAAAGCCCGATGACCGAAAACAGTAGTTAATCACAAAATGATAGCACCAAGAGAGCATTGATTAAAATACATGTAATTCATTTTATGAACACTTTACCATTAGCCTTCGACACATGCACATAAATGCTAGCTTTCGTTCCACTTAAAGTTTCGAAGTGGGGCAATATTATCCATACGTAATTGTCAGACTTCATTAATGTTTCAACACATCGTGAGGTGATGAGCTATGTAATTGAATAGCTCCGTATGCAAAGCAAGCTGACCCATTGATGTTGCGGTTAATTATAATCATCCCTAATTACAGGTGATATAGACCTACTCCCTAGCCATCACCTATGTATAATACTACTTAAAATAATTATAGAAGATGGCATGCATGGGTTCATTATTTGATTACCTGTGCTGATAATTTGGAGCTTCGCCACAATCTATCAAAAGATATTTTGACAAACATTCATCATGGATGCAATTTGTATTAATATATTTTATTCTACTTTTATGTCAAAATATTCATTATCGGTGCATTAAGTCAAGTAAAGAGTTTTTTCAGGATCTTTTCTGAGATGGAAATCCCTGTCTTAGAAGATGTGACCTCTTGTCCAAAAATATTTATTTTTCATTTGAGATAAAAATAAAACGGTATAGAGTGTCATTGATATTTTTTTAGACATATATTTAAAGAAACAGTTATTTTAAAGCAGCAATAGCAACTACTATTGCAAATTTTAAACCGCCATTGAAAAATAGCCGAAAAATAATAATCATCCATCAATAACAGGATGCTGCAACAGACATAGCATCCTGTTATTTATTGTTTGTAAATCTATAAAAAAATGTTAAAATATAAAATTAAATTTCACAACTTAAACACAACAAAACGTTTGAATATTTAGATAATGATTTCCAATATTGGAATAGGTAATATTTCCCCACATTGGGCGTATTTTAGATAAAAAGTTGAAAAGATTCTTGTGAACGAGTGATCTCAGAATTGGGGGTAATTTAAAATTTTAATAACAATAGTTTTATTCAGCGTTTTATCGTATTTACAATTATCGTTGCAAAATATTTTAAAATCTAACATATTTTCTTAATTTACTATGTTGCTGCTACTATGTTTAATCATGTTTCTGTAGCATTCTCAATTGACAGTAACTGTATTGGTTTTCGAAAAATACGGTTTTATTACATTTACCATGCCCATAAACCATACCACACTGTTAATTTTTGAGGATGTAAAGATATTTCCAGAGCAAAATGTGGGCTTTCTTTGTGCCAAATGCGACAATCTTGCTTATTTACTCAGTTTTTTGAGCGAAAACGGGCTTCATCGCTGAAAATAATTTTTTCATGGAATAATGGATCTGTGTCAGGGTACTTTCTACGCAATAAATGGTCACTTAATTTGAATGCTTCTGTCAAATGAATTTTATAAGTCATGAAATACAAATTCTTGTGCAGAATTTTTCATGTAGTACCATCTGAAAGTTTTAAAGTTTTTCTTGATTTACTTGATTTTTTCTTATTCTTGACTGAATTGATTGTACTTGATTTTCATCCACACTAATACATTCACTTTGGCTCTCAGCATTGTACTAAACCTTCCACAATACCTTGATCCTTTCACTCACAAGCATGTTATGCTTGGGCCAATATGTATTTCCTACATTAGCTCAACTCACATTCTTTCCTTGAATGAATCCCACACACTACTTACACCACAAGGTAAGTTGCTGCTATATAATAGGCCATATTCGAGACGCAGGACAGGTACGGTATACTCGACGGCCCAATATATTCCGACGGCCTGGCGAAATTGGACGTAATCTTTTCTCCACAGACATACGAAACTAACTGCAACCTTACTTTCCCTTCCTGTCATCACACTCCTATCCCAAATTTCCTTCACTCCACTTTATTAATTCGCTCCTAGTATTGCTCCAAAATTGAAGTTTTTGAGGGGTTTTACTGGGCTTTCCCCGCTATATTATAAGTTAGGTTAAGAATTTCAGATACATAATACGTACATATTAACATTAGGCTAAGATCTTGGTATAGTTTTAAAACTGTTAGACCTAAGACACATTAAGCTAGTACATTAGGTATAAGTCATATTAATAGTTTAATTAAAGCCCAATAAAATGTTTGTTTGTGTTTGTGGCTCTCAGCATCGAAAGTGTCAGCAATAAGTTTACGTTTTTTGTGGGTTAAATTCTGAAAAATCTAAAGCTTCGAATTTTCAATTCATATACAAATACTAAACTCTGTAGACGACAAGAAAGAAAGATAAAAGAAATGAAAACAGCAGTGATAATTGACACAATTTGCTTGATCTCGAATGTCAATAGTGAATAAAAACTGTGGGACTTTGCACAAATTTGACAGTTTTGGCCTCTGCAAACAGAAAATATCTATTAAATGCTTTGAGATAGTAGACCATTCTTACAGGATTTTGACAAGTTATAACTTATTCGGAAAATTATCTCCCGAAACCTCGCAGAGTTTAAGTAGCGGAGAAACAAATGGCAAAATCTAAGGTAGTTAAGCTTTTGATATGTTTTATTTTTAGATGATATAGATTTTTGTAGTGCATTGGCTTCACTTAATTTCGTATGTGTAAACGCTTGTTTCATATCCTTAAATCTCTCTGAGCTGTAGATCAAATATCTCGACTACAAAACGTAGCGAAATACTACAAAGTACTAAGCTCTGTAAATCGATCATGTCGACTGCGAAACATAGCCCAAATTGATTAGTTTTGCAATAAATTTAATTAATTTCCACACGCTGTGCTACTGTGTATCTTACTATGGTGATTTGTCAAATAATACTGAGAACAAATGTTTGCCCGAAAGCAAGCTGTTTCAACTTCCCCCATTTGTGCTTTTATACATACATTCATCCCCTCCCTTCATAAAGGTATGTACCTTATTTGTCTAAAGTATTCATGATTTTGTTCAATATCAGCGAATATGTTCATACATTTCAGAAGAAGACAAAACGTAAATTAACTCACAAACTCTTTTTACTACCGCAAGATAGCTGAAGTGTATTTATAAGGTCATATCATACAATATCATTCCAAAAAGTCTATTATAACAATACTATGTGTGTCCTCCAAGGAGCAGAATACAATTCTCGCACCAACGTGAGCAATGCATAGCTCAGAAACTTTTCCCTTTACAAAACGACGACAGAAAAGGCCGTTTTCGCCATATCAAATTATGCCATTATCAAAACCATTACATTAATTATTCATGTCCGACGATGTGCTACAAATGATATTTTCAAAGTACAGAGAGTGACAAGATGAAAGATTTCTCTTACGTACGTTTTCCGAGAATTTAATTCGATAATTGCATGGATTGCTTTTGAACGATAACAAAAGCGAAGAGTCTCTTGGCAAAAGTTTGCTCGACAATATTTGATCCGTCCAAAGAACATAAATTGAGACTTCTTGTTCGTTTAAGAGTTCATCGTATCAACGATGGAGTAGGAACATAGACGACTATACTTCTGAAGAACATACCTGCATGTTTACACAATGGAGACCTGTTCTACTTGCTTCATAGAATAGTCCTATCTAGATGGTCTTCTAGACTAGAGTCTAGGCTCCCGAAAACATTTGTAGGCTTATGGAAACTGCAGTCAATCGTTGACTGCTGAAAGCCAAATTACGTAAAACATACACCTACAGCTCAAACAATAAACGTAATGATGTTTTTGAAAAAGTTTTTCCCCTAAAGTCAACATCGTAGACAGATAGGAATTCGAAAGGCTGAGTTCTACTTAGCTCTACTGTGCCACTGTATAATTTAGTAGGCTTTCCCCTTGACCGAAATTGTGTGCACTGGGTTACCAGATTTAGTAAAAAATGGACTAAACATATTTTCACTTTATCCGAATTAATTTATTATGGAAAATTTTAAAGTAATAAAACAGGCACGACTCCCGGAATGAGCTCAAAATCATGATAACAAATCCGGTTTTGAGCAAGTCAATTTGTAAGTTGCAGTGTTTACGTCAATATCAAGAAAATCAATCACCAATCCTACTGTATATATTCACCAAATGATTTGGAGCTATTTTAATGTTTTACAAGCTTTTGTCTTTACTCATTTTCATTCAATAGTTTTTTCTCATTATATTTATATAACAATAAATAACAATAAATAAAATAATTAATGGAGTGATAATATCCCCACTATTTCCTCTAATTTTACATTTTTTTAGGACAAAGAGATTTTTTTTCTTAGCTTCCGAATATCAGTTATTCATGCCCTTCAGCAAAATCAACAGTGAAGTGATCCAACATGGTATTCCTTTCCGCAGAGCTCCCAGACATTATTATCAAGCAAGGCAAACACCTATTCGCAACTAAAATCGATTAGGTCATCACAAGCATCAATAAAGCTCACCTATTTTCAATAGACAAGATAGTCAGTATTGTAACGGCCAAACGGCCTTCTGCTGATATCCTTATCCTGGGCTCCAGGTGCCAGACCTTAAAAAAGTGCTTATGGGGTTCTCCTCCTCTAGTATATATGACTGTCCAAATAACAATAAAAATTTTGTCCAGTCATCAGGCTTTTCAGATATTGTAATCAGTATAAAACCGAAGAAGTTCACTTATGAAGACAATGTCTCAAAATTCATGTAGCAATGCTTTATTTTTCATTTTGGTCTCATTTGTTATGATTTTCAGCAGCTGATCGAACATAAAATATTTCCGTAATACATACATCACTTTTTTTCCAAAAACCCATCGCCCAACATAGGGAAGGATCTTGATAGAGATGTATGCTCTTCCCTCAATAAATCACAAGCTAAAACAGAAATCATTCACGAACGGTAGCTATATTTTCAAAAGCGGCCGCAGCACCATTGATGACGTGCAGGTCTTCACAACCGACAAAAGAAGATTCCAATCTTAGAACAAATTCACCATGGTCTGTCTATTTGATGAGGAAAATCGTTTTGGTTATGTCTGAATCAAGGGACTAATCTATTAACTTGACCCTCTGGCTTTTCCTAAACATATTGTTCAAAGATTACCCAGTTTTTCGCCGTGCTCATAATGGTGTTAAATTCAGGCTTTTTCCTCTTGACTCTAGCGTCCCTCACGACTGTATACTTAGCCCCATTCTGTTCAACATTTTCACCTACGACTTCTCTCGTGTATTAAGCTGCCATGATATTAAAATGAGTCTCTCTGCAGATGTTTTTTTTTTGGATTGGTAACACGCCCACAATCTAAGGACAGAATTGGCTAATTTGCAAAGATGTGTCCGAGACAACCACTTGTGGGGAAGAAAATTAACACTATTGATATGGTTAAGAAATCATTTCCAACCGAAATTGAAATTGATAAAATAAAACATGGAAAAAATGAAGGCTCATGTCGTCGATTTTCTATTTATTTATTTATATATTTCTATACTTTTTTAATTAGTTCCTTGAATTTTTATTCTAATTATACCAATGTAACTATAACATTATTAAATTTATGCCATCACATATTTACTTTAGAACTATAAAGGATTCTTACTGATTGTTTTTTTCTGCTAGCAACGAAGATGAAAAAAATATAAAACCAAATCCAAAAGCAAACAAAAAATTCACTTAGAAATTTGTTATTTTGGCAGCACTGATCACCAGCCTAAGCTCAGTCAGCCTTCTTCTATGATACATACGAGTACAAAAGACAATGAAAGGACTAAGAAACCGACTCTGTCTCTTAAAAGTTTACACACTCACACACGGGTACAAAAAAAAAGTGGGCACTGATAACCATGTTTGCTATTTTCGAATAGAATTTCTACTTTGAGGCGGACAAAGGTATTCTGGTAAAATATTTTGAATAATTTAATGGTGTGCAGTATAAATATACAGGTACTATATCTTCCTGCACGTATATGAACGTGGTACACCTAGACCATATGCTGTGAGTATATCCTTCCGAGATCCCATCATAGAATATATTTTCCTGTTTACGTAGGAAACATTTGTCGACATTATTGTGAGTTAGTGAAACATGTTATTCAGCAGCACAAAGCATTCGGCTAATATTTTTGTCTATGTCTTCCACTCATTTTCTGTATTGTCTTTAGTTTGGTATCCACACCGTGACGTGATGACGTTGCAAGTGTGTAGTTCAGAAGAGTAACATATTGTTTTGGGGTCATGTCGGATGCTAAAAAGTTTGTTCTAAGTGTTTTTATATGAGTTTGTTTTTGTTGTTTTTTAAAGAAGTTTTTTTTGTTTTGTTTTTCAGGATGATGAACTTCATTCGGTACCGCATTTCGTTACTTAAATTGATTGTTTTCTTTGCGAGAGAATTTGAATGAGGTTATTAATTGTATTCGTAAAAACACTTCTGTTGTCGAATGTTTATGAAGTGTTTGTCATGCATGTTAAGGTGCATTAATTGTATGCGTAAAGAACACCCTTTCTCTATTTTTTTTCTCATATTTTTCGCCCATAAATATGAACGGATGTCTGAAAATTCACTACAATACCACTACTACACCACAAACTGTTCGAGATATCCTTATTTTAACTTGGCACAGACAATTGGACCAAGTGCTCATTAATTCTACTTATTATAATTTCATTAATAATGTTATCTTCCTTATTATCTGCATTGTCTCAACAAATCTAACCTTGTAAAGTTGTTTGGCCGCACTTTGTTTCTACATACTAAGCTCAGTCTTTCTTTTTACATAGCATAAAAATATAAGTATAAATGTTGCAACTGTTTTATTTTAAGTGCGGATAGGAACATTTTCAAACAGCTTTATTTTTTCTGAAGAATAATGATAATTGGACTTGGTGGCTTGCAGATTTGCAAAAAAAAAACCATTCGGAAACACGTTTCATTTGCTTTAACTTAGCTTACATATCAATTTACTGACACTTAGATTCAAATACGCTTACAACAGACGAACTAAGTCGGAACAAATAATTTATCCGGCATACAAATCTATTTCCAGTTTGAGCCGCTTCTGCTTCGATAATGCCTGTTCTTGATTTTCCTCTCTGCTCGATGCAGCGATGAAATCAATTTAAGGACTAATCTCTCCCTTGGTAGCAGTAGTCAAACTCATCTCATTTACAGCTTCCTCCGTAGCAAACCTGCAGGCACATTGTAGATCCTTATTTTTACGTCAGAATCAATTATCCCGTTACTTGTTACTTCCGATGCAACGTACTCGCAGAGCGAGCACGTGCATATTTGTTTGTGTTCGTAGGTGTCTCGACATGTACATATTTATTGAATTTCACTGAAAACAATTTATCGTGGCCAGTACTCCTTGAAATCGATTACCTGTCTCCCTGATCCTTCACAGGATTGCGTACATGTCCTTTTATTGTGCCATTAAATATTTACATGTCGTACACTGGTGTCCCTGGGGGCCAAGACAAAATGCAATTTCAGTTTATGACATTCGCCTGCATGTTTCGTCTGGCCTGGAGTTTTGTCATGACAGGACTTAAATATTTAATGAAATTGGGAAAAGAGTCGTCGAAGACTGCTCATCTTGTGACCGGAACCATAATTCGACATCATTAATTTTAACTTGATCGGGGTAGTACATACAAATTTTATGTATGCTATGCTGCATACACAATGAATGACCTGTGCATATGGGTAGTGATAAATCAAAAAATTACTTTGTTTTACATATGAGTAGGAAAGCTTTAAGTAGTCTTTGTGGTTTGTGGGTTTCTTTTGGCTTTCAACTTTTGTATGTCGCAGTGATTGATTGTAAATCATTCAACTTTGGAGTATCTAGGAAAAGAAGTCAGAAAAACCAACAATTGAGTGGTGGTAACAGTGTTGGCTTATAAGTTTATCGCTTTATTGTCCTGAAGTAACCATGCAGGCTGTTAGAATAAATACCTGAGCGAATTTTCCAACGGCTGATTTTGGGATAGGAAGTCGAATTGAATTTTTTTCTGTAAGCACGCTACAAAAATAGATATTTTAAAAACATGAAAAGATGAGAACAAAAAAGCAAAAATATTAAAACACGGGATCGAAAGTTTCTTTTTGAGATTTGTGGCCATTTGCAATTTCGTTCCAAAATAATGATAAAAAGAGAAAAAGTCGATGAATATCAGAGATAAATTTTTCATACAATAATCTGTGCTACTTATCATGCAATTTTCCGCGTAAACTTTCATCTAATTTTCTGACAATTTCTCATACACTTTTCCGTGCAATCATCGTGGCAGTTTGCTGTGCTTAAGTGCATACATTTGTGTGTGTAATTTTTCAGTGCAACTTTTGTGCAGTTTTTCATCCAACTTGCTATTCAAACTCACATGCAACTTTTAATGTAAATTTTCAAGTAATGTTCGCGCAATTTTTCCTGATAATTTGACATGACGATTTCTGTGCAATTGTTCACGCAATTTTTTGTGCTAATTTTCAGGCAAATTTTTTCAGATCAAAATGTGCGCAGTTTAACATGCGAGTTTCCGTTTTCCGCGCAATATTTCATGCAGTTTTCCTTCAAACTTCTCCAGCACTTTTGATGTAATTTTTCCTGCAACTTGTCATGCGATTTTCCATACAATTTTCAGTGTCATTTTTCGTTAAACTTTTATACAAAAATCTATACAATTTTTATTTGCCACATTCACCGCATTTTCTCAGGTAGCTTTCTACGATGCTTTTCATCAAATTTTTTTTCGGAGTTTGCTATGTATTTTTCTGTGCAACTCATATTAATTTACCACAAAACTTTCCTGGTATTAAATTTGTGCCATTTTTTATGCAATTTTTTCTGAATCTTTTCATGCAATGTTTTGCTTTTTTTACGCTACATTTCATATAAATTTGCGTGGAACTTTTCCATCGATTTGCCCGTGCAATTGTCCATGCAGCTTTTGACGCAATATTCTGTGTGTTCTTGAATGCAATATTTCGTGCGATTTTTCATGGAATTTCCCATAGAACTATTCATCAAGTTTTTAAATCTTTTCAAGCAATTTGCAGTGAAGCATAACATCCAATGCCCCGTACAAATTTTCATGCGATTTCCCATGCTTGTTTTCATACAATATCGCATGCAACTTTGCATGCAATTTGTTGGAAAATATTCTAGCAACTCTTCAGTCAGTATTCTCTGCAACTGTTACGTAATTTTCCATGCAATTTTCAAAAGTAATTATCCTTGTGGATTTTGAGATTATTTTCCATACAGCTTTTCACGCAATAATTCGTACAGTTTTTCAAGTAGGTTTCCGTGTATTTTTCAATGCGGTTTTCTGTACAATTTTTTGCTCAATTTTCTATGAAACTGCTCATAAAACTTTCCATGACAATTTCGTTGAACTTTTCAAGAAAATTTCCGAACAATTTTGAATGAAACTTTTGGTAAAATTTATCTTCATGCAATTTCCTAGTTGCACGGGTAATCGCATGAATTGCATACAATGCTCCTTGCAAATTTCCATGCTATTTTCTTCAAATTCAACTATCCATGCAAATTTGTAGGCATTGATTTTGGAATTTTTCACCCAATTTAGTTTGCAACGTTTTATGCGATTTGTCGTGGATTTTTCAACGAAATTTCCCATGCATTTTATTAATTTTCCGTAGAATTCTTCACGCAATTCTCTTTTAAATCACTTTTGTAATATTGCGTCGTTTTTCAAATAATTTTTAATTCTACTTTTACGTTTTTTCGTACATTGATCACCGCATTATTTCATTCAATATCTCGTGCGATTTTTCATAACATATTCTCAACAACCTAAAATATAATTAAACTACAACATGTTCGTGCTATTTTCTAGGTAAACAACATCCATTCAATAATCGATACGGTTTTCCGTGATGTATTGCACGCAATTGTTCGCTTTTGTTTGTGGAGAAAATACTTGCTATTGGTGAAGTTCACTTTGATGGTAACAGTTAGATTTGCTGTTCATAAATCTAACCTTCGACCATTCATGTTTAGGTGTTTCGTTGGGGCTTAGAAACCTAAAGAAGGAGCTTATAACGAAAGTAGTTTGATAAATCAGTGACTTTTTCAATGAATGATTTATTTTTCGGCAAATACGCATAAGCTCTATACATTAAGTCTAGCGTTTGTTTTTTTTTTGAGGTTTTTATCTTTCCAAATAATAAGTATTTTTGAAGGCCATCAAAATAGGCGTTTGTTTCAGTGATTACTTCTTCATTCAATTAATATCTTTTAGAGGCCAGTCATATCTTCAAGTTTGGAAACAGGAAATTGTTGCAAAAGCCAAAATCTGGAGAATATGTTGTATGGAGTAGCAGTTTAAAGCTCAATTTATGAATTTTAGCCGAATGCTTTCTTGCATTGTCTTGATGGAACGATACTTTTTTCTTCATCAAATGCCGTCGTTTTTGCGTGAAGTCAATATTGAATTTGTTCAAAAGCTCTGATAATATTTGCCGGGATCGTTTCACCCTTTTCAAGGTAATCAAATCCAATGATACCTCGTGCATCCTAAAAAATTGTAGTCATGACCTTTTTGGCAGACCGATCCAACTTTGCCTTCTTTGGTGCACGTTCACTCAAAGAAAGCCACTATTTTGATTGTTCCTTGGTCTCTGGTGTGGTGTGATGAATCTATGTTTTGTCTAAGTTAACAAAACAACACAAAAACTCTTTCATATTGCAGCTGAACATTGTTCAACACTCTTTTGAAGTGTTCGAACGGTTCCGCTTATGGTCGATTGTGAACAACCGAATCACTCATTGCGCGGATTCGGTCTTCGTGTCCAAATTTTCATGTAAAATGTGATGTACTCGCTCAATAGAGATGCCTATGGCCTTAGCTACCTCACGCACTTTCATGATAACACAACAAAACTCAGTAAACCACTTCTTAGCAATTGAAATAGACTGAGCAGATTCTTGGTTTCGGTGATGGTTTTTTTGCGCAAAAATTAATGTTTACACAGCACACGAAATTCACTTTGTTCTATATTTGTCCAAATTCACGAGGCTGTTTGCTTTCAATAACTCTCAAACACAAACTAAATGGCACAGTAGTCTATTACTGACTTATCAAACTGTGTATTAATATCATTACATAGAAGAATCAAAAGACATTGTTTCCATTGATGGCTTTTATCAAAAATAATTGTAATATAGAGACATCAACACTTCAATAATTTCATGGACTATAAAGCATACGCTAAAAAAGGATCGAAAAAGAAAAAAATCCATAAAGATCATGTTTTCAAAAAAAATGCTCACTTAATTTATAAGAAACTTTTCTGCGCATGAGCCCAGCTTTCAATACGAGCTATAAACGAAAAATAAATAGCTACTACTGTTACTACTGTTATTCCTTCAAGAAATGTATGTTTTCAGATTATTTTTAAAGTTTTACGTTTTTTTAATACTTTTTATTCTTGAAGGTTTTGAGTGTCGCGGCTTATACTTTTGTCACTAGACATTTGACAAGTGCAGCAAATTTCTAAAAATAAAACATTGTCTTACCTCTTTTTCTTATTATAATCAATATTTTATTGGTAATAATTATATGATAGCAAAGAAGTTACATCGTAATTTACGTAGTTCACGTAGTGGTAGCCTACGCTTAGATGAAAGATAATTCAAGGGTTGTTCCTTGAAACTTTGAGCTCTTTAGCAAAGGACAGCTTTAATTGCTCATTGGTAATAATTAAATCAAATATATAAAAATAAAAATTACGATTTATAAATTATATTGCAATTATTTTATAATATATGAAAATTATATTTAATAAATTATAAAACAATCGCATTATACATATGCTGGGTAGGTCAAGGCATCCAAATGCCAATTTGATATATTCTTGTGAAAATAGGCTTTAGTAGTGATTCTAGGAAGAAGAACTTAAAGGGAGAAAGCAACATTACTTGTTTGTATATTACCCATTCAATTTTCCAATAATTGCATTGCTAATTCTAGCATGTACCTTATTTATGCCTCATTAAATCCTATGAATACTATTCAGATGAATCATAATTACTTTGGCAACGTCTTTCAATGCAAATTGATTAATGTGACTCATATAATAATTTTTATAGCAAACCATCCAAAACCTCTAATTTGAATTTTGTGGCTCTGAAGTTTGCTACTCAGTCGCACAATTTATTCAAGAGGAATGTATTTTTGAAGACCGTAATAAAAACAATGGGGTACATATGAAAATAGATTGAGTAACAAATAGACGAAATCTTTCAATTCAGTAATGCAAAGCTTTGTAGTTAGTAGCATCATCAGGCGAATTCCACAGCATTCACATGATAATTTATCTGAATATAAGTGTCGTTTGAATTAATTTTATGATCCTTTCTAGTACATAAAGTCGCAAACATCATGCGGAAAGTCGAATTTGGCAAAAAGCAAATATTTAGGGAGCTGCGTTCCTTTTGTAAATTATGATTAATAGACTTTTTGCAGATTCGCTTGATCAGTGATACGCAGGAACTGCGAGGGTAAGTCTGGTTTTTTTGTTCCAGTTGTCTCGTTGTCGCAATATACATCTCTATCAATTCCACTCGAGGAGATACGAATCATATTTCATATCGATAAAAGCGTCTGGGGTGTCTATAATTGTGGTTTCAATTGAAATGTAAAAGGGATTTTAACTCGAGTGGATGGGATGATAGAATGTGGAATGTAGGGATGTATTAAAAATGAGTTTTATGTCGATTCACTACGAGCTAAAGATTTTTAAAAAATTTATGCTTAGCATAGTAAATACCAGAACTTACGGATTTTTTATAGATTGATTTGAAATAAAATAGGGAGGAAGCGAAAACGTATAATTGTATCACTAGCTGCGTAATATATGATGGAATATTGATCGCATTTCACACTTTCGAACCAGCTTTTCACATAAATTAGGTTTTCCAGAAACACAAAACCAGTACGTATGAATCACTCAATGCTTATGTCCTTCGCAAAGTTTTCATCAACAAACAGTCAACAATATTGTCGCATGCAATACCGTCCCCTATCGTTACTTAATATCTACCATGATTTGTTGGAGATACGCTCCGTCGCATCTCACTTACAATTTTCATTCCGAACAGAAGAAAACGTAAACATCTTATATAACTTTTCTACAAATGTGTTTTCAGATTCCGGCCGATCGGCTCTTGAATCGGTTCGAAAATAAATTATCTAAAAAACGGATTTTATTGTATGTTTCCCCATAACGCCGTGACCCTACCTTACCTCAAGCACTGCTATTGTTTCCGTTTTATGGCCGCTTTTGTTGCAAGGGTTCCCGAACAGTTGGTAAAACATCATGTGATCCAAGGGAATGCTGCAACATAAATCATTTCGGGGAGATATTTTTCACATGACTTACGAGATGAGGATGTAATTTGATTGTTCAAAAAGCTACCCTTATTTGTTTCATCCTTGACACTGACTTGCTTCACAATCGGCGCCATTCCCATCCTACACGGCTCATCATGTTCAAGGAGGGAGAGCAAAATTTGGTGAGATCACGTAACGCGTTACATCGCGACCGAAATCTCAATGTTCTTTTTATTTTTACCCTTCCTTGATTGTTGTGAACTTAATCATTTGCTCACTTGACTTATTTTGCGGAAAATAACTTGCTTCTGCTCGATACAATATTTATTTGGTTTCAATTTTCGTTTGCAAATATGTCGTCTTTTTGAACCTCTAGGGGGTTGTTCTCCCTTGATGTTAATTATATGCGTTATGGAGAATTCAACCTATCTGTTGAACGTTCCCAGGCTGGAGCAAGTGAAAGATGATTGAAAACCGTGTGACTTTTATGAAAGTTCTCCAGTGAATATAATGATATTTATTTCTACAGGACCAAATTATGTACTGTAATTTGATGCATTTTTTTTACGAATATTTCGAAAGACAACATATTTTCAGAAATATATACATTTCTGAGATATTTTTTTACGTCTTATTGGAATTATTTTTGAACTACCTTATGCAATCATGTTGCAGAGATTTTTAACGAAACTTCAAATTAAATTATTTTTCGAATTAAATGGTTTTTTTTGTTTGCAGAATTTTTATTTGCAGTTAATTGTCTATTAATTAAAAAACATATTTGGACAGGATATGTGTATCTTTATTGTGCGCTGATGCAATGGTCCCAAATGGACTTATGATTCGTATTATTGAATTCAAACCACCACCAGTGTCGACAACTTACTCTCCATCTTCAGCAGAAATATCCAGCTTAGGTCGATTACAGCATTTCTTGTAAGCTATCATCCATAGAATAAGGACTAGTACCAAGGCTTAAGTTGTGTCGTTTGTGATCCTTGCATTTTATCATTGGAAACGTGATCTAGAGAAAAGATATGATCCATCATGATGTACGCACTTGCATCTAGGCCTCAGGCAACAGTTTGCGCAATCATTTTTCTATCGGATTTCTACATCAATTTTTACATTTAAATTTCCATGTTAACACATTACCAAACTGCATGTACTGGCGGACATTTTACGCGTGGAATGTAAAATTTTTCCTTGGTGATGGTGTTGGGGCAGGAAGGGTCTAACCATTTTTAGACCTCTTCGCCGAATGCGTGGAAACATACTTTCAACAATTGATTATCGATAATGCCACTCCCTTACTAATCGATTTTCACTTCGGCTTTAATTAATTATGCAATGGGGTTACTATCATTACGTGGATATTTGAACTGGTCGCAGTTTTTAACGATTTTTTCCCCAAACTCACAGCTTAATTACATAGTGCTTATAGCACAACAATATCATATAGGACATATCATATCCGAAAACGTGTGGAAGTCACATCAATACTCCGAAGTTGGACAATTTTACAAAATGAATAAAATAATCTTGATATTTGCCTCCAGCCACTACTTCAACGGCTCAACTCGCCAAAACAAGCATCCGCTACCAACAACGATACTTCGATCGTTTGATCTACTCAATATAGCTAATTAGGAGGCGGTATCATTGCCAAATCGCGCAGTACATTAAAGTACAAAGGCTAACATTCAAATAATTTTTGGTGAAAATGTCGGATTTCTTCGGGAGAAAAATTTGCGGGCAGTTTCCCACATGCTAAAAATATTGACATCAATTGTGAGGACAATTTGAAACTGTGAAAATGGAGAGCAATGTGAACAAAACATGACGAAGAAATGTCATTTTTAAGGTTTAAGGTCATACGCTAAATGGAAATTATTCATTTTCTTGATTATTTATCAAGTATTTCAAATATACCAGTTATACAGGAATTTTTTGAAAATTATTGTGCGGTTTTTGTGTGTTTCCTTTGTGTAAAAAAATTAATTTACATAAAAATCATATTACTTTTATTTATTTAAACACAATAATATGTTTTGATCGAATTCAAATCAGTTTACCTTGATGAGTACGCTTGACATGAATAATGCTAATAATAACAATAAAACAAAGATAAGGGAATGGTGATTTCAACAAGGAACTTACAATTTTGCTCATAAAGGTAAACAGTAAATATTCAAACACTAAAATATAATAGCAAAAAAAACCCTAGCGCATCAGAACCGCTAGAAACATTTATGTTCGAAGAACAGTAGAGGATTTGTGCAAATTTTGAGTGTGTATTCTACCACTAGCTACTTTTCCTATTTAAGTGCTAATAAACCCTAAGTAATAATATACCCCAAGCTTATTTTAATTTCAATAGTTTCATCGAAAGTTACAGCGATGGAAAGGTGTTTGGGGCTGCCATCCGAAAAATGTCCAGACCTTAGAAAATTTAAAAATTGGTTACTTATTTTCATTGCAAATGTTGATGATGTGAATACTTAATGCAAGCATTTATTGATACGAAAATAACAAAAACGCCTCGTGCTGGCAGCCTTTTGCTTACACCACATTTGCCTCACGTTGAATTCAACCTACCCGGTGTATTTCGTATTGATCCGATGACTGCATTGGAAGTTAGAGGGGTACAACGAAATTTATGGTTACTACCCGCAAACGTTTTCAAATTTCCTTGATCGTAATATTTGTTGTTTATTTTCACTACCAGATCACTGTGATTTGAAAATTTTATGATAAAATCGCTTACTAAGGATTGGCAAACAACAAAACAAACCATAGCTGGCAGCCCTATCATTGTTTTTCCAATTAGCCATATGCATTTTTTTTCCAACTAGCCAATTTGCCATATGCATTTTGCTATGATTCCATGACTGCACTGGAATCTATAGAGCAAAAAGCTTTATTTTCCTGAGCGCATTGTCAAAATTTAAGGCACCAAAATTTTCATAGCTGGCAGCTTCAACCTAATTTTTCGACCAAATTTCTACCAAACGTGGTTGAATGACTGAATCAGAATTGTAGTTATTTTTCTTAGTGATCAGGTGAGAAAATCAGCAAAATTGCTATTTTTCTAAGTGATCTGTCAAGATGGCACCACTGGCACAGAATTGTCTTCAGTTCAAAATCCCTTCTGTCAGACCTAGTCCTATTTAAAATCAATACAATCTGTAAATTTCAACTGTATCTGACCATTGGGTCGTGAGTTCCCGGGAACAGAAGTTATTGATGCTAAAAATATAGGTGAATTCGGGAAGGGCTACCGTTCTTGTCCGAAATGGAATTTAAAAAGTTTTACCTTGGCTGTGTGGACAAAGTGTATGATTTGTATATGAGTTGCTTTTTTTCTTTAAAGTGAAAATATTTCAGGAGAGTCGATGTTTTGAAGGCTTTCACTTTCAGCGCCTGCCGTAGCCACAAAGTTGGCAGGACGTTCACACAAAACTATATTTTTTTTTTTAAGCTCAGGGGATTGCCCTTTGAAGCGAATGCTTAGCGATGGCGGTAGAGAGACACTAATGGGAGAAGCCAATATCAATTATTCCATTATTCTTTTAAGTGCCACATTTACTTCTTATTTTCTAAAGCGCTAGTGTTATTGCCTAGTCGCTACTAAAGCTTTCATGTGGCACTTAATTAATGGAGCGCTGGTATTATGCCCAGTCGCCGTCTGTTAAGACAACACAAAACGAACAAATACAGCCATGGGCACGGCGGGATTCAAACCCACGGGCAGTAGATCGCTGCTTCGGACTGACGCGTTAGCGAGCTAAGCTAAAACTACAACTTGTGCCTAATACTATACTCTTCGCGAAACGAATTCAACGGTCAAATCAAATACAGAAAGAGCTTTTCAATTCGTCAGTAAAGCTCTTTTGTATGGGATTTGACCGTTGAATTCGTTTCGCGAAGAATATAGTACTAGGCATTAGTAAGGTTAATATTTTCTGTAAGTTTTGTAATGATTCAATAGCTTTGTGAAAAGTAATCCGAATTCAAATAAATTCAAATTTTTGCCGATCTCATTTTAGGCACGTAGCCCATACAAAGGGTTAAACATTTTCAAAACCTTATCAAATCTTTTTCAAAAACATGTTTAAAATCTATTTCGCAAACTTAGTTTTTTTAAAAGTTATTTTTTGATAGAATAATAAGCGTATCTAAAATATTACTAAAATGGCCACCGGTGCCAAAGGGTTAAAAATAATTAACATTTGGTGAGACCTGGACCTATTCTGCATATACACTAATGTATCCTGGAAGTTTCAGCTTAATCGGATGGCGTATTCTCAAGAAAAAATCACTGAATTTTTCTGATTATATATATATATATATATATATATATATATATATATATATATATATATATATATATATATATATATATATATATATATATATACATATATATATATATATATATATATATATATATGTATGTATGTATGTGTGTGTGTGTGTGTGTGTGTGTGTGTGTGTGTGTGTGTGTGTGTGTGTGTGTGTGTGTGTGTGTGTGTGTGTGTGTGTGTGTGTGTGACAATATGAATTATTGGCCTTTGGCCTGTAACTCTTTGAATTCATCAATGAGACAAATTTAAACAAAATGCCAAAATGTTTTGAGCCGATTGTCTATCTGTTTCATTGTTTTTTTAGCTAATTTACTTGACCTTTTTCGTTACTGCCCCAAAAATTCATATGAACGAGTTTTCAATATTGACATGACAATTTTGTATTTAAATCACCGTTTCTTGACAACGAACCAACGGAGCCAAAATTCTCAGGATTCATTGGTGTATATGAGGAATGGGTCCAGGTTTTATATAATGTTAGTTATCTGTAAGCCTTTGGCGTCAGCGGCCATTTCAGTGTATTTGAAATACCCTTATAACTCTATCAACGAATAAAGTTTCAAAAAAGGCAAGTATTCTAAATAAATTTTGACCGTTTGAATGTTCGAACATTAGTAAAAATGAATGAGATGAAACAAATAATAGGTGTATTTTTGTGAGCAAGGAAGATTAATGAAAATAGGAAATATATATTTTTACACGCAATAACGATTGTAGAGATATTAGTTTTCACTACGCTATAAAAAATGTTTTGTTGAATTGTTCAGTTGTGATATGTATTTTAAATGTGTTGGTGAACTAATTCTGTCGTAAACACTTCATGCTAAATACTAACAGATTGTTTTCTATCTGTTCAGGGGTTTGCAATAGGCTTTTTTGAACAAAGAGTTTTTTCCAGTACTACTTATCTTCGAAAATTAGTAAAAATGCAATGAGAATTTTGAAACCTCAAATGAGATACATATTTATTCATGTATGAACTGAATACAGGTACGTTTTTTAAAACCTTCCGGTGGAAAATCGAAAAGTAAATCCAATTATTTACATAAACTCAAATTGAGAGCGTCAGTTGAATCGTCTTCTAAGAACATTGTTGACTGAAATAAATACCTCGTACAAAGTTCAGAATTCATCTTATCAAATATGTTATTTTTCAGATTACAGTTTACATGTATTTTTCATTGATCAAAGTAAATATCAAGCAAATTCACATTTAATTCTGTCTAATCACTCAACTCCTGGAAACAATAAATTTTTGCCTTTCTAAACTTCAAAAACTTACACGTTTCCGGTTTCGATGACAACTCTAATTACATTCATTACTAAATTCAGTCATATAAACTTAGCTGAGTAGAAATATTAGTTTATTGTAGTGCACACTAAATGCTACAATTCATCTTAAATTGCATGAAACTTTATCACTTCCTACGAAATATTTGAAACCATCTTTGTGATATCATGGTTTATTACTAAACTTTCATTTCATGCGAAAAACATCATTTACCAAACCATGCACATAAAATAGAAAATGTTTACTTCTATTTCATTGAGATGTCATAAAATACCCCAAAAATCCTTGTCGCATTTCTCTTGAAACTTTTTGATTGAGTGGCTCGGTGGAGAATCCAAGCGCTTGAAAATTTTATTCCAGTCAATCAACTTGGAAAATTCTAAGCATTCTAAAGACGGATATGAATAAATTCGTCCTGGGCTCTGCCTCTGGGAAATGACTTGACTGAATCTTACGCTGTTTAAGTTCGCTCCCCTGAGAGAGAAATGGTTACAATTCATGAATGTTGGACACAGGAATATTTTGAAAGTTACCCCATCAAAATGTTGCTTCAACTTCAAATACTAGAAATAATGGGTGTAGATGTAATGGAATGGAAATTCTCTATTTTTATTTGAATTAGGACAAGATATAAATAGTTATTGATTAACATAGATTAGTTACACAATGTATGTAGTTACTACCCAGTAGGACCACAAGCATCGATAACTTGTACCATGCACTCTTTCATTAATGCCTATGAATTCCAAAATAATGGATTACAATGTAATGTGTAAGTAATGCAAAAAACAATCATTGTGGTACAGAAATCCATGTGGGTTTATCTACTTATTACTTTACTGCACAAAATAATGCACAGTGAAGAGAAGAGTAATGTAGATATATACTGGAATGCACATACTGGAATGATGCGAGCTCAAACGTGTTTCGGTTTAATTGTTTTATGCGTTTCCTTTGCTTGGTGTTATTCGTAGGTTATGCGTTTTGAGCCATTCATAAGTAATTTACCTGCGAGTGAAGTGCTACAATATTTAAAGTTTTTTGAAAAGTTGTGAAATAGTGCTCTGGATTTTTATTTACAGTGGTGAGTTCAAGAATAATAAAATTAAAATAAGAATTTTTTATGTTAGCACAAAAAAACTATGTGTTCCTATTGTATTACCCGCCGTCATTTAAAACGTTTAGTGAAACGTGAACAGGATTGATTGTTACGTACTTTGCAAACGTTCAGTGCAAAAAACGATTTTGAGGCATTGCCAACAGAAGATTTTGATATTGGTGAAGGCAGTCAACATAGCAAGAGTCTGGAAGTAGTCATGACGGAAAGGAAGAAACAACAAATATAATCCTCCAAGGGAAAGTTTCGGGGCACTGTTGCAAACACTGAAGGAATCCAATACGTAATAACTGCCACTGCATTGATGCCGACATTCATTACTGGCATCACTTACGTCCTCACTGACACTTCATTGATGGCGTCATCCATTCTCGGTATTGCGAAACGGAGCGAATATCGTTACTTATAATGACATCGTAATGTTAATTTTATCGGTGCGGTCATACGAAAACGATCCGACGATGATTACTGGGAATAATTACTTCATTAATGCAGTAAGCATTCTTGGTCCTACTGGGCAGTAATTATCATCAGATCGTTTTCGCCATACCGCATCGATGAATTTAACATTGCGATGTCATTAGAAGTAACGATACTCGCCCCGTTTTGCATTACTCTACCATTCACTGTGCATTACTTTGCAACGCAGTAAAGTAGTTAGTAGATAAACCCACATGAATTTTTGTACCACAATGATTGGTTTTTGCATTACTTACCATTACATTGTAATCCATTATTTAGGAATTCATTGACATTAATGAAAGAGTGCATGGTAAAAGTCATCGATGCTTGTGGTCCTACTGGGTAAGTATATAGTTACTAAGTATTAGTAAAAAATTAGTACGCATACAACACATACGGTAGCTGTATCAACACGTAATTATCGCAATGGAAAGCGTAAAACCGTCACAATATACTTCGAGAAACAATCAATCAACAACACCACAATCGAACGGACGACACACTGATAAAGGTAGGGTTTACAGTGGTTGGATCAAATATGATCTGACCTATAGCGAGGACTAAAGGCTTAGTTAGCGTGCATTGCGTGCGTTCCGTTTGAGTTCAATTTGGGAGGCTCCATATACTTTATATTGGAAAATGCAACGTCGATTATCCAACCGTTGCGTCAGACGAAACAGAGCGCAAGAGATGAGCAAATTTCAACTTTGGATGCATCGACGGAGCGAAAGGTTGGTTTAGAATGTGTGGTGAGTGTTTTTTTGTCAAATGAGTATATTTTGAGATGAATCTGATTTGAAATTGTTTGATAAAAAAGATCATTTGCAGTTTTTGTCAATATTATATAATTAACATAAGTTTGAAACACTGACTCAGTGTATTTCATTCTTCAAGCTATTTTATGATTATAGATTTGACTTGTGTAACTATATGAATTCATCAATGAGACAAATTTAAACAAAATGTCAAAATGCTTTGAGCCGATTGTCTATCTGTTTCATTGTTTTCTTAGCCAGTTTACTTGACCTCTTTTTCGATACTGCTTCAAAAATTCATAAGAACGAGTTTTCAATAATGACATGACAATTTCGAATTTAAATCACCATTTCTTGCGAACCAACTGAGCCGAAATTTTCAGGATACATTGGTGTATATGAAGAATGGGTCCAGGTTTTATATAATGTAAGTTATCTGTAACTCTTTGGCGTCAACGGTCATTTCAGTATTATTTGAAATACCCTTATAACTCTATCAACGAATAAAGTTTCAAAAAAGGCAAGTATTCTAAATAAATTTTGACCGTGTTGCAAGCATGAATATGAAAACGATTTTGACATTTTTATTCGTATGTGTGCACTAGGTGCCTGCTAGAAGTAGCGGAGAATTAGCACCAAAGCATCCATCGCAGCGAATGGAGTAAAGGAATTATATGCACTAAATCGAAATCGACTTGAATCGAATGATAATATGTGTACTACATTGGAAATAAATTTTAGCACGATACCTCTATTCTGTAGTCTTATTTAAATATAAAATTATTATGTCGTTATTCAAAAACTCTGTTTATTTCAATTTAAGAATTGTAAATAATAGCCCGTTCACACTGAAGCTAAATCAGACAATTTCGATTAGTTTATCGCTTTAGAGCTAAATCAAACAAAAATCTACTTGATTAACCATACATTTGTGTCGGCTGTTAACAGTCAAAAGCTACCTGATGAGATCCAGTATAAATCAGGTACTATTGTGAACTATGTCCTGGCTGAATTTTTCTCAGAGCGTGCTGAATTCCATCCATGAAATGTTATTCGAATTTCGTTCTAAAATAGTGAAAATTGAACAAAAAAGGAAAACGTGAGCTGTACAAAGTGAAGAGAAAATGTTTTTGCATGTTCCTGCAACAATTTTCACGCAAAAAAATTGTGCACAAAAATTTAAACGACATTTCTCGCTCCAAATCACTTTGAAACAGTGTGAACGCTTCTCCTGATTAACTTAGCAGCTCCTAAACCTACGTGATTTAGAGTGTAGTGTGAACACCATGTAAGACAAAAATTAGTGAACCAACAAGTTACAAAACATTCTAATATGAACTAAACACCAAGAAATTACCTAAACTTTACTTTGGCTTTGACAGACGGAGCGGACGCACAATGATCATCGTTGCGTTCGGTCATAAAACGGAGCGCACGCAACGGAGGTTCACTAATTGAGCCTTAAATGAATTAAGTCCTAAGGTGTTTATGTACATCGGATCTGACCTGATGTCTGGTGAGGTCAAATTTAGTCTTCGTTTGTTCATGACAGCTGTCATTTAGTTTAATTTTAGCTCATGCACGGTAGTAACATATTTATTTCAATGGTTTTGAGTCAAACGAGAGGGTTGCGAGCTTATATTCAACATATCTTAGTAATGGTCGCGTATAAATCAATGCTTAGGTTGGGTGTGTTTAGACCGATATAATGCACAACCTATTTCAGGTCAGGTCGCTTGAAATCTTGGACTGACCAATCGCCAGTTTAGGCCAGGTACTGAGTATTTACAGCAGGTGGACTAAATTATTTAGGTCAAATTTGGTCTATAGCCCACGAACTAAGCGTCTGCTGTAAATATAAATCAATACCAGCAGACGTCACATGACGGAGATGAGTTCCATTTATAATTACTGAGCACCCAAGCTATGACGGAGATGAGTTCCATTTATAATTACTGAGCACCCAAGCTACAGAAATCGAAAAATGGACTAACTTACGCGCTTGAATATAAAGGGTATGTTTACAATAGTAAGACTTAAAAACTTATTCAGGAAAGCGATTGTATTCATTTTTTGTTATTTACATTGCATTTATTTTTAATTGTTGTCTGAAATTGTGCTACTACCCGGAAGCATGGAAAAGAGCTATTGTGTTACCAATAAAGAAACCAGGTAAATCAACGGGGATGGTCAAAGATTTTCGCCCAATCAGCTTACTTCCTGCGTTAAGTAAAGTTTTCAAGAGAATTATATTATTGCGGATCCAAACATTTTGCGAAACCACGAAATGTATTGCCGATTTTTAGTTCGGATTCAAAAAAAAGTATTCTATTGCTCTCCAATTGCACAGGGTTTCACAAAATATCAAAAAATCGCTTAACGAAAAAAAGTCAGTAGGTCTTGTGACTCTGGATATAGAAAATGCGTTTGATACTATTTGGCACCGTGGTCTTATCTATAAACTCCAATTATTTTCATTCTCCTATTATCTCATTAAACTTATTGACTCTTTTCAAACAAGGCGTATATTCAAGGTGAAAATTAAAAATAGTTTTTCCTCGAATTTTCCCATCTTCGCCGGTGTTCCACAAGGAGCAGTTCTAAGTACCACGCTTTTCAATATATACACTGCTGACATTCCAGTAGATTCTATGTGCAAAACAGCTACTTTTGCCGATGATACTTGCTTGTTTGCTAATGACTACCACCCTGATAAAATAAAGAGTATTCTCGAGAATACACTTGATAGGCTTTATCAGTACTGCTTTGGGTAAAAGATAAAAATTAACTCTGCGAAGACAAAAGCCATCTTCTTTGCTAGAAAAAGAAAGAATATTAATCTCCCCCGCAGCTCTCTTAACTTCTTGGAGCAAGATATTCCCTGGACAAAGATATCAAGTATCTCGGTGTGACCCTTGATAGCAAGCTCTCATTTAAAAATCATGTAAACGAAGTCCGCAACAAAATTTCCATGTCCATCAAAACCTTATACCCGCTAATAAATCGAAACTATTTTCTCTCAAAGAGCAATAAATTGCTCATCTATAGACCTGGTATGCAACTACTCATTTCATATGGGTCTCTTGTCTGGAGCTGTTGCGTCGCGTCCCATATTAAGAAGCTTCAGATAATGCAGAGCAAATGCCTAAAAATTATACTAAACAAGCCCTGGCACTTTTCAACATACTCACTCTACCGTTTCGCCAACGTGCTTACAGTTGTTGAACTGGTAAAAAGAAGATCCATTACTTTTCACAGCAAAATTTTATACATAAACAAACCTCTTCTTGCATTTGTCTCATCAAACACTCTTGTTTGATGCAAATTTAGGTCCTAGGATAGGATCAGTAGCGTTTAAGTAGATTTAAGTAGTAGGTTTAAGCATATTCATACACAAAATTTTTGTTTTCCATGAATGTTTTCCTTATGAATTTACTCTACGAATTGTTACAAATTAACCTTCGGAAGGTAACAGGGGTGACACGTCACCCCATCCAGCGACATAATGGCTAATATCTTCTAAACTATTTTCTTTTTCGCTCTGGCATTTCACGTATTCTCATGTTACTACATATGTGCTCAGTTACCGCTGCGCTGTGGCAGCGACGAGACGTGGATTAAATATTACAGGTATGTATGGGGTGATGCGTCACCCCTGTTACTGTTTACGTATGTAGTTTTTGGACGGATGACATTTTTTATTTTTGTGTTTCTCAGCACAAAATGGCTTTTAGATCAGAAAAAGGACTTGAAGCGTTTATAAATAATGTGGCAGATGATTCTTCTGATACGGACGACCCTTTAGAGCTAGAAGAGTTTTCAGAAAGTGAAGATAATTGCACCGTGCAGTCTGAAGTGGATGATGTAATTTCTGGTGATGATGAAGACGGCATTCCGTTATCGCAATTACGAGGTAATATCTTGCGGGGTAAAAACAAGCATCTATGGTCAACAGAGCCACCTTCATGCAGCAGGACACCTCTACGTAATATTGTAAACATACAACGAAGAACGTACAATTTTGAATCAGAGAAAGAAGTATTCATGTCATTGTTTTCGAAACCCCTGGAAATAACGGTAACCTATACAAACCAGGAAATTGAGAAACGAGCAAGTTAGTACAAAGATCAGCGTTTTGTACACAAAACAGATACTATTGAAATGGAGGCTTTTATTGGTCTGTTATTATTTAGTGCTATAAACAAAGACAATAGAAAAAGTGTATCTGACATGTGGTCTCCCTTCAGCACCACATCACTTTATAATTCTATTATGTGTGATCCGATTTTTGCTATTATGCCTTAGATTCGATGACAAGGATAATCGTGACAGGGAAGACAAATTTGCTCCTGTTCGCACGATTTGGAATATTTTCATAGATAAGTGCAGAATTTCATACGAACCTCACATTCATGTAACAATATACGAACAACTCCTCGGTTTTCGCGGCAAGTGCCCATTTAGAGTCTACATTCAATCGAAACCTGACAAATATGGAATCAAAGTAGTTGCTATTTGTGACGCTAAAAATTATTACATGTTTGATGCCATTCCATATATAGGCAAAGGTACCGAGACAAAAACTGCAGCAGATTATGTCCTAAAATTAGTTGAAAGTATCAAAGGATCTGGCCGAAATGTTACTTTTGATAATTGGTTTTCGTCTGTGCCGCTTGCCAATACATTGATAAAAGATTACAATTTAACTTCTATTGGAACTTTGCGTAAAAATAAAGGTGAGATACCACCGACTTTCTTGCCAAACAAAACAAAGCAACCGATGAAATCCCAGTTTGCATTCGATCGAGAGAAAACACTTGTGTCGTTTACTCCTAAAGCCAATAAATCTGTCATATTGTTGTCGACCATGCATAATAATAAAGACGTGAATCCTCAAACAAATAAACCTATAATAATAGACGATTATAACGCAACAAAAGGAGGGGTCGACACGTTTGACAAAATGATGCACAGTTATTCGACTGCTAGGGGTACTCGACGCTGGCCTCTTCGCTTCTTTTTTGGCATGTTAGATCAAGCTGGCATTAATTCAATGATCCTTTATTTACTTGCTTAACATCCTTATAAACCTGCTAATAAAGCACTTTTTTTAAAAACCTTTCAATATAATTGGCCGAACCTCATATGAACCGTCGCTTAGCAAATAACTTACCGCGCGAGGTGAGTGCAAATATACGTGCGATTATAAATGTACCTGAGGAGCGAATTTCAGGAGAACCACCTGCTAAATTACAGAAACAAGCAAGATGTGCACTATGCCCTCGAAAAAATGACAAAAAAGTCCAAATTACCTGCATAAAATGCCATCAGCCTGTATGTCCTCAACACAGGCAAGAAATTTGTCTAAATTGTGTTTAATTCTTTTTTTTTCTTATATTTTTATTATTTTTGCCAAATACTGATTGCAATGTAAAATTTAGTGATACTAAGAATAATTAAAAGCAAGTTTCTAATAAAATATGGTTTTAATTACCTATAAACTTAACTTATAGTAACAGGGGTGACTCATCACCCCTGTTACTATTTGAGCATGCAAAAATCATGTTACCTTCCGAAGGTTAAACACAGCACGAGCTAGATTTTGATAAATGTAGTTTGTAAAGACACTAGCCTGTATCACTTGAATTTTCAACTTGTATTAATTAATATAATTATAATAATAAAATATTTATTTAATTATTTAAAAAGTATATCTATTTTTCTATTTTGGCACCCTTGAGTAACAGCCCTGAAATTTAATTTTCAAATAAGTCATCATAGTCGATTTCAAACATGGCCGTTGAACCAGCTTGTGTTGGTTCTGCAATCACCTTTTCACCTTTCAAATAATTGATGTATTCTGCTTTCTTATCCATCTGTATTGAAACATTTCCATCATGTAAGTAAAATATACAATACTTCATAGATTTGTTGTACAAATTCACAACATTTTCGAATCTAATTCATTTTTTTTTTCAAATAAAATTCGTAGATTTCCGATACCAATTCAAAAGTTTTTGAGTCAGATTTGTACATTTTTTGAACCAAATTCATAATTTTTTTCATGCAAAGTCGTAGTTTTATGAATTGGATGCTTTAAATATGAACTTACCTTAAAAATGTATGAAAAAACTTGCGGAAGTTATGAGTTTGATTTGCAAAAATTATAAATTTGACTTTAATACTCGTATGATTCGGAAAAGCTATGAATGTGACTCAAAAAAAATATATATGCATTTGATTCGAAAACTTATGAGATGGCATCGACATTTACGAATTTGACTTGAAAAAATTTGAACTAGACTAAAAAATATAAATACGTACCCAAAATTTATGAATTTGACTCGAAAATGTTATATTAGAAGGACTGACAAGGAAATAAATTTTAATAAGAAATAAGAAATCTTAAATACCAATCAACAAAATAATTTGCATAATGTTTTAACACGTTTTGCCAACTTAAAAGAAATTGTTCAGTTCCCTGTTTTTGCTTTGAAAAACATCGTTCAATTTGTTATACAAAAATTTTTCCAAGTGCGTTTTCACATCTCCAATATTATTAAATTTTATCCATTTTAATGTATGCTCGAACGATCTGAAAATGTGGTATGCTGAAGGTTCTAATTCCGGTAAATAGATCGGATGACTTAAAAGTTCTGCCTCAAACTTGCTTATTTGTCCTGTGTTATTTTTTAAGGGACCTTGCATTATCGTATTAAAGGATTCTATTTTTTTATATACTAAAACCTCAGAAGAGAGAGATTTAAGGAAATGAAAATGGCAGTGAGAATTGAAGCAATTTGCCTGAGGCTGAGCGTTAGTAGTAGTGAGGGAATTTGACATTCACTTACTCCGCGAACAGAAAGATAGAGTGAGATAGAGAAAGAGATGGATACAGAAAGATAGTAGGCCATTAGTACACGAATTTGACAGTTAGTAACGCAGTAACAACTAAAAGCTCGTAGAACTAAGGTATCGGGGAAACCAAGGAGAATATCTGAGGTAGCAATTCTCTCGATTTGTTCTATTGATAGATTTTACCTTTGTAGTAAAATTGCTTCACTAAATTTCGTATATGCATACGCTTGTTTCATTTCCTTAGATCTCTCTGTTCTGAGACTAAAACAGTTTGTTTTTTTTATTACCTCTTGCTTCATAAGCTCGAGTTGTTTAAAATATACTATCGCAGTAACGATCTCATCAAGTACGAGTGGCTCATGGTCATAGGCGCGCCGTAGGAGGGGGCCAGAGGGGGCCGGGACCCCCCCAGACCCTAGGTTGGCCCCTCCCAGAAAAATAAATATTTCCAACAGCAGACACTTAAATTTTCGCCTCTTAGGTTTTTGTGGTTACAGCAAGAGTTGTGTATTGCAGTAGTGTAAGCCTATATCAAAGCATACACACTACTTATAACATAGAGACTGTCTTATTTGCGGTATTAATTTCGATGTTATGGGACTTATTTCGAGAAATGGACGGCAATATTTAATTTCGACAAGTTAAACGTTAAGAAAAAGACGAAAATCACCTCGCCAATCATCCTTTTTTTATTAAGATTATCTTAGAATACAATTTTCGAAGTCATTTGGAGAATAAAAGTGGCACCCCTGTCACTTTTATGCTATCTATGACCTACTTGGTTTACACTCAGGTTAAATGTGTGTGAATTTTATTATAATTTAATAATTGCATCGGAAGTTAAAAGGCATAGCACTTCAATTTCACCGAGCGTTTTTTCATAGTGACACAGCCGCCACATGGTTCTTATCATATTCATTAAACTTTTGTCAGACCTGTATCTACTCAAGGCCAGTATATCCTATGATGTTTATCCGATCGCAAGATACCGTAGGCGCAAGTTCCAGGTGTTAAAAATATAAATAATTCGGTGCGTTTTTTGTGCGATTTTGCATTTTACAAGTTTAGATCTGACTGTATAAATATAGTATCAAATTGATCAACCTTATTCTAACAGCTGTATGAAAGATTTGTGTTTACGTACTTATGGTAGCTACAAGGTTGCCCAGACATTATTTAAAAACGACAGAAACTTATTTTTTATGCCCATTGATGGGTCTTGTAAATTTTGTGATGATCTGATGACTCGGTGTGAAGTTATCACAATGCAAAATTTTTCATAGTTTCCATTGTCGCCAAAAATACACCAAAATTTCAGCTCGACCAAACTTCGCGATCCGGATAAATTATCCGGATAGTAAAATTCATGCACAATGAGAAAACTCTAATAGTACTTGGAAGACAGTAAATTATATGGTGCTTGAACAGTCTTGGAATATTGTCAAGATGAACCGAAATTATTTGGAGAAGGTTATCGACCTTACGACGTGTCTCAGTCGCCAAAGACGTGCTTTCGAAGGACTTGATGAAAGTGGTGCCAGTGATAACCGTGGTTTTTTTTTTTTTGGAATTTTGTGCATTATTCGCGAAGCATGATTCAACTTTTGAAAATAATTTTAAAAACAAAGTTGCGAACTACTGTAGTGTCAAAACACAAAATAAATTGATGAAAATAATTGCTGAATTCGTTCGCGAGGACAATACAGCTGAAATAAAAGATTGCGGATTGATATCCATTTTGGCAGACGCAACAAGGGTGCACAGAAGGAACAACTCTCCGTGGTTGTCAGATTTGCTAAAGAGCTAGCAGTCGAAGAAAGGTTCTCAAGCTTTGTAGACTGTTCAGGAGCTAGAAATGCCTCGTATTTAGCAGATATAATTTTGAGCCTGTTAGACAGCTACGGACTTCCCGAATTGCCTATTGTTGGACAGTCTTATGATGGTGCTAGTGTCATGTCAGGACAAAAAAGGTGGTGTACAAATTTAAATTAAGATGAAACACCCTGCAGCCACATTTGTACACTGTCTAGCTCATAAAATTATCCTGGTTGTTTGACACATTTTTCACAATCGAAACGTGTACATCCTTTTTCAATGCCATCGAATCCCTTTACCTACACTTTTCGAAGCCATCACAACACGAATTGTTGAAGCAGCTTGAAGAGGCAGTTGGTCTAAACACAAGGCGTGGAATGAGAAGTTTAAGCTCAACTCGTTAATCAATGAGACTTCACAATTGCAAATATGTTATCGATAGCTATGGGACTATGAAAGATGCTTTAGAGAAAGAAATGAATGAGGGAAAATACAACGACTCAGTTTATTCATTGAGGATCTTTCATTCAATCAGTAATCCTAAATTTGTAGTAAATCTTTTCATCTTTCACTATGTTCTTTTTATAACGAACATGTTAAGCACATATTTCCAAACTAAAAATGCAACTCTTCGGAATGGGATAAATCTTGTGAATGGAACACTACTAAGTGAGCGAGAAGACTTGTATGTAGTTAAGGGAAAAATTAAATCATTCGCAGATAAGAACTGTCTGAATCTGACATTTACCAGAAGATCGCGAAAACGGAAAACAGCAAAAAGCACTAGTTTCAAAGGTTTTGCTGTTTCATCTAGTCTCGGACACGCAGTTACGGCTACAAAGATATTCCTGCAAACCAAATGGCTCGAAAAGAGTAAGATACAGCACTTTTAACCTTGCCAAATTATTTTCGGTTTTTCTAGGTTTTCTAGGTAACAAATGTTAATATATTCCAATTTTTTCAAAGATATTTTGAAACTAAGCTATCCTCTTCTTCAAGTATAAGTTGCAATATATTTAGCTTCTAAACGAAAAAAAAATTCTTACATTTCTAATTATTTCCATTCTATTCCCGTATAATTTAAACAAGCTTTCTTTCTTAGCGGTCATTGAAAATTCATGTGTAGTTCATACCTACCATTCACATTATATGCATGTGGTAGTAGCTCATACGTATTCACAGACAAGAAATTTATTTGATAATACATTATGCATTAGCAAATAACAAAGAATAAATCAACAAATATATAATGTATTAGTAAATTATATAAGTTGTATGAACAGTACGTGTACAAACAAAAACAAAATCACCGCATGTCTTGAACCTTTCAGTCCCTGGCCCCTGCCAGATTTTAGGCCACGGCCCGCCTATGCTCATGGTGTATGTGTGTGTGTGTGTGTGTGTGTGTGTGTGTTTGTTTGCAAAAATTATAAAACTCTCGTTTTGTCGGGGTCAGAATAGCTATTTCTCCAGGAGAATTATTGTAAGGACCCATTTCGCATCTCCAGTGTTGATTGAGCGTAAAAAGGATCGGTTTCATAACCAAAACAAAAGAGAGACGTGCAGTTGTTTCGACGTGCAATTCAGAAGGATCATAAATTAATCGCCTGCGTAATTTCTCATACGCGGTGAAGATTATCCTGAAATATATGTAGACCATAGATACCCAGCCTAGAATGATAATTCCTCAATTGTTTGACGAGAATATGATCATCTAATTTTTGGGGTCTATCTATCGTATCCTTGAGATTCTTCTATTTTCATTTCTTAACTTTTTAAACCACGTATGACATTTTTTAGTTGCAGAATATTGCTGTAAGTATTGGCTATTTTCACTGCTTGATTTGCCTTCACTCTATGATCGAAGAAAACTAAAATACGAGTACAATGACGTAAGTTTGCTTCTTCTTTTATTGGCCTTGGCATCTTTCGCCCTGGGTAGAAAAATGTTTTTTTAGCCTAAAAATAAAATTTACAGCCATAGATTTTACACAGTAATCAAACTTACGCGCTTGCGGAATCGTTGCTCGACACAAACTAACTGTGAATGAGCTCATCCAAGAAATTTTGATGACTTTGCGGTCCTCCAAATAAGTATTTCGAATGATCTCTTGGTGGTCCGCTGTTTAGAATATTGAATGAAGTGCTCAACTATAGATATTATCTCTAATTACGAGATTTCATTTTATTTATTCAACTTAATTTATAGCTTACAGTTTCACTTATGTTCAAAAGGCGAATTTGATAGAATATCGAGTTTTTGTAAATTTGGTATGTACATATAGAAGTTATTTGAAAGTGACTGAAAAACACTTTTTCGATTGACTGAATGCAATAAACAACCACTTTACTTTTATGCTAAATAATTAAGCTCTACTTTTTCTGTTAAGCATAGTACTGAGTTCGATTTCATGTGAAATTTTGACATGTCTCCATTATCTGGTCATTCTTTGGAGCGAAAATTTCGGCAATGGAGACAAGCGGAGACAATGCTCATTTCTGACGGGTAAAATGTCAAGATTTTCACTTTTCGATCGTTTTTCTTATTGGAAAGACATTTGCACTGCTCCATTTTCAAATTGCAACACCAAATGCCACTTTTTAGCTCGAAAGAATGAACTGCACAAACTAAATTGGCGTGAATTGGTTTCAGTGCCACGCGAAAGCAACTTCAAAGCAACTTTTCATGCTAAGAACACAGTACAACTCTTGCTTATTTTCAAGCTAAATTTTCACCAAAACAACTTTCACGTGAAATTTTGTATGAAAATTTCACGTGAAATCGAACTCAGTGCTATGCTTTGGACACAATTTCTTTGGAAATCATATAAAACATTTTGTCTGATGTTTGAAAGATTTTATTAATAATATGTACCCTTCTATTGATTTATTGTTCTCTTATTTTCTGCAGAGGGGAAAAAAATAATCAAGTACATTAACAAAAGTATATTAATCTGAGTGAATACTCGTTTCCGATTCAGCCATTTCCTAATTCAGAGTCCTTCAACCATTCATTCGATTTAGTTTCCAGGCACAATATCACCCTTCACAAACATATCGAATTTTGTTGCGAAGAGTCCATTTAGTAAAAGATGTGCGAATGTCCCCATTTAACTTTGGATTGATTGCAGGAGGGGGCGTGTCTAACGCGAATTGATTGGGCGTTCCTAGCGGAACCCCAGCAGACAGCCGATCACAATTTTATTTAGCTAGAACGGAGATGACACAAGTAGCGAACTGGGGGGTTCGAGAAGATTTTCACTGTGGTTATCCTATCACAGTCTGGTTTGCATGCATAAACACACAGGTTGATTTCATTACCCCGTTGAACGAGTTATACCGGTAGCCATCAACGAAATACTCAGACATATCCTGCAGCTATATAAGAGCATAAAACCATTCGTTCGCCAACTGAAATGAAGTTTCAAGTATTTATTTCTGCTCATTTTTCGGATCCATTTGCCCCGAATCGTCTTTTAGCAAAGTATCCATAAAATTGAATTCGCATTTAATTCCGCTCCTCTACACATTTTCGACTGCAACAATGTGTTCAAGCGAGCTGCTCCTGTAGCTTCACTTTAGCAACTCTTAACACTTAAACAACAGACGCCGAATAAAAACTCAATTTGTTAATCAATTTATGGCAATTCGCAATTCGGCGTTGCTGCTTTTTTCAACTCGCTTCCTGTTTAGACAGACACTAAAAGCGCCATTGCACTAACAGTGTCTAATTGAGAAAATCCCTTAAGTTGCTCCAGCGCCGAACAAGAAAATAAACTGGAAATTGTAATTTTCTTATGGCAGTCGGACGCCATAGCTGACAAGGTTGTTCGTCGTTGTCGGAACGGAAAGGATCGTTTTGGCAAAACGTCCCCGGAAAATGCTCTCCTGAAAGTTTTCATATTGGCACGGAGAATTCCGTTAATGGAGCAACTTTTCGCAGGGTTTAATATCAATTTTTTTAACTTCTCGCTCTCTCTCCGCTCACTTTGTCTATACACACTGTATAGAGTTTTATGCACATTTCGTGTTGCAGAGAAAAAAAAGGCAAAGGCCAAGTCACCTCTGCTTCCATACAAAATACATAGATTCGAATGAAATGAAATGGGATAGTGGAAGATGCGGAAACTTTTTAATGTGGAACTTTTGATTTGTGCGATGTACATGTCGACTAGTGCATTAATGAAATGAAAACTGTGACGTGTCCTTTCGCCTATACAAAACTAACTCACCAGCTCGGTGCAGGAAAAGTTTGCGTTTTGTATACAGTTTGGCAAAGTTCTGTAAATTTTTGGTAAAATGTAAGTGTAATAGATATACTTCCGCTTCTGAGATGATGTAGCTGGTCCGTAAGTAGTTCTGTAAAGGATACCGTTTGAAAACTTATGATCGATGTAGCATTGTGTTGGTCTATTAATTTTTCCAGTGAGTTTGAACTCATGGAGCGAAATTGTAGCCTTGGAGCGAAATTGTAGCCTAAACAAAGAGAAATGCTAAAAATGCTAAAAACAAGAAAAAGAAAATTTCGAATTTATCTTATCAAATATAGTTCTTCAGTACAGATTTTCTAGCAGTCGTAACTATACTGTTAGAGTTTCCCATTGTATGTGCATTTGCTGCTTGACCATTCTTCTGAGCCTACCAATGCCAGGGCGCATTTTCATCATCAAAATCAATACATTCTGTAAATTTCAACTGTACCTGATTTTTGGGTTTATGAGTACCCTTGAACAGAAGTTTTTGATGCTAAAAATGTAGGTAAATTGGTGAAAAGTTGCCGTTTTTATCCGACATGGAATTTCCAAAGATTTACTTATACTCTGTGGACAAAGCATATGATTTGTATATCAATTGTTTTTTTCTTAAAAGCGAAAATATTTCAGGAGAGTCGATGGCTTGAACGTTTTCACATTTAGCACCTGCCGTAGCCAGCCAGCACGTTCATACAAAACTACTTAAGTATACAACTTAGTACGTTTATATGTTCTGTAAGTTTTGTAATGATTCAATAGCTTTGTCAAAAGTTGTCGCGATTCACAAAATTTAAAAAAATTCCCGATCTCATTTTCGGCAACTAGCGCACACAAAGGGTGAACAATTTCAAAAACCCTATCAAATCTGTTTTAAGAACACATTCGAAATTCATTTCGCAAACTTAGTTTTTTTCAAAACTATTTTTTGATAGAATAATAGGCAAATCTAAAATATCACTAAAACGGCCGCCGGCACCAAAGGGTTAATATTTGGTGAGACCTGGACCTATTTCGCATATACACAAATGTATCCTGAAAGTTTCAGCTTAATCGGATAATGCGTTCCCAAGAAATAGTCACTGAACAGGAAGTCCTTTGGCATTACTTATTGCGCATAGCCTAAGGCCAAAAATTAGCGGTATTAATATGGCACGAAGCAGTTTTCGGGTGAATTATGAAAAGCCATAATTCTGTATTTGACCGGTAAAACTTACCACAAAATCGCTGAAGTAGCTGATCCAGCCCCACAATAGTATTGAGCTGAATAAAACGTTATTTTAACACCACAGACTATGAAGATAAATCTAAACCAAGCACTCGAAAAATTCTCACACCGTCAGATGAACGCTAGATCGTGCGACAAATAAAAGGAAAACCATAAACTTGCCATTGAAGCAGAAAAATATTTTAAGGAAAAAGCTAATCCTGAAAATATAAGGAAAATTTTGCGGAAACGATGTTTTAA
This sequence comes from Nemotelus pantherinus, assembly GCA_963978885.1. Lineage (NCBI taxonomy): Eukaryota > Metazoa > Arthropoda > Insecta > Diptera > Stratiomyidae > Nemotelus > Nemotelus pantherinus. The sequence goes on from OZ022263.1 coordinate 34,609,443, forward strand.
CGGTTAATCGCGAAGAAGTTTGGATTTTGCTAAAAATTACGAAGAAGAGGACTTTTCGTTTCTCACAAAAGTTTTATTCATGGACAATGGCAAATACAACGTTTTTATCGCATTGATGGAAAAAAGTAAATAAAGACTTAGTTAAAATGTACAGCCACGCGTTAAGCACGGTGAAGGTTCCTTGCTAATGTGGGGTTCCATGTCAATAGCTGAATCTAGGAATCTTCTTATGATTGACGGGTTAATACACCAGGCGATGTATTCGAATAGGTTAAAAACGATTTTGAAAAAAAGTGGTCGAAAATTCGGAATTGAGAATAGTTTTTATTTTTATCAGAATAACGATTCCAAGCCTAAAGCTTACAATATGAGAAATTGGCTGAGCTATAACTGTTCATGTTTAAGAAACACCACCTCAACAGCCTGCTCTAAATGCTATCGAACATTAATGGAATTACTTAGAAGGAAAATTCAAAACAAACATTCTACGAGGTATGGCCAGAGAGTGAGTGTCCTCGCGGCCAGAGGGCAGCTTTGTTTTTGCTATATTGATCACATTGCCTTTTATCTTAATTCTCCCCGTTTACAACAAGCACAAAATTGAGTAATTACAAGAAAAACTGTGGTTAGAGCAACGTACATATGTCGCCAAAATCTGCCGCGAAGTAAGATATTTGCTGCGTTATCCGTTATCTCGTTGTGAAAGGAAAATTTCCGTACCAAGTTTTTAACGAGATCTGATCGATTTATGGCGGAGCTGTTATGAATTGTACGAATGTTTTTAAATGGTGTCACACTGAAGTTCGTCGATTTTGACTGATTAGACTGTTCAAAAAATGAGAAATCTATTCGTGGCGACCGTAGGTTGATCTTCAATGATGAAATCATCAAATTTCCAGATCTCTTGGTCACGAAAAAATCCCACAAACACTCAGGTTTCATAGATTGTGTGCAATGAAGGTTGCAAAACAGCAGACAGAACAGCGCAAATTGAATCGAATAGCAGCCTGAATGCCTTTCCCGAGAGGAAAACCGAGTCGGTTTAGCCGTGCATTCATTTAGCCGTGCATTCATTTAGCATTGTGATTACACACACCGCGGTTTGGACGCCTCTCGGTTTTGTAATGCAAAACTAAACCGACTCGGTTTTCCTCTCAGGAAACGCTTCGCTGGAGCCGCCATGTTTGTCATTGGCCTAAAGCAGCGGTGGTGCATTAGATGATTACAAGTGGCGTATTGCGTTCTCGCGCCTACTTTTTATTTCAAAGTAGGCACTCTAACAGAATGCATCTTTATATTTCCAACACCTGATTGCTCTAATTGAATTAGTGTATTCTTTCAATTCATCGTTTCGTCCTATTTTTGACAGTTTGCAATTACTGGATGTGTATTTGTACGTTGACACTCAGACAAAATCAAGCGATTCCGTTTAACTGGTCGATTTGAGGCTAAAGAGACCAGATTTCGCACACATTTGTCTTTAAATTAAATGCTGTTATTTCATTGTAAAAAGTTGAAGCAAATAAACATATACAAATATTATAGCAATAAAAAAATTGGAGCTCGCTTCTCTTTTATAATTTGAAGGGTGTGGGGAATCGCTTGAAAATGTTTTGGCATCCGTTGTTGCGCATAGCCTAAATTTATAAGGTAACGATAGTAATATGGGACCAATAGGACCTTAAACTTCAGTTGAATTAAGATATGCCGTACTCTGGCATTCCCAAGTCGGTAAAAATGTGCGTCAAATCGCTGAAACAGTTGATTGAGCTCCCACAATACTATTTAACGTAACGAAATATTATTATGGCACCACCGACTATGAACAAACCAAGTTCCCGAAAAATGTTTCACTTCGTTAGATGAACGCTGGGCAATGCGACAGATAAAAGAAAATCCCTTATTAAGTGCTCTTAAATTTACCATTAAGGCAAAAAAAACATCTTGAGAAAAAACTAGCTTTGGAAACAAGAAGGACAATATTTCGGGATTATCGTTTAATGGCATGGCTGCGAGAAGAAAAATTTTTATTCAGAAAAGTTAATTGCAAAAAATTCGCTATGGATGGGGGAGTTGTTGTTCTTTCCAATGCGTCTGCAGTGGATAGTATTGTTCTGTTCTAGATAGGGGGAGCAAAAAAACACACCTATTATAATTTCGTTACCGACTGTTCGCAACCTATCAACCTTTTGAAATGAATATTTAAGATTTTCTTGAAACACGTGTATAGATTTTTTCATTATTTCAATTTTTTCCTTGAACTTGTTTTCATTGTGAGCTACTGTGGAAGAAAATATGTATTTTTTATTCATGAATATCAATGAAAACATGTAAATGCTTACACAACATTGCAAAGTGATTGCATTTCCAGCATTAAAAAGTGTATTTGAATGAGGTCTTCAAACTCCTTGCAGTGTTTTAGCAAAATCCTACAACAATATTTACCACAACAAATGCTCGCATATGATTTAATTTTACAGAAGATGTGTAAATATGAACAATGGAGGAGTATATTGATGCCTTTTTCTTATTTTTATAAAACAAAATACTCATTTTCATCTTGAAATGGCGTACATTGCAAAAAAAAACACATCCGATGAGCAGAAAAATTTTAAATAGAAAAAGTGTATGTTTGCTGTTTCCGAAGAATTATATATAACGCGACTTTTTTGCGTTTTACTGTTAGCCTCGTCAGCGAAATAATCTTTTTCTTCTCTCTAACTCTAGCTTGGTTGTGTTCAATGTGCATGCTACAGCAGCTCCAAAAGCATAGCATAGCAAGCAGCTATGGATATTGGACAGCCAATAGCTACTACGAAGGTCAACTTTTACACAGCACAGCTCAATATATTTTTTTGAATTTTTTTTTATTTGAACCTTTGTATTTATGTGGTTCAGCTGAATGCTTACATTGTACTTTGGAAATCGTGTGAAATTTCGGAAATTTTCCTAACATAAAAAAAAATTTCCTAACATACTCAAAACGTTTCACTTATTCCCGGCTTTTGACGCCATATTTGTGAAAAAGACCGAAGGAAAAACGTTGAAATTTCGATGGAACACGAATCAGCGAACCCGGCCTTTTGCGATTCATATTCGCCTTCTAAAAACTCAAGATGAGCTGCGCTATGTAAAAGCCAACTTGAAACTCGAGTTGAGTTGAAGTGTTATAAACCCCGTAATTAGTTTATGATAGCACTATTTTCAAATTTGTTCACTGAAAGAAAAATCTTGGTAAAATCAACAATTTTCCTTAGTTGTTTTTGCGTCAACTACGGGCTATAGTTAAAACAACCATAAAAAAAAATAGTTGATTACTTTTATGCACCATGACGCGTGGTTGATAAACATCGTCCGTGGTGCAAAAAAAAATTAAGCAACCACAAACAATGGTATTCCAACCATATACATTGTACGAAATATAGGCAGGGGAGGCGTGAATGCCTCAGTTGAATTTGGTGAATCACAATGCAGCGACAATGTCGCTGTCAATGCAACTAAGGCACCAACCAAATTCATTTTTTTTTTCTTTTGTATTGCTAAATCCTGTTGTACGAGGATTAGGTTGGCTTATCACAATACACATCAGCCATCGCTTGTCTATTCCACCAGACCATTCAACCTAATTCAAACAGATTTAATTCAACCTAGTGGTGATGCCAACCTATGATAGGTATCACCGCTAGCGGTGCGGCAAAATTAGAAATTTGGCAAATTCTGCAGCTGCCGCAAATTCGGCCGCAGCCATTGTGCGCGTTACCATACAAAACAGTGCATTCTAATTTTTTGACTGCGCTTTGCCGCAGCCCACTGCTTTGCCACAGCGGAAAACGCTGTATTGTGAACAAAATAGCGTCATACAACGTAATATAAAGGCTTCACAGCATAACATGAATATGAATTATATCGAACAGCAAATCGAACACAATTTTGCCATGTATCATATGAAACTTCTATGATAGAATAGGAGCATGAGTATGAGGAGTATGAAAAATCAACAGTTTAGTTTTAGTTTTAGTTAAAACAACTATAAGAAAATTGTTGATTACTTTTATGCACCATGACGCGTGGTTGATAAACAAAAAAAATTTCATTCGGAGCATGAAAAGCGTCCAAATGTTGAAACCATTCTACTTTGCGTAGAATAATTCCAAAGACGTTGCTCGCTGAATTACGTTTGTTGAAATCAACTATTGCAAAGTAGTTTAAGTACCGTAAAAACTGTTGATAATTCGAAACTTTGAAGTTTGAACTATTTTTCGTGGTTATGAAACAATTAAAACAGTTGATTTCATGAACCTTGCGATATTTTTTGTATAACCAGAGCCAACTACTTTTATATCGTTAAACTAACTATATTAACATAGTAAAAATAACTATTTTCCCTAGTTCGTTTAACGATTTTGAATGAATCGTTGCAATACTATTAAAAATAGTTGAACCAACCAAGAGTTTTTCTTTCAGTGTTGCTCTTCTCCTTTGCCACTAAAACGCAAAAACTTCTTTTCGTTTCAATTTCTAATCAAAAATAACTTTTAAACAATGTGTCAGCTGTGTACGCACGTCCATTTTGCCTTAGCTACTTTGTTGCTATCTTCCAGACTGCGAGCAGCAAATAGCTGCTACCATAGCAGCTATTCCGGAACAGCAAGCATTAGATAGCAGCTATTTTGTGACATTGGACAGCCAGCGCAACTGAAATAGCAGCTAATATTGAACACACTCCTTGTGTTCCATTCCCATTTCATTCTTCAAAGTGCGACGTTGCATTTCCCTGTTTCGTGAAACTTTACCGCTTCGTCAACGAGAAAGTTTTGCTTGCACTTTGAAAACTAACTGGGGATCATTTCTTTTTGTAGACTACATATTACGAATCGCTTTTATGTACATTATTATACTTTCACTTAATTTTGAATGTATGTCATATTTACAAAACTCATCATGGTAAGTATGAAGCAGTTTACATCATAGAGTCAAATAAGTAATTAAGTACATGTTTCACTCAAAATAATCATCAGATGTCAATATTAATATTTCCTTCGATCCGAAATCGTTGACAATAATTCATCCCCAAAGCTGTCATCTTCAGTTATAAATGATCCTGTACCCATGAACGACGATAAAAGCATATGAAATCACACATTCGACTGTCTACACATTTCCTAACCACATCCCTGACAATTATCAGCATAAATCCATCACACACATCATTATCCTTTGTGGTATCACTGACCGCATGGACTTCCTCTCTTGCGAAAAACAGATATGCTCCGGCTTTCGGTTACCAGCTTCACCAACTTACAAATATCATCATTTCTCCAGCCATTTGGCAACAGCATTGATTTATGATAAAATGGTAGCACCCGAGGACGACCATCAGTCGCCGAAACGACAAAAACAATTCGAATCACTCCAGCTCGGGTTCAAGACTCAGATAAATCCGGTTGATTCATGAGACTTATCTTATTTGTCATCAATTTAAGGCCTACTAGAATAAACGATTCTTGTAGGCTTTTCTACATGAATTTTACTCAAAGATACGTTGAAACCATCATTCTGTATCTATTTCACTTTTTTTTTCGATTGGAAGACATAAGAAACATCATGAATTTGTTTCGAAGTATTTATGTGTGTCGGAGGGTGGTCTTCGAAGATAACTACTGTTTACGTGGACATTGTATTTTTTCGGATATATACACCAATGAACTTATTATCGGTGACTATTTTTCAATTAAAATGACTAAAATAACCATTAATTCTGTGTTCATTTCACTTAATCATCTTGCTTCGAAATCGTATACATAATTCATTATATCATTTGAAGCTGACAGATTGCCGGTACCACGTCTCATTCATATATATTCATCAAGGATGTTTCAATAAGCTCTGTAATAAGTTAAATACATCTCAATTTTCTCTGATGTCAAAACAAGTCCCTTATTCCTTGTAAAAATGATTGTCGTGAGTGTCTCTCCGTCTGAACATCACAAAGTCGAACAAGCTTCGTCAAAAAGGAGATCCCAGTTTTCTTAGGCTGTTTATTAGAGTAATGAAATAGGACAGGATAAATTGACTCTTTGCCACGTGGTGGCATAACAAATTGTCTACTTTATTCTCACTGACGGGAAGTCATGTTCGGCTTGCCTTGCTACGGATTTATATGGCAGGCTAGAAAAGTTGAACTGTGCGTAGGATATGGACATGATGCATAAAGAGAATCAGTTTGATTAGTATGAAGCCAAAACAAAAGCCAGCGTCTAATATGATTTTCTTTGAATATTATTTGTTTTGCGGAAAGGGGTTTCTTTGAAGTTTCAACTATTAAGAAGTACAGTTGAAAGATAGTGTGTCAGTTTATGTATCGAATAAATACCGGGACTTCATTGGAGTTCTTCATTTGTTTAAATCATTCGTTATTGACCTTGTTAAAAAAAGATGCTTTTAAAATAATGCATGATATATTTGGTTGTTGCTTTTTCGATCTGAGTTGCAAATTTTTACTAACCATACTTTCTGATAAGCTTTCGTAATACGTTGAATTTTGTACAACTTGCTTTATTTGGTCTTTTCTACAAACAGACTAGTTTTCCCATGATATGTCCTTCATGGTTGACGCTCTGGCTTATGTTGCCAGCACACTCAAGATGCCAGTTACCTTTTGTAGTCCTACAACTTCATCTATGACCAATAAAATATGTGATGAAGCTCATTTGTGTTCGAAACGGGAAGTGTACATCCTTTATTTAGCCATCTAGTTCCAACTTATATTCGAGCATTTTTACTAATGTTCGAAGAAGAACATTAGTATTCATATTTCTATAAATATATATATTTCTATGTATATATATATATATATGTATATATATATATATATATATATATATATATATATATATATATATATATATAAAAAATGCATATTTCTATATATATATATATATATATATATATATATATATATATATATATATATATATATATATATATATATATATATATATATATATATATATATATATATATATCATCAAAAAATTTCAGTGGAAAAATCTCAGGAACGCGCTATCCGATTGAACTAAAATTTTCAGGATACATTTGTGTATAGGCAGAATAGTGCCAGGTCTCTCAAGAAGCTAATAATCTTTAACCTTTTGGCGCCGGCGGCCATTTTAGTGATATTTTAAATATACCTATTATTCTGTCAAAAAATAACTTTTGCAAAAATAAAGTTTCTGGAATGAATTCTGAACGTGTTTTAAATTTGAATTAGGTAATGTTTTTGAAATTTTTAACCCTATGTGTGCGCTAGGTGCCTAAAATAAGATTGAGATATTTGGGAAATTTTTGAATTGCGATAACTTTTTACCTAATTATTATATCATTATGAAACTTGATGGACATATTTATGTTGATAATTTGCATACTTGCATAGTTTTTCATGAACGTGCTGGCAACCCTGTAGCTACGGCAAGCACTGAAAGTGAAAACATTCAAACCATCGAATCTCCTAAAAAATGTCCGTTTCTTACAATAAAAACCAACTTGTATACAAATCAAAAAAGTGGTGCCATCTTGAAAAATTACAAAGAAAAATAACTGCTTTTTGCCCTATGATTTCTGATTCAGTCACCAGATTTTCATGAAATTAACACAGTAGCTGAATGTTAACCTAAACCGTGTTTGGTAGACATTTGGTTGGAAAATTCGATTGGTGCTGCCAGCTATGGTAATTTTTGTGTTTTTGGTTTTGAAAATTCGCTCAGGAAAATATAGCTTTTTGCCCTATAATTTCCAATGCAGTCATGAAATCAATACGAATTTCATACAATTATTGGAACCTACTATAGGCACTATTGAGGCCGAATCTGGTTAAAAAGCCACGATAGGGTTGCCAGCTGTTGGTTTTATGTTTATTTGCAATATCTTTAATAAGCGATTTATCGTAAAAAAAGCCACGATAGGGTTGCCAGCTTGTTGGTTTTATGTTTATTTGCAATATCTTTAATAAGCGATTTATCGTAAAATTTTCAAATGGTAATGATATTGTAGTGACAATAAACAGCAAATATTAAGTTTTCGATTATTAAAAAAAAATCGCAGCTGGTAACCATAAAGTTCCTTATACTCCTATAACTTCGAATGCAGTCATCCGATCGAGACGAAATTCGCAGGGTAGGTTAAGTTCAACGTGAAGCAGATGTGATATATTTTTGGCTTTGATGTTGGCGAAAGGTTGCTAGCACGAGTCGGTAATGCTATTTTTGTATTAATGAATGCTTACAGTTAGTTTTCATACCGGAAACATTTACAATGAAAATAAATAACCAATATTTCAATTCCCAAAGTTCTGCAAATTTTTCGGATCGTAGCCCCAAACACCAACTTCAGTTACAGTGCTGCAGGCACTGAGCATTTTCTTCATTGATGTTATATGAGATGCTGCTTTCAAAGTTTTGTGATATAAGCAATTGAAAACGAATATAATTAACAAGTGTTTTGCTCTCATAAACTTTGAAATTCATGCCAGAGGTAATATCTGAAACCTTTCCACCATATGAGTTATCATGCATTCTTGAGACCAAAGTAAAACGTGGCGTTTGAAACAGTTTGGCTGTAATAAGCAGCTCGTGTGGTAGAATATGCACTCAAAACCTGCTTCTACTGTTCTTCGAACATTAGTGTTTCTAGCGGTTCTGGGGCGCTAGAGTTTTTTTTTTAATTAATTCGATCAGCGGAACATTTTCAAGTAAATTTTCTTATTTTGCATTCTCGTTTACTTAGTTGGAACGCAGCAAATACGATTATTACTCAAATTTCTTGGCTGTGTAACAATTTGCTTAGAATTTTCCAACGACTATGAATACATTCAAGAAAGAACATAAAAAAAATAATCTCAATTCTCAGCTGTTTACAACTGTTTCCATGGGATAGGTGCCGATTTCATAAAATTTATGCCTTACCGCCTGACACTTTCTCTCCATGGGAAAAACTCCAGTCGCTGCTTTCTTAAACACTACACATAAATCGATCGGTCTTTCTGGCGCATTGTTATCTTCTATTGGAACTTTCTGCGGAAGATACGCGAACAATATCTAATCCAAATAATCATGTTGTCTATTCGAAAGACTTCGAAACTTCTTTTCGATTGTGCGAAACAGCTAAATATTTTTCTTTCGTGAGCCGCTGCCAATGATGCTAACTGGCCATTAATCACAGTAATGGTGTTTTCCTACTGTTGACCAATACATTATTTAGTGTGATAAATATTTATCGGAGTACTTTTCCACGTCACTTATCGCTCGCTATTATTTTTCTAAAAACTGCTTTTCCGCACGGATAATTGGCATTTCATTGAATTTCAGGCAATATGATCTAGAGAGCGCCAAGTCCGAGTCCGAGTCCTGTCGTACTACGAGACATAAAGTCGAGCAATTTGTTGATGTAATAATGCTAGTATTCGATGGCAGGGAGCCGAACTAGATTATCTAAATCTATGCCGTAATTGTTTCGACAGATATTTACGGTGCAGTAGAGCGAACAATTTGTGGAAGATTGAGATAAGCGCTAAGTAGGTCAGACGATATTGATTCCTGCATTTTGGTGATTAACTTGAATCGCTGGATATCGATGAACAGCATGTTTATTGTTTGCTAGCTATTGGAGCATAGTTTACACACTAATTAGTCCCAAGCAAAGTGTCCTGTACGATCTTGATTAGCTTGAATACAATGCCCACAAAGGCTTTATTACGTATCGATCTAAATTGAACTATTGGGATGTATGGTCCGCGAATAAAGCTCGATTTCGGTGGCAAATTTTCCTTAATTCATTTTAACAGTCTGCATCTATGACGATATTTCGGTATGATGTTGTCAATTCATGCCGATATTTCATCATTTTAATGTTCGTCTCGTTTATTCAGTAAATAAAATACATATGTGGGCAACATATTCCGACGTCTATAAGTACCTACATTCGAACGATTTTTCGACAGGATCTGACGTTCCTTTTTCAAACATCTGTTCCTCCTTCTTATTTTCTTATTTATAAGCGAATTGCGTTGCCGCCTATTATATGTGCGTTTGCCGGTTCCGTTCACAGCGCCGTGTTTCCGCATTATATTACATTTATGCGTACTTGATCCTTTATCGTTACTTCGTATCCGTACCTGAGCACAATTGCAATATTTCAATGGTTTCGAATTAAATTTGTAAGCTCGCCGGCGCGGCATGCTGAACGTAACGGAACAGAAGTGTCTACAAAGCGGCAATGGAGTGAATTTGAATATGGCCGAACGTGCTGATAACGAACGCAACCTGACATGACGGTCCTTTCAACTAGTAAGATTCAGGATATACGTCTTTATTAGCGATTGCTCTGCACACCACGATTGCCATTCGGTTCCTTCCACGGCCGCTGTGCTGAATTTTTAATGCACTTCCTTGTAATTTTTATGCCAGCAATGTTTGATGAATAAATTATTGGCCTTGGTTTGTTGGATGACGGCAGAAATTTCGAATAGCATCGGGCACAATACCGAAGCGAATAATGAAAAGCTCGAACTCATTCATAGTTGGTTGGTCTCTTCGTTCAAGTGAGAAGTCAGCACCATTGTACAGCGATAGTTGAACTACAATTTCGCTGACGTTTTTTGTCCTGTAAAGTGGAAGAGATTGAAAATATTTCATTTTTTAAAATCAAACACTCAAAACTACTTTAAGGATCTATGCAAATGTGAACCGATATGAAGCAGTGAATATTAAAATTAATGTAACTATCAGTAATGTTTTCTAGACACTCAGCCACCTCATTAACATAAGTTCGCTTCTGCGAGTTTCCAATTCAAATTTTTCTCAGATTCGCGTTCGAGTTTTCTCTACCTCTCAAAGCAGCGACAGGGTGCAGTCTCCAATCAACCACTTTTCGGATATTATTTTCAGAATGGATCAAACTAAATAGTTTTCGATACATTCCTATACACTAGAAAAGCAACTACTTGTAATTACTTATTAAAATTATATTTTGCTCCTTTGTGCTGATTAATGTACATATATGCATGAAAAAATGAAGAATACATACAAGTTTACATACAAAAATACATACAAAAATGAAGAATACATACATATATATTTACAATTAAAAATGATTTATTTTGGACTCCTGATTGCTCTTTTGTAATGACAACAACAAAAACGTAATAAAAACTATATAGGTGCTTTCAATCCAAGAGGGTAGATGTTTAAAGAGAATTAACGGTTAGACTCTCATTAGCCGTAACAATAAGCGTTTTAAATTACAGCTTAGTTTTCGAGAACAATCACATCTTGCATCAATGTTGACATTTATTTCGCTACTAATTCATAGGTACTTTCTGTGGCATTTCTTCTCGCTTAGTCATCGTACTATGCTTTAGAGAGAGAATTTTAGTGATTGCCACTGTTTCAGGCTCTTAATCGCAGCGAAGTTACTTTGACAAAGGAAGTTTTAGTGTTATACAATAGTTTTATAGTTTTTCCATTGTATATCAATTGTGGGCTGCAATGAACGTGTACCTAAATGTGGTGTTTTTACCGCTGGTGGCATTTGTCAAAATGTATTTAGCCCTTGTTAAAATGCAACACTGCATGCTCATATAGCCTTACGTTATTTGTATCTCTTAGTTTTAAGTCAGTCCTAATAAATCGCTCTAAACGAATGGTCGTGCGTTACTTTCTACCTCCGACAGGTTATGGGCCCAGCACGCTTCCACTGCGTGTGATTAAATTTAGCAAGAAAACGCAGGTTACCTGTTTTGTGCGTGCGTCGCGACAAAAAAAAAAAAAGAAAAAACGAAGCGTTATTCCTTGTGAGTGTGTGCGTGTGCCGTTTTGGAAGGCAAACAAAAATAGAGAGAAATAATTTGCTTGTGCGTGTGTCGCATCTAATTTAAAATGAATTCAAACATGAACAACATCGATAAACTGGATGAGTTAAATTACTCAACATGGCGAGTGCAAATAAAAAGCGTGCTAATATGTGCGGACTTATGGAAGACAGTATGTGGCAAACAAATGCGGCCACCAAAGCCAAAGAATGAAGAGGACGCGACAGCGATGCAGCAGTGGCAGTCACAAGCAGCGGCTTGGGACAATGGCGACGAAAAGGCCCTAGCATTGCTTTGTTTGTCGGTAAAGCCAGGGCAGTTAGGTCACATCAAACAATGCAGCACGGCTGAAGAAGCGTGGATAAAACTGGAAAGCATTTACCAGCCAAAAGGACCTGCCAGAAAGGTCCACCTCTTTAAAAAGCTTTTGCAACTTAATATGGGTGAACACGATGACCTGCATAGCCACATTGCTAGTTTCTACAATATTGTTGAGCAGCTAAACGAAATAGACATCAATGTGCCTGATGAGCTGCTAACCATTATGTTGCTTGCAAGTTTGCCGGCAAGCTACGAAAACTTTGTTGTAGCAATTGAATCGCGTGATAATCTTCCCCACCTCGACGCGCTAAAAATTAAAATTATGGAAGAAGGAGATAGAAGGGTGGAAAAGAGCGATGACCCAGTCAACACGCAGAGGGCATTCAATGCTAAAACAAAAATAAAAGAACGAGAAGAACCGAAGTATGAACCAGCTAGCGGAAGATTCAACGGCAAAAGTAGAAGCAGCAGCAGCAACAATAACAACAACAATAGAAACAGCGCAAGCAAGTTCAATGGCAAGTGCTTTGTGTGCGGTCGGCGCGGACATATAGCAGCAAATTGCAACGAGTCAAAAAGAGAGCCCAAGGAACGAAATGGGACTGGGAACAAAACAAATAGACATTTTTCTGTGTTCGCCGCAGTTAATGAAAGCTCATTTTGTGAATCCTCCTGGTGTTTAGACAGCGGCTCGACAGCACATTTGTGTGGCAACAAAGAAATGTTCAACAAATTTGAACCACATACAGAAAAAATAGTGCTAGCCGGAAATACGTTCATAAATGCAACTGGCCGTGGAGACATTATAATTGAAACGTCTCGTGGTGAAGCAATACTCCATGAAGTATTGTACGTGCCGAACCTAAAAATTAATTTCATTTCAGTGAGTAGGCTGGCTAATTCTGGCGCTAAAGTTATCTTTGAACACAATAGTGCATATGTCAAAGAACAAAACAATGAAATTTATATGAAAGCCAAGTGTGTGCAAGGGCTGTATATCACTGAGGATGTGAAATGTTGCGTAAAAACCGAGCGATGCATGCTTGCCAGTGCCGAAAATGATATTATAAAATGGCACAATCGCTTTGGCCATTTGAATTTTGATAGCATGAAGTTACTCAAAAACAAAAACCTGGTGCTGGGGCTCAACTGGCAAGATAATGCAAACAACGTCGTTTGCGAAACGTGCGCAAAAGCGAAAATTTGTGCAAAACCCTTTCCGTGCGCTTCTGAAAATCGAGCAAAAGATATTTTAGAACTGATCCATACTGACGTTTGTGGTCCAGTAAATGTTTTGTCAAATGGTGGATCGAAATACTTTATCACATTCATAGACGATATGTCGCGCATGATATTTGTGTATTTCTTAAAATCGAAAAATGAAGCTTTTTCTACATTTAAAGAATTTAAAGCAATGGCAGAAAAGCAAACGGGAAAATATATAAAGTGCGTCAGGAGCGACAATGGCGGTGAATTCGTAAACGCGCAGTTCGACGAGTTTTTCAAGAAACATGGCATCAAACGACAGCTAACGGTCCCACGAACACCGCAACAAAACGGTGTGGCAGAACGTGCCAATAGAACATTGAATGATATGGCCAGGTGCATGCTTGTTCAAGCAGGGTTAGGTGAAAATTTCTGGGCAGAGGCGATCGCCACAGCTGCCTATCTTCGCAATAGAGCTCCTTCGAAAGCTTTAACTGTAACACCATACGAAGCATTTCATAATAAAAGGCCTCGTGTGTCTCATCTGCGTGTGTTCGGATCGACAGCTATCGCATTGGATAAAACACAAACGCGAAAATTTAGGCAACGAGGAAAGGAGTACACCATGATCGGCTACTCTGACGAAGCAAAAGGGTATCGTTTGTTCGACAATAAAAACAAAAATATTATCGTTAGTAGAGACGTGATTTTTATTGAAAAAGGCGCAACACCAGAGCTCGCATCGAATATTTTCACTATATCCAGCCACGCCTCTGATAATGAAAACCACAATGATGAAAATCAACATAACACTGAAGACATAGTCCGAGAACAAATCATCACATCAGAACTCAGTAAACAAGAGATTGAACCTTTTGATGACCAAGTTAGAAAAGGAGTAGAATTTCAAGGCAACAGCGGAGACTACGGGGATGAGCAAAACAAAATGAAGATTGGCTGTGGTCGACCAAGAATAATTCGAACCGGTAAGGCAGGCCGTCCAAGAAAGCAGTACCATACGCTCAACGTCATGGAGAAGGAGATTCAAGTGCCGCAAAATTACCATGACGCTGTGCGATCAAACCAATCAAAACAGTGGATCGAAGCAATGGATAAAGAATATTCGGCATTAGTTGCAAACAAAACTTGGGAACTGACGGAGTTACCTGCAGGACAGAAACCCATTGGCTGCAAGTGGGTCTACAGCTTAAAGCGGAACCAAGATGGCAGCATACAACGCTACAAAGCCCGTCTGGTAGCAAAGGGGTGCAGCCAACAGTTCGGTGTGAACTATACGGAGACTTTTTCCCCCGTAGTGCGGTACTCCACTATCCGGATGATGCTGGCTTTAGCAGTGGAGCTTAAACTTCACCTGCATCAAATGGACATAACCACTGCTTACTTAAATAGCGAACTCGACGATTTAATCTATATGAAGCAGCCACAGGGGTTCAATGATAAGCAATTTCCCGAAGGCGTTCTAAAGCTACAGAAATCTATATATGGCCTTAAACAGAGCGGCCGAGTCTGGAATATGAAGCTTGATGCGGTACTTAAGAAGATTGGGTTCTCACCTTGCCCAAGTGAACCGTGTCTCTACACCAAGAACTCAAACAATAAATATAACTTAATCGTAATTTATGTAGATGATCTACTATTAGGTAGCACAGTAAAAGAAGAACTGGATGCGATTAAAGAAGCAATCTCCAATGAGTTTGAGGTGGTGGACAGTGGCCCTGCAAAACAATTTTTGGGCTTGGAGATCCAGCGTGTTGGCGATACGGGTTCCATTACTGTTGGTCAAAAGCGCTTCATAGACGAACTCCTATCAACATACAACATGAGTGAATGTCGATCAGTTCAAACCCCTTTGGACCCAGGTTATCAAATCCAGTGCAGCAACACAGACTGTACGCGAGCCAACCAGGAGAGATACCAGTCGCTGATTGGAGCCTTGACGTATCTTGCTGTGCTGTCAAGACCCGACATAGCACACTCAGTCGCAAAATTGGCGCAGAAAAATGTGGATCCCCACATCGAGCACGAGACTGGCGCAAAACATATTTTGCGATACCTCAACAAAACTTCTCACTTCAAACTACATTATGTCAAGACTGGTGAAGAACTTGCAGGTTACGCCGATGCTGACTGGGGTGGCGACCGAATTGACAGGAAGTCATTTACTGGCTTCTCATTTTTCCTAGCTGGAGGCGTCATCACCTGGGAGTCCAAGAAGCAAAGCATGGTGGCCTTGAGCAGCACAGAGGCCGAGTATGTGGCCTTGTCTTCCGCTGCTAAAGAGGCTATATACTTAAAGAAACTACTTTGCGAGATGGGCTTTCAGCAAAATAGCGTTGTAATTAATGGCGACAACCTTAGTGCACAACAGCTCGTTAAAAACCCGGTGCACCATCCACGAAGCAAGCACATCGAAATAAAGTACCATCACGTTCGAGATGTCTACAACAAAGGCGAAATTAATATTAAATATGTTTCAACTAATTATATGGTAGCAGATGTATTAACAAAAAATTTGACAAAAGAAAAACATCTGAATTTTTGTAAAGCCATGGGGCTATATTAGATAAAAGTTTATTTCTCACTTGAAAAACGTTGAAATTGAAAATTTGTTTCTGTTATATTCCTATCATTGATAATATGTAATAACCAACGCAGTGTTGAGGGGAAGTGTCAAAATGTATTTAGCCCTTGTTAAAATGCAACACTGCATGCTCATATAGCCTTACGTTATTTGTATCTCTTAGTTTTAAGTCAGTCCTAATAAATCGCTCTAAACGAATGGTCGTGCGTTACTTTCTACCTCCGACAGCATTCACCACTTTATAAGCCAATACGAAAGAAATAGAACCTTTGCTCCGCTGATATTGTCCAGCTTCTCGCGAGTTTGTTACTGATGCTACATTCCAATCCCAAATACAATTATTGCAACTATTTTCTTGTTATTCATCTGATGCATATCTAGGAAATGATATTATTGGTGTTTTCCTTTCCAGAGCTGCCCGAATTGTTAAAATCGCTTTTGGAAAGCTTCTAGTGTTTTTTTCAGCTTTCTGATAATCTGCACTACTGAGATCAAATAATGAAGATGCTGCAACTATTAAAATTCATCACCTGCATAGTTTTTTACTTAGCCAGAAACCCAATTAGAATATTGGCCTAAATAACAGCTCAAATGATCGGGTATTCTGA
Organism: Nemotelus pantherinus; assembly: GCA_963978885.1. Classification (NCBI taxonomy): domain Eukaryota; kingdom Metazoa; phylum Arthropoda; class Insecta; order Diptera; family Stratiomyidae; genus Nemotelus; species Nemotelus pantherinus. Next base: position 34,626,043 of record OZ022263.1, read on the forward strand.
TGTTAGTGTAGGTTATGCTCTCGATGGAGTCCTGGATCTGTTAGTCAAGTTAGCTTAGTCAATCATCGTGTTTCTCTTCTAATTGCTTTCCATCCAGCTGGAAATTTACTTATATTTCATTCATCCAAGAATTCAATGTCCCAACTTGCTTTTCCAGCTATCATTCTTTTACCCTCTTTCTTTGCTTTGTTGAAGCTTTTGATAGAGTCGTTTACTATAGGTAGCTTCCTATCTTGCATTTGTTTCTTGCTTGTTTGGTGTAAATCTTGCTAGTAGAACATGAAGGCTATGGAATGACTAGTCTGTCCTTGGCTTGGTTGAATGTTTTTTTCCGAAGCTTTTGACTCTGTAGGCTTAAACCTTCCTTTTATAAAGCTCAGCTCTTATAGCGGAACTGGTATTATATTGTTTGCGTTCTCATCCTATGTTTCTAAACTCCATCTAAGCTGCTACTATGAATTCCGCCACTTCTTTTGTCTGTCCTCTTTCAGTCGTTCCCGAGGACTCAGAGCTTGGTCCATTATTAATCTTCGTGTCCATTTTCTATCTTTTATTTATCTCCTAGATCCTGATTGCTTCAAATGTTTAGATAAATCGAATCTTCCGATGATTGCCTTCATCTGGAATATTGTATTTGTTCTTTGTATGACTGGTTCTTTGGAAATTCGTTTGTGTCTAAATGTATAAAACTTATAAAATATGTCACCAAATGCATTCTTATTCTTTGTTAGCTATCTTCTTTGAACTTAAGCTCAAACTTTTCTGACACGTTGCGTGTATAATTGCCAAAGCCCCTCCTTTGTCTGGTTTTATCCTTAGATGTAGCACTTCTTTTGCTAACATCTCTATTCCCTTTAATGTGTTTTTATTTTTTATTTTTGCGGAGTACTTTCGAATATTGTTGTCAGGTCTGGTCTCCCTATGATAAATACTTAAATTATGCGGTAGACCAAATTTTGCATATTCAACGGTGACACGCTTATTGTTGTTCAAATTCAATAGCTATTATTGGAATATGTTGATCATCTACCCTTAATTCAAATCTTTTATATATATATTTATTTATTTATTTATTCATGTACAACATACAGATTACAATCCAATAACATGCTGTTAACTAATTTATTCTTACTTTTGACAAAATTTTGAATGTTTCAAAGGATTGAGGCAAAGGACCGAGCTGGAGAGAGTTAAATATTTTCCGTTAATATTGGTTAAAGCGAATTAATTCACAAATAGGATCATGTGAAAAGTGCCGACGGATTTGGAAGAGTACACATTGATCGTGATAGATACGAGAGGAAGACATTTTATCAAGCTTGAGAAAAGAAAGACGATCATTATAGTCTAAACGGGCAAAACCGTGTTTCTAAAGTAACGGATGAGTGAATGGATTTTATATCAAATTCTTATTGAGGAGACTTTACAACAGAGGCATATTCCAGAGTTGACCGGACAAGAGAAGAATATAAAAGTTAGGTTGGTTGCATCGATTCGAATATTTGCGACGATCTTAAGATAAAGCCTGACGTTTAGATGCTCGATTGACCAAATCTGAGATATGAACATCAAATCTGAGTTTGTTGTGAAACATAGCCCCAATGCCTTTGACACAGGCAAGAGAAGAGAGTACATGGGTATCCAACGATAATGGAATAAATTAGGCTGAGTTTTGTGAGAAAAAAAGCAGTGTTTGACATTTCTTTGTATTCAGAAGAAGCTTGTTTTCCTTACACCAACTTTCGAGGATTTTAAGGTTAAAGTGAAGAAAGTCACAGTCATCAATGGACCTTATAGTCACGAAGAGTTTCAGATCATCGGCATAAAATAGACATTCACATGAAAAAAGCGGCGGCAGATCATTCATATAAAACAGGAGGAGGAGGGGTCCAAGAATAAAACCTTGTGGAACACCGGTTAGGCTCGAAAGGAGGGAACATAGCAAGATCGATCGTATAGGTATGATTCTATCCATTTAATAATGCATAAAGATAAGCCAAGTTTTTATAGTTTGTACAGCGTGAACTTCAAGGAGCCTCCAAAGCTTTAGGAAGAAAATTCGTGAAATATACGAAGTTTATCGATGTTGAGCGACCTTTTTTGGAAACCATGTTATTCTTTTACAATGAGATGTCCGTAACGAAGAACGATAAAGTCATGTAGGTATCATTCAAGGATCTTGGAAAAGAATGGAAGAATCAATATTGGGCGAAAATTGTTTGCAGAGGACACATCATCTGATTTAGGAATTGGATGAGTTATAGCCTGTTTCTAGAGGGAAGGTAAATGACCCATCAATAGGCTCTCATTAATGATGATGGTCAAAGGAAGACTAAATGATATGGTCGTCATTTTCAAAAATATTATTGGAAGTCCTCCTGGTTGGAATCAATACCTATGCTTGAAGAAGATGTGAATTTCCCTATTATGGATTCAACAATAGAAGGCGTAATAGAAAAAATGCGATTCCATGATGCCGTTTATCTACTAGAGAGTCCAAGAAGAAGAGAAATTGTGGAGGATACAGAGTACAATAAGGCGAAGTACAAAGCAAGCAGATCACAGCTGCTTTGAGAGGAAGTAGAAACGTGATCCTCACATTTAATGGAAGTCGAGAGATAATTCCGAATGGTTCGCAATTGTCTACAGTGGTACCAAAACGGGTTGAAGTTGCCACAACGCAATTCCACTTTCTATGTTGGCAATATAAGAATGGTGCGCATTTTTAATAAGAAGCTTTGTGTCAGCTCTCAGTTTACGGTACACTTCAAAGTCTTCAACTGAACCAGACAGTTTGTATGTTTTAAGAAGCTTGGATTTATTTAGACAAGTTTGAGATAGTGAATTTAGTAAATCAAGGGGGATATTTAGGATTCTGGGGATAAGTAATAGGTATGAATATAGGTAGAATTCTTTTATTTGTCATCCCGGCGAGTGTTCTTTAACGAGTGCTTATTCTTTCCTAGATCACATTAAAGCGGAGTCGGAGTCGAACGCGACTCCGCTTTAAATGTACACAGCTACGACTCCGACTCCCACAGCCCTGGTTCAAATGATCAAGTGTTTATATTATTCGACCGTTTAATTGTTCTTTCTAATTTCATAAATGTATTTTTTGTAGTAACCATTTCGTTGTTGAAACTATGATTGAATAAATAAATAAAAAAATAAACCGCATTGCTTGTGTTCTCCGATCTTGGCTGCTAGCAGTACTTACATAACATTGATTGTTTAGATAATTCTTCGTTAATGTTATTATTACCCTACCCGAGAACTGAAATTTCATTTCACTCGCCGTTAGAATGTTTCCCCAGATATCACAATGAGGTTCAGCTCCGGTTCTTTTTTACAAACGTTCTCTGAATTCAAATCTCAAATCAAGGTTTCGGATAGTTTAAATTAAGGAAAAAAATATTCCTTTAAAAACTAGATATATATCCATTTCTAGACAGATATAGATTTTTTTCCGTCATCGTGGAGCGTAAATTGTTTTTTATTCTTTAAAACAATACAACGACCTTTCTGCGCTACAGCTGGTGAGTATTCGATAGGAAATTTTAACATTTGAAAACACAAGACAAATCATTTTCTTGAATAAATCTTAATAATTCACACAAAGACCATTTGTGAATTTTTTCGGCACGACAAATTGCGTGAAAGTGAACAAACTCATCGTCCAATGTGGATTCGAAGTCTGAGTGACAGATTTTCTTTCAGCACTTTTGATTTCTCACGGGGTGTGTTCAATGTGCATGCTATAGCTGCTCCAAAAGCATAGCATAGCATCACTTTAGCAAGTGTCAAAATTCGCAGTAGCTAGGTGAAGCAGCTATGGATATTGGACAGCCAAGAGCTGCTACGAAGGTCAGCCTTTACACAGGAAATTCAAAAATTATTTTGTTTCAATTTTTTTATTGTAATTTTTGCATTTTTGTGGATCAGTTCAATACTTCCATTGCACTTTGGAAACGGTATGAAATCTTTTCAACATACAGCTGCACAATCCATTAAAATTTTCCTAACATATTTAAAACGTATCACTTATTTCCGGCTTTTGACGCCATATATGAGAAAAAGAGCAAAAAAGAATCGTTGAAAATTTGATAATAAAGGAATTAGAGCACCCGGCCTTTTACGCTTCATGCTCGCCTTCTAAAAACTCAAGATGAGCTGCGCTGTGTACAAGCCAACTTAAAACTCGAGTTGAGTTTAAGTGTTTAAAAGCCCGTATTTAATTTATGCTGTCACTATTTTCAAATTTATTCCTCATCTCCTGTGTCACAAAAGCGCAAAAACTTCTTTTCATTTCAATTTCCAATTGAAAATGACGTTTAAACTGCATGTCAGCTGTGTACGCACGGCCATTTTGCCTTAGCTACTTTCTAGCTATCCTCCAGACTACGAGCAGCGAATAGCTGCTACCTTAGCAGCTATTCCGGAATCTTGGACTAGTGATGGGCGATTGCGAGATATTTTAACAATCGAGATAATCGCAATCGGCGCCACAAAACAATCGAGATAATCGCAATCGAGAGAATCGCAATCGATGCGCCAAAACAATCGAGAGAATAATCGAGACAATCGAGATAATCGAGACAATCGAGCGATTCGAGATAATCGAGCGATTCGAAATAATCGAGACAATCGAGCGATTCGAGATAATCGGCCGATTCGAGATAATCGAGCGATTCGAGACAATCGAGGCAATCGAGACAATCGAACATCTCGCAATCGATCATTCGGTCGGTCAAGTCATCGACAATCGGTTGACGGCAATTGAGTGAGCCATAAAGCACGTTTCGTTGGCGCAGCCAATAAAAAAATGTTCAAATATTTCAGCAAAAACATTAAGTGTTATTATTTGATCAAACTGCAATTTTTTGGAAAATATTGATGTATAAAAGGATATGTTTATCTTAAGTTAAAATTAAGATATCTTTAACTCTTTGGTGGCGGTGGGCATGTTAGTGTTTAAGCAAACCAGTATACACAGTACGCTTGTAGAACCGCTTGTGAAGAATAGATTTGAATGGATTGGATATACTATTTAGTAGATTTTTTTACGTGTGCATACATATGGAATGTAATGATCAGATATGCATGGAAATTTGTATGGCTAGCATTTATCATGTATAAATGGCTGGTAGTTTTGCTAAAACTATTAAGTCTGATCAAAGTGTATGATCAAATATTATATGAAGTTGAGCTTTGTCATGCTGTTAAGTATGTTAAAATAAAATCTGCTTTTAGATAGTGCAGTTTGAAAGCATATCATGTATCCAGTATTTTCGTACTTGCGAGTATTTTATTCAAATATTCAAAAAGTTTTTAGGGCAAAAGTAGCTGAAATCGGCCAATTTTGGGTTAGAGTGGTTTCGGACATAACGGGCCAAGACCTATTGCTGTGATACAAAGATTTCGGTTTTGTAGGGGAGTAAGGGGTTTTTTGGCCATAGTTTGGCAAAAACTGCCTTTACCGCGCTTTCAATGATTGAAAGTGGTCGGGGAGTACAATATTGATATTTAGGATGAAAAAATTTTTTATGGGGAAAATTGGGCAAAAACGGCGAAATTTTCAAAATTTTTTTTTTTGCGTAGCTTGGATTCGGGGATTCTGAGCTGTTTCGGGCGAAATGTCCATACAAGTCTGTGAAAAAGTGGCCTAGTTTCGAAGATATGGCAAAATGAAATCCGCCGGAAAACCGACCGGAAAAACTGAAAGTAGCACTAAAAGTGCTAAATAAGAAAAGGTTGAGATCCTTTTTGGTTCGATGATTGGCTTCTCCGGCTGTGCATTATGCCGTATCTTCGAGACTAGGCCACTTTTTCCCAGACTTGTATGGACTTTCCCCCGAAACAGCTCAGAAATGTCCCGGAACTCAAGCTACGCAAAACAAAAAATTTGGAAAAATTCGACGTTTTTGCCCAATTTTCCCCATAAAAATTTTTTTCATCCTTAAAATATCAATATTGTACTCCCCGACCACTTTCAATCATTGAAAGCGCGGTAAAGGCAGTTTTTGCCAAACTATGGCCAAAAAACCCCTTACTCCCTTACAAAACCGAAATATTTGTATCACAGCAATAGGTCTTGGCCCGTTATGTCCGAAACCACTCTAACCCAAAATTGGCCGATTTCAGGTACTTTTGCCCTAAAAACTTTTTGAATATTTGAATAAAATACTCGCAAGTACGAAAATACTGGATAAATGATATGCTTTCAAACTGCACTATCTAAAAGCAGATTTTATTTTAACATACTTAACAGCATGACAAAGCTCAACTTCATATAATATTTGATCATACACTTTGATCAGACTTAATAGTTTTAGCAAAACTACCAGCCATTTATACATGATAAATGCTAGCCATACAAATTTCCATGCATATCTGATCATTACATTCCATATGTATGCACACGTAAAAAAATCTACTAAATAGTATATCCAATCCATTCAAATCTATTCTTCACAAGTGGTTCTACAAGCGTACTGTGTATACTGGTGTGCTTAAACACTAACATGCCCACCGCCACCAAAGAGTTAAAGATATCTTAATTTTAACTTAAGATAAACATATCCTTTTATACATCAATATTTCCCAAAAAATTGCAGTTTGATCAAATAATAACACTTAATATTTTTGCTGAAATATTTGAACATTTTTTTATTGGCTGCGCCAACGAAACGTGCTTTATGGCTCACTCAATTGCCGTCAACCGATTATCGATGACTTGACCGACCGAATGATCGATTGCGAGATGTTCGATTGTCTCGAATCGCTCGATTATCTCGAATCGGCCGATTATCTCAAATCGCTCGATTGTCTCGATTATCTCGAATCGCTCGATTGTCTCGATTATCTCGAATCGCTCGATTGTCTCGATTATCCCGATTGTCTCGATTATCTCGAATCGCTCGATTGTCTCGATTATCTCGAATCGCGTGATTGTCTCGATTATCTCGATTGCAACAATCGAGTCCAACTTAAATAATCGAGATGTTTCGAGATATTTGAACAATCGAAACAATCGAGTTTAATATCTCGCAATCGCGCATCACTATCTTGGACAGCCCGACTGTCAAATAGCAAGCATCAGAAAGTAGCTATTTCGTGACATTGGACAGCCAGAGCTGCTAAATTAGCAGCTAATAGCAGCTATAGCATGCACATTGAACACACCCACGAGCTGCATCAGATTCCACCTTATCGAATCGAATGATGATGGCAAAGTTCTCGTTGATAACTTGTTATTTTTTACATCTCTTTTCTAGTTCAGTATGGCGTTGAAAGTTTTGACTCTAAACGCGTCATTATATCTTCATTACATACATATTTTCTAAGATTAGAATTATATTTTTGTAACAAAACTTACAAGTCTTAGGATAATATGCAACTTTTCGAAAATTTACCGCCGTTCCACTCCTCCAAAATGTTTGTCGCCCTGGCCAGTTGCCCATAAATGCCCATACGTAGATCCAGCCCTGGAAATATGAAAGCTACCGCTTTAAAGTAGAAGCTTCCATTATTTGCATACCATTAAATCAAATCAAGAAATCACATTCTTCCGTTTAGCAAGAAAGAAATAGAAAGAAAGAAATTTAACAAGATTCAATACACATATTCAACAAGTTGATAAGCTCAAAGTAGAGCCTTTATTCACCCCAATAATTACAACAAAGCACATAAAGTTCGCAATAATATTCGTTAGCTACTTAGAACATACATGATTTCGTTTTGTTCTAGTTGCAAGAATATTACTCCATTATGATACTTTGAATTTTCCTTTGGCGAAGCCCGTAACTACGTCTAAGTATCTTGTTCATGTTCTTTTCACATGCACAGTTCAATGATAGAACTTTGTTGCTTGTCTAGTTCGTTTTTGTTGCTTCAGCAAGTACTCAAAGGATGGTTCCTGCATTGACCGCAGTATGTGTATATGGAGACTGGGCAAGTAGTAGGTCTCCTAAAGGATACTTTGAGAAGTATGTTTGCGAAGTGTTTTCATAGCTAATCAGATTATGACTGAGCAAGTTTACACACACGGAAATTAATGCATAAAACATCTGAGCAAAAGTTACGTGTTTGCTGTACTAGATGGCGGCAAACTTCTATCAACTTTCGTATACCATCTATTTTTCCGAATAGCATGGAGCATTTGAAGTTTCAACTGCGGTGACCGCAGCACATTTTGAAGTAGAATATAATGCATAAGTTTTAAACTGGAAATGGTCTCGGCTGTGTTTTTAGGCGTTATTAATACAAAACATTTTTTGCAGACTCCGAGTACGTACTGATGTACTTTAACCTAATTCTAAAAGCTTCAGTCCCCTTATGGAAAAAATAAACATAATCTAGAACTTTTAGAGGTATTTTATCAGATTGTTTCGGTATAGCAAATATCCAAAATTTAGATTCTCCTGGGAGAATAAATTTCAGATGTGTATCAACCTGCAAGTTTATTTTATCAAGCAAACGTTCCCAAAAAAAAAACAAGAAATGAATTGTAATTCAAATCGCATTTATACTGCCATATATTTGCGTCATAATCCCACTACCACTTTTTCCGGAGATTCGCTTTGACTATTTGATTAAAATTTCTCGCAAATGCATATCCCTTTGCAAATATCAAAACTGCTCAGATTTCAATTAAATGCAATTTAAAACAGTACTTAAGAGACTTTCCAGAAGTAGTTTGTTCTTCATATTAATCACCCCAAGAAACTCACCCTATTTAGCTTCCTTCTCAAACATATAATTGCACTGCCTATCCTGCACCTGGTCAAGAATGAAAATTTCTCTGTTATTACTTATCGAGCGACGGTGTACGACGAGTCGCGGGTTCGAGTCTCACACCATTCACCGTCTCAATGTCAATAATGCTTCTTCCGGCGGACGAAATTACCACGGTTTCTCTTGCCTAGCTAGTAAATTTCATCTCAGTTCCTTAATTGAATATTTATGAAATGGCCAAATTTACCGATGCGGAGAAATATTCTGTTTGTCTCTCGGGTAAAATAAATCCCCTGGAAAATAATCCGTTTTTGTCTCACATTGCACAATCAAAATGCTTTTAATTATTCATTCTTGCCGTCGATGCCTTCCAGGCGAACTTTGCGATTAGTTTTTAAATAAATATGGCTCTGACTACGCTTGTGATGTCAAGCATACGTACAGCTGTCTCAATAGATATAAATAACATAAAACTGCTATTTCGTGAAATGTAGTGAATTCAAAGTACGAAGAACTGTTTTTCGCCTGAAAGCAAAAAAGCTGTTATTTTAAGAAGCTGGAAATTTTTGATGTTTTTAGAAAGTGAAATACTGTTGATTTTCCATAAAGCGAATATTTTTTAGCTTTGATAATCTGACATGTCAGTTTATTTCCTAAGTAGTCAACAGGATAACAAAATAACTTATTTAATTTGCATCGTTGCTATTTGTATCCATGTTTAATTTCTCGTCCCGTTTGAAGATGTCCCGTTTGAACATGTATTGTCATACAGCATTGTCCGCAGTATCTCGAAAGTGCTAAAATGTAGATAGAATGTTTATGCTTAGTAAGGCAGCATATACCTACACTTCTCACATACTTAATTGGTTTGCATGTTGTTTAATCTACTGGTGTTTTTAAACTGATTGATGCAAATTTTCCTTCAAGTTCAATTCGTGCCAATCCACCGTAGTTCCCGTCAAAAGACTAGAGTCAAATTTTCTGTTGGGCGATTTGAAAGAAATTTTCGACTAATACAGAGCCGAACAATTCAGCATTTCATGTCCAAACAGCTTTGCCATCTACATATTTCCGAATGTCCATAATATGTCATGTTAAATTGTATACTACTTTTGCTGCGTCCATTTATATGCACGTCCGTCAACGGAAAAGAATACTGTAAATTATTTATTATATCTATTTCGCAATAAAATAAAATAAATAAAATAAAATAATATTATAATATGTTAAGATAATACTCGGTGGCGCAAAATTAATCATCCAATTTGGTTTTAGAATAGTTTTTTTTACTACATAAAAAAAACGGATGTTGGGTGATGGAAGTCTTTATTTAGACTTTATTTGCTCCATTGCTTGTCTGTTTGTATACTGCAGTCTAGCTCACAAATATCAAATATGATTCACGCACGACGCCATTTGCAAAAACTATAACATCTGTAAATATGAAGGGCACATATGATAGAATTATGACCAAAATGAAAGTAGTTTTGAAAATCAGAGTCAACTTATGAAGAATTGAATAATAGTTGTTGTTATAATAAATGCAGAGTTAAATATCAGCATTTCAAAGAAAATACAAGGAGCGACTGAAAAGTTTTAAGCCGAACTACCTTTCATCATCATCATCAGCGCTACAAACGGGGTCCGGTCCTGGCATCCATCATTAAATTTTTCCATCGTTCCCGATCGCAAGCCGATGTCATCTAATTGGGCACCCCTAAGCTCCGAGCGTCCTAGTCAACGCCATCACTCCAGCACAGGCACTGGCTCCCACGTTGTCGTCTACCGTTAAATCTGTAGCAAAAGGTTTTCCGAGCAGGATCTTCTTCGCTCATTCGATTTGGGTGTCTACTTCATAAGTTGACTCTGATTTTCAAAACTACTCCTGCCCTCCGAACTCTACCGAGCTTTATCTTAGTAATTATATCTGCTTCTAAGTAGATAGCGTAAATGGTTGTAGCGTCTCCGGAATCGGTGTTTATTATCTTTTGCTGGGCACCCAAGTATCGGGTCTATTCGTGAGTACTGGCAAAACTCATGGCATGGGATTCTACCGTGGCTATGCTATCATAGGCGGCCTTAAAATCTATAAATAGATGGTACAGCGGAATATTGAATTTCAGACATTTTTCCATCCCCTGCTTGAGAGTAAAGATCTGATCAAATGTCGATTTGCCTGGGATGAAGCCATTGATTGCATTAGCGTATAGGGCTATCCATTCTCGTAGGCTAAACGAGAGTATTTTCTAGCAAGTACTCAAAAATGTTATACCCTTATAGCTGCTGCACAAAGTTACATCTCCTTTTTTATTTATGGGGCATATTATATACTGGGCAGGCATTGCGGATTCGCTCGACCTGTTCATAATATGATTCTTTTTCGTCGTCAACAGATTCCTCCGTAGATGCGTGAACATTTATTAGGCCGGTTTTTTTTGCAAATTTGCCTCGCACGCGAATAGCTTTTCATTGATAGGTTAAATAGCCTTTCATTGATAGCTCTAAACCCGATGATGGTAGACTTAATTTTCTCCCTGGACACATGGTCTCTTGGATGACAGCTGTAGTCTTAGTCATATTCTTCTTTTTGTAAAACACTATTCCATGTCCATTTGATTTCTTGATTTGCCGCTATATCAGCCTTATGTTGAGAGATGGCATTGGCTAGCTGCTAAGTAGCTCGAGCTTTGTAGAGTGATCTAACGTTCCATTGGAAAATTTTCAAATCGTTTAGCCGTTTTCGTGGTTGTCGATGTGGTATCAATCTGGTTTCGAGGCTTTTTCATGGTTTCGAGATAATCGCTTTGGAAAACATTTTACGGGAGAGATAATCTCGCCAACCTTACTTGAAAAGGGCTAGCCTGATAATTTTCACCAACCTTTTCTGAAAGAATATTTTGCCGGCAGCCACCGCGAGGAAGTTAAGTTCAGACTTCCATCAGCCGCCCGCAATAGCTTACGTAAATATATATATTTAATAAATGTTATTCTTCCAATCTGACTGATGGTTCGGGTGCCTTACTACCTTTAAGTGTCACTAATGTCTCACTCTACATGTCACTAGTTGCGAATATCCTCAGGTAATGTAAATATCAAGCTTGATGTCATTAGCAACATTACACTTTTAGTAATTGAGCTGTAAACATTATTATGACTGAGTCATTCGAAAATTGTCCGAAATCGGAGAATAGAGCTGTCATAAAATTCCTCAAAAGTACGAACACAGTGTCGATGGAAATATTTGAAGAGATGTTTACATTTTATGAGGAGTATGTTCCTTTATTCGCTGCCATAAAACGTTGGAGCCGAGGATTCAAGCGTGACAAGGATTTACTGGAAAATGATTCCTGGTTAGGCCATCCAACTCCTGCGGTTACTGAAAAAAATATTGAAAAAGTGAAGAAAGTTTTTCCAAAAAGGATCAGCGAATCAAGTTGCGTGACAAACCTGAAGCTATAAGCCAAAAGTGCGTTTACATAATCATTTGTTCTCAAAAAAGATGTGAGTGCGATGTATGCCAAAGATGATCACTTCGCTGAACAAGCAAGAAAGATTGACAGCTTCGCTGGTGTTTTCGGACATCTTTGGCAATAATCCTGACAAGGTTTTTTCTCGCATTGCCACTGTCAATAAAATATGTTTACAAAATTACGATCCAGAGTCAAGGCAGTTTATACAGAAGAGAGAAATGCTGTCGCGGAAACTCAAAATGGGAAGATCCGCATCCAAGTTTATGGCCACTGTTTTTTGGTATTGCGAAAGGACTCTGTTCACCAACTAAATTCCTGGAAAAAAGCAACGAACAAAAGTGTGTCAAGTGGTTGTTGAGAAAATGAGGACCAAACGAGTAGAAAGAGCTATATTTTTGAAGCGTAATGCATCCGTGTACACGGTGCGAGCTGCAAGGCGTGCCTTGAGTAGGACAGGATTTGAAGAAATCAACCACCCACTATACAGTCGAGACCTAGTCGCCAGCGATTATTTTCGGTTTATAATTTGAAGAAAAAAAACTTTGAGGAAGATATTCGAATGATGAAGAAATATTTTATTAATTTTTTGAAACTGTACTTACCTTAATTTACAAAGCGGGTATTCAATATAAAACATCTTTAACTGAGCAGCTATACTATTTTGGCTTGCTGGCTCTTTTTATGTTATAATTTATTTAATTTTATGGCCTATGTTCACTCAGCTACATAATACTTAGAAGCTAACTTAATTTACTAGACTAAATCTAAAGACCTAATCTTAACCTAGACCTTAAATTATCCCCTCCGATTTGTCGGAAGGGCAACATAATTATGCAACATATCCATGAGCCGCCGATGACTGACAAAGAAATGAATGCGGCAATAGAAAACGTTTCGAAGCCAAAGGTGCCGAATATTTTATCAACGAATTAAAAGCCCTTGATGACAAATATAAGAAGTTTAGTGAAGTAAAGGGAGATTATATAAAAAAAATTCTAATAGCATCTCGAAACTTTTCTGTCATCGCTCGTACATAAATAATGTAATTAAATTGATCAATATTGTGGTTAGGTTTCATAAATTCTGACAATTATAAAATGTTTTCACCAATTTAAAGCGAAACTGCTAAAAGTGCACCTAACGTACTTGACTCTGCACTTGCGTTAAGTACCTTTGATTAAAATTCATATATGCATCAGACTCTTATCCTACAATCGCGACGCTTCTTCTTTCTTTGTTTGATTATGCCACTAATCCGTTACCAGGGCACGTTCTGCCGCAGTGTTGTTATGTAGTATAGTCTTCTGTATCAGCTCGCTATTTGCTGAAACATGTAGATGGAAGTAAACCATCAACTGTAATTAGAAAGCCATTACAAAAGCATACCTGAGCCAAATGATTAATCTGTTCAATTTAAATTTTTAATTTATTCAGGGATTAGCTTGTGTTTTGTCTTCAAGTTGCAACAGTCGACGACGTCGTCGACGTTGGCTTGCTAGCTTGATAAATACACTGAAAGGGATGTGTTTGTACCAGGAACAAGCGATTGCTGCAATTTACTGCGATTAAGTAACGGCAACGAATGGTTGATTTGAAAAGTTTTTGTGCGCAATTAGCCACGGCTCGAATCGGAATATTTCGATTGAAACTCAAAGGTGCTGTTGAAATTTGAAGGGTAGCTCCTCGCACCCGAATTTTATTTAATATGGCTTTACCGCGCTTTGTCATATTTGACTACTGTTCGAAGAACATTAGCATTAAAATCGGTTTTGCCGAAAATTCATATTTATAAATATGTATATATATATATATATATATATATATATATATATATATATATATATATATATAATATATATATATATATATATCATCATCAAAAAAAATCAGTGACTATTGCTCGAGAACGCGCCATCCGATTGAGCTGAAATTTTCAGGATCTATTGCTGTATATGAAGATTAGGCCCAGGTCTCACCAAATGTTAATTATCTTTAACCCTTTGGCGCCGGTGGCCATTTTAGTAATATTTTAAATATACTTATTATTCTGACAACAAATAATTCTTGCAACAACTTAGTTTGCGAAATGAATTTCGAACGTGTTTTAAATGTGAATTTGATAATGTTTTGGAAGTTTTTAGCCCTTAGTGAGCGCTAGGTGCCTGAAAAGAGATCAAGAAAATTTGAACATTTTTAAAATTGTGATAGCTTTTTACAGGGGTATCAAATCATGATTGATTTTACTACGTTGCAAACTTATGTTGTTTTTTATGAGCATGTTGGCAACCGTGCAGCTATTGCAGGCACTTAAAGTGAAAACCTTCAAATCATCGACTCTCCTATTTTTAAAAACCAGCAACTCATATATATGTATCTTATGTTTTATCTGCAAAGCCAAAGTAAAACTTTTGAAATTTTCCGTCGGGCAAGAATGATAACACATCCCCAGTTCACCTATATTTTTAGCATCAGAAGCTTCCATTCACGAGATTTCACGACTCGACAATCAGATACAGTTGAAATTTACAGAATGTATTTGCCTTAAAGAGGATCAGGTTTGATTGAAGCGTGCTCGGATCAGGTTTGATTGATGCGATTTTGAAATATGTGGCAATCTGTGTCAGTGGTGCCATCTTGAAAAATCACTAAGAAAAAAACTGCTTTTCACCTTACCAAATAAACCTTTTTGCCCCATAGCTTCCAGTGTAGCCATGAAATCGAAATTCATTTGATAAAAGGACCTTACTGTAGACATTATTCACTACGAAGATGGTTGAAAACCCATAATAGGGTTGCTAGTTATGATTGTTTTTGAATTTGTTTACCATATCTATAGTAAGCGATTTTAGCATAAGAGTTTCAAATGATATTGATCTTATAGTGACAATAAACAGCAAATATTAGGATTTGGAAAATTTGAAAGCTTTTGCGACTGGTAACCTCAAATTTCTTTGTACCCCTATAACTTCCAACGCAGTCATCGGATCGAAACGAAATTCACAGTGAATGTTGACTTCAACGTGAGGCAGATGTGGTATATTTTTGGCTTTAATGCTGGTAAAGGGCTGCCAGCACAAGGCGGTTTTGCTATTTTCGTACTAATAAATGCTTACATTAGGTATTCATATCGCGTTCTTGAATTAATCTTGAATTTTTTCGGATGGCAGCCCCAAACACTTTTCTATCCCTGTAACTTGCGATAAAATCAGTGGATGAAAACGAGGTTTATAAGGTAGCTTGATTTTGACAAGAAGCAGTTGTGGCAGACTTTTAGTTGCAGTGCTGGTAAACTGTTGCAAGTACTGAGTATTTTCTTTATTTGTGTTACAGAAGCTGCTGTTTTCCAAGTTTTGTAAGACAAGCAACCGATAATAAATAGATGAAACAAGTGTTTAACTTTCCTTAATTTTGAAATTCATGCAAGTCGAAACCCAGGAAACCTTTCGGCCCTATTAGATTAAATGCATTGTTGAGATTAAAGCGGTTCATTGCCCTCGAATGTTCATCAAACATTAGTGTTTCTAGCGGTTCTGTTGCGCTAGAGTTTTTATTTGTAGTCTCAGGGAGTATTTTAGAAAATGTGGAAGCTCAAAAAATATCGATCATCATTTTTTAATCCTTGCCTTCTTTCTTTACCGTTTTCTTTTATCGTTTTCGAAAGAGCTCAAATTCATTCTGAAAATTGAATTATGAGAACTTTTGAAAGATTTTTTGAGACTATTATTTTTAATTCAACGTCTAAATTCTTTTGACATTTATTTTCCACAATAATTCAAGCAAAAACATATTTTCTTCGTTAAGTTTACCAGCACGACAGAACCAGCCGTAAAAAAATGCCAATAATGTCTGAGAATGGTACGGCTGCAACACTTTTTGGGCTATATTTTGATATATTAAACTTAAAACCGACTACAGAATATCATAATGCCAAAAACTTTGCTTGAATTTTGTCTATGCATTTATAACGCCTTGCATTCCTTTTTCACATAAGGGACTACATGGAACTCGAAGTATTGCTCTTCTTTAACATTAATATGTCCTGCGTATTTCGTAATAATCAAATGTTTCCGTTAATATTTATCATCAATCAAAATTTAAAAAAAAAAATCTTGTTCTACTTTTCGGCAAGCTTAAAACATTACTAGTTTCCAATTCGTACACTTGTTTTTCTCAAAATTGTTCTTTTCGAAAGGAAAATTTATTAAAATTCTCACCACCCCAAATGTCTAAAGGTATCTTAATTGTAATATTACAATAAAATTACTTCTTATAAACTTATATACCTTCCGAATTTACAGAGGCATACGGAAGTTAAAACATCGAGCAAGAAAATGATTGAGAGCTTCTGGATAATCTTGAAGGTTTGAAATATTCCCAAAAATACTTTGGGTTCGATAACAAAAGAGTAAAAAGTAGCATAAGAGCCCTATATGGAGCATTAACAGGCCATGTTCCATGCAAAAAGTATCTCCGCAGTATCTGCAGACCTTGTTTTTGCAACAACAGACTGTGTTGAACACCTTCTCACACACTGTGCGCCGCTAGCGATACGAAGATTAAAGCTCTTTTGTCCTACTCTTCCCTCCATCAGGGACATAAAAAATGCCCCATGAAGGAATATATCCAGGTTCATAGGAAGCCTGGCGATCCTATATGCCATAACGCAGAAGAGGCACAAAAACAGCCCTAGAAGGTTGCAGGGCTGGGAACTTTCTGGACCCACTCCAAGCTAACAATAAATCCCAAGCAAGAAATACCTTCTGAAAATTTCTGTTCAATCAGGTTGCGCACTCTAGAGGTTACCTCGATTATTGTTTTCGCTTATGTATATGAAATAGATATTATTCGACAAAAGGAATCTAATCAATACTTTTCTCTCAAAAACCGTAAAAAACAGCCTCCTGTTTCGTTTCAATATTATGCTTTGCATTGATTTTTTGTTGTTATCAATTATTCTGCTTTATCTCGTTATATTCTTGGCGGCAAATCAATGCTTTATAATATTAACGAGATCTAAATAAAACAATGGGAAATTCGCCATATTCAATAAAATACATCAAAAAATGTTGATATAAAACACGATTCCACCATTAGCACAATCATAAATATGCATTGATTTCAAAATTCGACTATAAACGCCTGTACTATTTTCATTAAGGATGATTGGTTCGCTGGTTTCTTGAAAAGGTTAAATCTACATACCATATTATCGATTAAAAACTTGCTTCAAACAACTAATAATCAAATGAAAAGCTGGAACTGGTTTCGATTCCGCCATCATGTTTGTTGGTGGTTTAATTGACTTTTCTCTCCGCCGCTGGAATTCAATCAAGGGCATAGTGAATGCAAAAAAGGCACGAGAGGAGTGCTTTTCAAACTCTACCTGAAGGAATATCATTAGTACATTTTCGACTCGTTATCATAGTCGAAACGTTTTCCGAACTCCACACCCTACATTCAGATACCACGTTCGCGAGATAACTAATTATTCGCAGCACTTTTTCGAAACTCCCGTCTAGAATTCTGAATGCATGATTCATTCCCGGTTTGATATTACTTTTTAGTGCGAGAATATTACACGACAGGGATGGGGGTAGCGACCTATCATAAAACAGTTCTCAGTCATTTGGTTTGAATGCGATTCGCGAATTCATCTTGCATTCGTCGAATATGCCTTTTTTATTCATTTCATATCGATTGAATTTCAATAAAAGTGGAAGTGGTTTTTCCTGTTGTTTTCAGAGTATAACGCTCAGCCAGTTATTATCTGTACGATGAGCAATAATTGCATGCCAATCATGTCAAGTGGAAATTTTTGAATTGATTAATTCAAATGAAGTTTTTCCATTGTCACTTCTGGTTTGACTATTTCCAGTAAATAAATGTGTTTATTATATCATAAGTCAAATTAAATCAAGAGGGAATTGACTAACAGATGCTTTTACAGAAAGATTTCAACATAAATTATTTCAAATCGAAAACGATGAATATTCAAAGAAAAAGCAGATGAAAGGTTCATTTGCATGCATATATTTGATTGTGTTTGATTTGTTTTTTTATCTTCTACTATTACTGGCCCTTTATTTGATCGTTAGAACGTTCAAGACAATTTCCACACATTTTGATTAAGCAAACATGTTATTACAAAATGTATGCCAATATGCATATTTGAATGCCAATAACCTTTAATAAAAATTGAGGTTTCAAAATAATCCAAACCACGGATAATGCGGGGTGGTTGAAAAAGACGTTATCAAAACATGTAATAATTTTTTCTCTGTTTCATCAATCAATTTCATTTTTGTTTATTTAACACATTGGTCCTTAAGTTTAACAAGAATTGGCAACTGAGATAATGAAACAAGAAATGGAATTGTGCGCCGCTATCACACATTGGAGTCTGTGATTTCTGTTCAAAGAGCATTTGAGTGCACTTTTGCCAGCACTCCTCCGATTAGATGGACTATAATGAGGCTCGTAAATATTTTTTCCGAGCATGGAACAATCACAAGAAGGGTTTATCATCGAGAACCCTCAGTTCGGACGCAAAAAATTATCACAGTTGTAGCTGCTGGCACTCAAGCCAATACTAAATATTCGACAAGACGCTTATCTGCTGAAATGGGAGATTTAAAACTTATTTTCTTATAAAATTCAGCTAGCATGCAAACTAAAGCAATCAGGCTTTCTGATTAGTTTTAAATTTCGTCGGAAGAAAACGACAAAAATAACTGGAACTGCATTATTATGTGTGATGAGGTCTATTTTGATCTAAATGATAACGTTAACAAACAAAATTGTCGAATATCGAGTAACTCTAAGCCACAGATACACCATAATGTAAATTTGGATCCAAATCGAATCACAGTGTGGTGTGCAGTTTCATCAAGCTGCATTGTCGGTCTTACAGTTACGTTCAATAAAAACCGCTACTTAAAGATATCGAAAGAGTTTTTCTTTTCAAGATGGTGCAACAAGATGGTGCAACCCCTCACATAACTGGAACTGCAGCGAAAATTCCACAACAAAAAAAATTCCCAGAAACTCCACATTCCATTGGTCCCTAATGTCTCTTACGCTTGATTTTTGCCTTGTGGTTTTGTTGCAAACAGGAATTCTACAAAACAAGATGAAAAAATTAAGCAATACCGTCGAACGCTAATTGGGGCAATCACCCATTTTAACTCCCCAGGCAGTAATCAATAACTTTTTCGTAAAATGCACATGAGTCACTGAGAGTAGGGCCATTTAAAGCTAATTATTTTTAAAACTCAAGAAAAAAAAACTTTATAAAAATATATTATTTGAATTCAATTCAAGAATAAGTTATTTGAGTTTCTTCATGTAGTAATATTCATTAGCCACCCTGTGTATTTGAAGTATCTTCGCAATTACAGTAGCGAAATCCGCAAAATATCATTTCAGATGGTGCCATCGAAAACTGGTGCCATAAAAAGCTCAAGGTACCATTCACAACCTCAAAGAAATTATTTTATTTTTATTTTGTTTTATTTCACAATAAACATACGGGTAATTTCAATCAAGCGTTGATAATATAGCTGCTTAAAGCTAGATATAAAATTGAGATGGACATTAAAATAAAGGACCTACTTCTAGAGCACGGTTCCTCCGTCCTTAGTAGTTTTAACAAAGTTGAGTGGTAATAAACAGAGAATATTGCAAATGGTACTGCAAAAGTTTTTGAGCCCCAAGTGTCGCGGGAAGGATAGCAAAATTGTATGTCATCAAAAGTAGGATAATTTGGGATGTTGGAGCATAATTTAGACAGATAACACTGATCGAGGGAAATATGAAGAAAAAAAATATATCTGAGTGTATGAAATAAGGATAGTTAAGTTTATGAAAAGATGTTTGTGTAAACTTGCATTGAGTTGATTCGATTACAGATGTGTATTCTAAGAGTGGTCTAGCAAGAGATTTGAACAAAAGAAGAAAGAGATGAAAGGTGGCGAATGATAGAGAGGATCTTAAAGGCAATATTTTGTCAACCTTGCCAATCCGGCTTGTGTAAATCAAATCTTGGTTTACCATCAAAAGTTAAAAGCTAAAGTGGCACCTATGAATATTTAGCAGGAGCTTGTGCGATTCACTCATTTTCAAAAATGTGCTGGTTAGATTAAAGCAGGCAGTAGTCTTCCATTGACCTTGCTGTTACAAAATGTTTAAAGCCATCGCCATCAAAAATACATTCACATGAAAGAAGTGGCAGTAGATCATTCACTTAAGGCAGTATTCTGGTCTAGAGGCTCGATTTTGAGGTGATCTTACGGACGCAATAAAAAAACCATTAACATTTTTAGTATCTATTTTTTTATCAGTTTTTTATTAATATTTTAAAAGTATAAAATGTATTCAAAAAATAAATAAAATGAAAATTGATGTAGATACTGGCCAGCGAAGTGAAGACTCAAAAAAAAACTTGTCTCATGGTTGACATGATTCCAACCTTCCTGGTAGTCTGAAACATAAATTTTTGGTGAATTCTATAAAAAAAAGAATGTATAGTTAGTCAGACGAAGGCGATTTGAAAAATCTTTTTTTTTTCGCAAAATGGCGGCCATGTAAAAATAGAAGTAATTTTTTTTCCCTCATTTTTTTAATTTTGGGAACTTTTTATGAACAGAAAATTTTTTTTTCCAAAAGTCCCTACGTCAGACCAATATTAATAGTGTTAAGAAAGTTTGTGCAAAATTTCACGTAAATCGGTCCATTACAACCAGAGATGTCTTGTCAACCGTATCGAAAAAAACAGTTTCGAGAAAAACGCGTTTGAAACTTAGTCTCGTTTCGGGCAGTCTGAGTCGTTTAATGGTATGTTATACTAAGATTTTTTTAATCAGAGATCCCCGTTTCATGCAATATTCCTTCTTTCATTTTAAAAGCGCGATTTGTGGGAGCTCTTCCAGCCATACGAGCAGTTCGAACTTCTTGAGAAGCTTGAGAAGCTCGTAGCTCGGAGCGATTAATTCGTTGTTGATCGCGTTTGTTTATTTAGTTGGCGTGTCACAAAAATAACTCCAAAAATAATTTGAATTTCCGAAAATATTTTCAAAAGCTTATTCTTAAAGGTCTAAACTTTGAAAATATGCAAACAAAAAAAAAATCGATTCGATCAAATTTCTAGACCAGAATACCCCCTTAAAATAAGAAGAGGACCAGTAAAGATTCTTGTGGAGCTCCAGTTTTGAGTTTAAATATCGAACACAAGAAGATCGATCATTAAGCTAAGACTGTAGCTATAGTATAATAGAAGATGAAAATCCAAGTTCCTATAGTTTCGACAGAGTAATGTTGCGGACTATATTCTTGAATGGCTTTGAGAAGTTTGTATATATGGTGTGTACTTCAAACCACGCATCAAGTAAAATAGCTTTATTATTTAATTTTCTATGTATTAACTGCCTTTATCAACAGACCAACTTCTAATCAAAGATAAGACAAGGAATAAATTCAAAACTACAAAATTAAAATAAAACTACAAAATGCAAATTAAATATTACAATGATATATAGTTTGATATCATTTAAATGCAAAAAGAAAGCTAATTAGCTTTAGTAGCTTAATGGGTAGAACACTGGCTTCTAGTGTGTGGTGTTGCTGGTTCGTATCCAGGCTCGGACGAGGGACCACGCATCGCCGCTTTTGAGTTCATCCAGCTCTGAATAGATACCTGAGCTAATCTGGGGTAAAGTGAGTCGTGGAACTAATCCACTCCACACTCGTATTCTGCCCTGATTCGCATAAACGTTCTGTACCATATTTTTGTCATTTTTGAGCTAAGAGTGGATGCACAAACTACATACTCTATTACATCATTCTGCTAAATATGAAAAACCGAAATATGTTAAAATCAATAATGAAAAATCAGCATAAACGTTCTATCTACAGTAGATAGATCGTTTATGCTAAACAATGCGTAGATATAACGTTTGTGCTGAACAATGCGGCCAGTTTTTCGTTGCATGTTGCTACAAAAAAGTCCTATCTTATTAGAACCTGTCTTTCACAACTATTTTGAACGCGAAAGCTTTAACTTGAGATATATCTTACGTAAACGTATTTGTATCCATATTTAAATTTTCGTCCCGTTTGAGGATGTCCGCAGCATTTAGAAAAACACAAAACATTAAATATTTCAGAAGTGCTCAAATGTAGACAGAGCGTTTATGCGAATCGGTGCAGTATTCACATCGATTGTAAAAATTTGTGATGAAGCTCTCAGCAAGGGTTGTCGTTATTACTTTACTATGAGAAAATTAATAACGAAAAGAAATCGGGCACATTCAGGAACTATCTCATTATCAATGTTTTATATCATAATAATCAAGTTCCACTAGAACATCTCTTTCAAATGCAACGTAGATGAAAGAAGGGCAAAATTTGAATAACTAGGTATGTGCTTATTCAAATACATATGTATGTACTTTTCCGATTCTACTAGAATGCCTTTATACCTACACAGATCTATAATTTAGACAGAAATTATCGCTGCTCAAACCAGGATTCAGTGAATGTTCGATTCCAATAGTAACTAAGTAGCATAGGTATACTTATATTTTGTTAGAGCTATTTCAGCTCTGTACAAAAAGCTCAGCCAAAGCAATTGACACCGATACTGTAGCAACACTCGCCCTTTATCGCTTAGTAACCCGGCGTTTCTGAAAGGAAACAAACAAAACAAACAAGCAACGTTTTTCTCCAGTAAACATTAATCAAATTTTATACATCGAAACGCCGGCATAAAAATATAATTTCATTCAACAGTATAGCTTAAGGGAAACTTCAGGTGAAGATAAAAAGCAAGCGAAAAAGTTTGTCTTCAACGCGATGAGGAAGTTGAAGCGGTCGAAGGCGGCCGTCAAGCGGCATATCGAAGACGTTCCATTCTACCAGTTCCGGTACAAGGTGGACGATTTGCCGTTGGATCCTGCAAAGCCATTTATTAACAAGAAACTTGGTTAGTTCCTTATCGATACAATATATTCAAATGTGTCTTACCATTCTGTCCTCGCAGATCGCTTGATACAAGCCAAAGAACCGGAGTTTCGTGCAAACTATTGTTTGCACAGTTATACTGGGTTTCGGCCAGAAGATGAACATCTTTTTGCCGACTTGGAAGAAATTCGATTGCCGGATCGATTGTCGTTGCTAACGGAAAAGCCATGCCTACCATATTCGTTCACAACGCAAGGTAATGATGATGAAAATTTTGGAAATGTATGTATGTTCAAAGTGTTTTCGATTTTTTTTTTCTTTTTCTCAGAGCCATTTGTATATCCCTGGCTAGACGTTTTAAATAATGGTAAAATTGGTTGATTGGCTATTTGGACGAGTTTTCCGAATGATTGTTTTATTGTTTCAGAGAACCCGAGTGAACACGCTGTATTTGAGGTGACTAACCAACTGCTTAAAATTTACCGTGAAAGGCGACGAAGATTGTTTTTGGAAAATGCGCGGACGCGATCTGCTCTCTTTTCTAATGAACTGCAAAAGTTGTATGGCGGTCCTTCAGAAGAAATCGGTATGAGATGTTTTTCTAAGCTTTGTTATTACCTCCCTATTTCCACTTTTTTTACCTCTCAAAATGTTGTAGTGATACTATTTGATTTCAAACGCAATACCCAATTCAAAAAGAAACAATTCGTTTTTGGCTATGAAACAATTTTTTTAGTTATATTGACAAAAAAAATATTAGATTCATTTTATATACAAAACTTTAAATGAAAAAAGTCTGTGTACACGTCAAGAAAAAACAACAAATTTATAAAGCAATTCATTATAAATATTTTTAAGATACCCTTGCTTGCGTATCAATAATTTTAGCCGATTTTGTCACTAAATTTAAAGTATAATCTAGTTTGCTTTTATTCCATTCTTCTACTAACTTCTACAGCATTTAAATCAGTGGGCTAGGACGGAGTATGTGATTGGATGTGTACTTGATACATGAGTCAAAGTCTCACAATACCTGCCCAGTCTGCCCATTATCCTGTTGAATCTTTAAGCCTGATTACTTGATACTTCCAATGATATTTGTTTGAAATATTGCTGGATAAGCAGCCTAATCAATTGCTTACTCATAAAAATTTTAAAATTTATCTAGCGGCTGCCACATTCTCCTAAGCCAGGACATCACTTTCACCATGTTTCACTGTTTGAAAAAAAAGTATTCTTAATACCATTATGCACCTCATATTATAGAGACAATTCCGCGTGAATTTACACCGAAAATGCAATATTTGCTCTCGTCACTATTTAGAACTTGTTCCTAGATTCTTTCCGGGTTATCAATATGCATCTCAGCAAATGCAGAAGGCTTTTTACGGTTGATTTGAGGACGAGTTTTTCCCTGCACTATGAGCTCTGGCTTTCAGCAGAACCTTTCTGACACTCCCATCGTTTTTTCCTCATTTGTACTTTTCCTCAAAGTTGCTACTTTTGGGACACTTATTTTCAGATTCGATTTTACTTCTGCCAATAAAACACGGTTTTCACGTTCTGTTGATAGTTTCACAGTAATCCTTGAACAAATGAATGTGCCTTATCAATAATTTCACGACTTTTTCCAAGATTTTTTTCTTTTTTCGCAGCTTGCTCGGTGTCTCACTTAAAACTAACTATTACATATAATATTAAGCACTCGACTACATAACAGCTACGCGCATTCTTTTTTCAATGACTGAATGCCACTTTATTTTAGCAGCTCATAAATAAACCAAGCCATTCACATATTGTTTGCTATGACCTTGTCTCTAGTTTCCTGCAATATATTCATTCATATTGGTGCACCTGATTCCCCAAGTAGCTCCGAATTCTGACCCATTTATAGGGTATCCCGAAATTTATGCAAGATTTGAATTTAATAGAAAACCGTTTTTTTTTCAATTGTATATCTGTTTTTATTGAAACATAATGTACATAGTATAGGGCTATGTATGGAATAGCATATAGAACAAATAGCCTCCACGGTTTTGCTGGCACATATTTGTCGAAATTTTCCATGACCATTTTGCATAGATGTGCTTTTTAGCTCGAAAGAATGAATTGCACATACTAAATTGCCGTGAAATGATCGTAGAAATGTGTCAATGCCATCTGCATTTTCAATGCGAAAGCAACTTTGCAAGCAGTTTTTCATGCTAAGAACTGAGTAAAAGTCTTGCTTATTTTCATGCTAAATTTTCGCCGAACCAAATTTCACGTGAAATTTTGTATGAAAATTTTACGTGAAATAAAAAATAGTACTAAACTTTAGGCAGAAAGTACTCGGCTATTATGTCGCGATATTGAGCACTAGTAACAGTAGCTGCATGATCAGCCTCATTTTCGAAAAAGTATGGTCTAATGACGCCTCTAGCCCAAAATCCGGACCAAACAGTGACACGTTGTGGATGCATTTGTTTTTCGACAAGCACATGTGGGTTCTCTGAACCCCAAATGCGACAATTTTGACGACAAACGAAACTATCAAGGTGAAAATGAGCTTCATCTCTTAGGATGATTTTGCTGGAAAAATCAGCATTCACTTGTTTTTGTTCAATAATCCATTTAACGAACGCTCTTTGCTGTGCATGATCATAAGGTTGCAGCTCTTGTGTCAATTGAAGTTTGCTAGCATGAAGACGCAGATTTTGAGTAAGTATAAGCTGTAGAGAGCTTCGTGAAATCTGCAATTGTATCGTAATTGTGTATCGTAATCGGCCAGACATAATGTAACGAAACAGAACATTTATTGATCAATATAGCCACTATATCCATAAATTAGTTTATTCATACTAATTTGCAACAAACCTTGTAGACTTTTGGTTGCAAAATCAAGGTAGAGCTTTCAACTCCGATAATTTTTGCCATTTTCTTTGCTGAAAAATTCCATGATTAAATTTCCAGTAATAATTATCCTGTCAATTATGTGATCTTTTAAGTTTTAAAAATTTTGTGGGAGTTGACTCCAAACATATTGCTATCTCTATAACTTCCGATGCAGTTATAGACATAGAAAAACGCTCCTAGATACAAAAGAAGCCCATTATGATGCTACAGTTAATATCTCTTCCTTAGTTCCTATAATAAGGAAATAATATTGTTTCTTTGTCAACTGCACTATACCCTTCGAGCCAACCACGGATAGATCTTGAGAGGGATTGTTCAGTCAACGATGCCAATCTTCTCCTTGCCAGAGCCGAACACTGGCACCTGAGATGGATTACAGATTCCTATTCGACCTCCGTGCACAGCTCTGACAGAAATCAGACAGTTATAAAATATTTACTTACCTCCTGCCGAACTTAACTTTTTTCAAAACATATAACTCAAAAAAAAAACTTATGGTTTATACAATCATATGGTATGTGACCGACTCTTGTCCTTTCCTTCACCTTAGGAATATCTTGAGATTTCTTCAACATCAATTTTGAATTGCCCATAGATCTTAATTAAAGTCTTTCAATATTCAATTTGCTAAATTCCTTAGAAAATAGCTTCTCCTTGTTTAACCCTGCATCACTAAATATTAGTCTCTCAAACTACACACCCCACATGGTTACGATATTTATGCATGTTCCCGATACTTGCTCACACCGCCGCGCACAGTACCTTCCTTAATTAGTTATTTAGTGACCCGCCGGTTATCATTACGCGTGTACGTCGTTTTGTTTTCGAGATTTTGGGAAATATTAGTTTCTCAGACTAATATATAGTGACTACGAGTGAAAATTGAGCCAAGGTATGTTACATGTTATTGTTATTTAATTTTTTTGTCTGTGTAAATAAATTATTTTTGAATTAAATTATTTCTTGTTATTATTCATAAAACATGTATGTAAAATGTAATGGTGTAATTTTTTATTATTATATGGTTATTTTTATGAACTAGAAAATTTATGACGGCGTTTTTTTTTTTTTGGCTAGATGATTTGGTAAGAAATCAAGAAAAGATTTTGCAAATTTTGAATCAGTCTGACAGCGAGACCGATGAAGAAGTTCATCAGCAAATATGTGGTGTTTCAGATTCAGATTGCGAAGACAACGTGGAAATCGAGTTACATTGGTCGACTGACGAAAGTCGAAATGAGTCATCAGTTTCATCGGATGAGGATTTTCTTGTTATCAGACGTAATCGAAATATAAATCGTATAGAAGACTCGGATGATGATTCTCCTCTCAGTGAGGAGTCCCATCAACCTTCAGCTTCATCATCACGATCAAGTCACGATCCTGGTAAGAGATACATTTATGGAAAAAATAAACATAAGTGGGCATCTAACCCACGTAATTCGAGTACTCGTACATCAGCTCGTAATATTACCCACTTTATACCTGGACCTGTGAATGGAGTCAGAGATACAATTGAGCCAATATCGTTATTTAATTTGTTTATATCCAATGAAATGATTGATGAGGTTGTATTGTACACAAATGCTGAAATTGGAATAAAAAGGGACAAGTATAAGCAACTGTCTCATATTACTTCTTATACAACAAGTAATGAAATGAAAGCATTATGGGGTCTCCTTCTTCAATCAGCAGTTGTCAAAAGTAATCATTTGCCGACAAGAGTGTTATTTGATTCTAAACAAAGCGGTAATATTTTTAAAGCTTGTATGAGTGCTGACCGATTTGACTTCCTACTAAGATGTTGCCGATTCGATAATCGATCCACCAGACAGCAGAGAACACAATCAGATAGATTCGCACCGATAAGATAATTTTGGGAGAAATTCATTGATAATTGTAGGAAATCTTACGAACCTAGTTCTGATTTAACTATTGATGAGCAACTAGTTGGCTTCCGAGGGCGCTGCCCATTTCGCATGTATATGCCTAATAAGCCAAATAAATATGGCATAAAGATTGTCATGGTTGCTGATTCAAATTCAAAGTACATATATAATGCTATGCCATATTTAGGAAAAGGGACAAATAGTGGTAACATGCCCCTGGCTACATGTTTCGTGAAACAGCTTTGTGAACCTATATACGGAACAAACCGAAATATAACCATGGATAACTGGTTTACTTCTGTCCCACTCGCTTCAGAGTTATTACAATCTCCTTACAAATTAACTATCGTGGGAACGCTGCGCAGCAATAAACAAGAAATCCCTCCAGAGATGAAAAATTCGAAAACACGGAATATCGGCACTTCTATGTTTGCTTTCGATTCAGAAAAGACTTTGGTTTCATATAAGCCTAAGTCCAATAAAGTAGTTTATTTACTATCGACTGCTCACGACCAGCCGAATATAAACCCCGATTCAAAAAAACCAGAAGTGATTCATTTCTACAATAGTACTAAAGGTGCAATTGACACCATAGACCAAATGTGTACAGTCATGAGTTGCAGTCGTAAGACCAATAGATGGCCTCAATGCATATTTTATAATATTTTGAACTTGTGCATGGTCAATACATATGTACTTTATGTGTCCAACTTGGTAAGGATGAGACAAAAGCCGCAAAAAAGACGAGAGTTTGTTCAACGACTGGTGGATGAGCTCACTGGACCGTGGTTACGAGAGCGCTGCAATACTGTGACTTTGAGGAGGGATATTAGAGCAAGTATCAAAGATATTTTAAAAATTGAAAACATCACAGCAGGTACCTCTGAAGCACAATCAAATAAGCGCAAAATTTGCGCATTTTGTCCCTATCAAAAGCATAGAATGACAAAATTCGAGTACCATGCCTGTGGAAAGGCAATTTGCGGAGAACATACTGTCCCAGTCTACAATGAGTGCAAAGAATAATTTTTTTAAAGTTTTTTTCATTTATTTATCAAATTTAATTTGATAAATATTCCTTCATATTGTTTACTTTTCAATTAATAAAACCGAATAAAAAAAAATAATGAAGTTTTATTTTGTTAGTCTGTGAGACTAATATCTAGTGACAACGTAACTCGAAAATATGATTAGTGATCTAGGGTTAATAGTCAATGTAAAACAGCAAATTATAACGTTATATGAATTTGCTGTTGGATTCTAAGTCACCGAATCACAGATAAACGAATTGAGCACATTACCTAATATCAAATGCACAAACAATTATCATACTCAAGATCTATTTTTCAGGAGCATATCGAAGCAAAAGTGCTACTCACGTGCGACTACCTGCAATCCGTAAGAAGAAAAAGCAAGAAATCTTCAAACCAGGCGACCCGACTAAAATTCGAACTGCTGCCGGTAAGTATTGTGAGAAATGAAAAATCTTATTACCTTTTCATGTATGTACTCTTCTGCCGCAATCATGCAATTATGTTGACGCTATGAAAATCGGCAGTTCCAGCTGCAAAGTCACAGTGAACATCCGAGGCTAATTGACAGCTCAGATGGCCACAACCCATTTGTATTATATCTACTCACCAAGAACGTACTTGAGACTAGATCCTAATTAGTTTAATTTCTCTGAATAGAGCTCCGAGAAGAACTGGAACGAGTGGGTAAAATCATAGAGAAGTTAATCGAACCGGACTTAATGAGGAGAAAAGCCAACAAAAGTAATATTCAGCTTAACGAAATGGTGAAAAAACTTGAAACAGAATGTGTAAGTGAACGACTGTAGTCAAAGATTATTTCAGTCATAGGTTTTTTTTCGATAAGGTTGTCCAGAGTTAATTTAGAATCGCAATTTCTGTCCAGCTTAATTTTTGTAAATGTTAAATATCGAAAATAACTGTCTAAAATTGAGCTTCGCTGCGAATAATTATTAACATTAAATATTTTTTATAACACCGAAAATAACTGACTAAAATTGAGCTTGGCTGCGGATAATTAATAAAATAAAATATTTTCTCGAATTTATTCAAAATTCTGAAACTAGATGTTTTTGAAACAATCTTGCTTCAATAGAACCCGTATCGCATCCTTCATTTAAGTATCACAGATAGTCACATTCATTAATGACGGTTCTTATTCTTGCTTTTTCTTTCACCAGGAGATTCGCAAAGCGAAGAAAGTTTACGGGCGCAAAATCAAACGTGAAGAATTCAACGTTGAACGATACATGCTGAAACTAAAGCAACAGGAAAAAGAGTAGAGTATGCCTTGTTTTTTATTCATTTAATTCTTTTATTTTCCTTACTAGAAAATTCAAGTACATGGAAGGATTATTGCCTGTTGATCCAGAGGAGCAGAAACGACGAATATTACGGAAATATGAAGAAGAACTGGACAGGGCTGAAGAGCTCTTTACCTGTGCGATGAAACTCAAAACTATCACGTTAATGAAAAATGTAAGTCAAATCCATTTTTATAAATAATTTAGTCCCAGGTATCAGCAATAATTTAAAAGAAGATTCATTCTGCATTTGAATACTGCTTTAAGATGTCTGAATTCTGCTTTTAGATGTGTGTTAGCTAGAAAACTTAGAAAAATGTGCACAAAAATTGTACCTGCATATCGTTAAGTTACTTTCATGTAGTACTTACTTTACTTTAATGTAGTAGTTTGTGCTAAAAATCTTCAGACTGCTCATAATTATAGTAGTATGTTCATAAATATAGTAGTATATATATATATATAAATATATATATATATATATATATATATATATATATATATATATATATATATATATATATATATATATATATATATCTATATATATATATATATATATATATATATATATCTATATATATATATATATATATATATATATATATATATATATATATATATATATCTATATATATATATGTATATATATATATATATATATATATATATATATATATATATATATATATATATATATATATATATATATATATATATATATATATATATATATATATATATATAAATATAAATATAAATATAGTGCCTTTTTAAAGCGTTCTCACCAATATATTATATCTTTCGAGACTAAGAACTCGTTTATTGGCTCCTGAAGAGGCCAGGGCTTGAGTTTCTATATTTTGTTCGGCAAAATTGTAAAATATTTAAAAGTTTTGGTTAACATTCCAGCATTCTTTCTGTAAAAAGATTTATGTTATCACACCAATTGTATCAAATAAATACTGTTAGCTGCATTACAGACTTCGCTTTGTCGAACATATCTCTTTTTTTTTTGTTTATAAAAATACCTATAGACTGCGGGAGAGAACCAAGTTGAATATTTTTATAAGACCTCAGTAAACGAAAATTTGACATAAGAAATATAAATTTCTGCATAAGCCAAACGTGCAACCAACAGTATCCTTGGCCTCACATCTCTGTCTAGATGGCGTTTAGTAAAAAAAACGGCAGTTCATTAAGGTTTGTTCTGCGCTTATCCAATCGAGGAACAGCAAACATTGATAAACGTTAACTAAAGTTACATTTAAAAATAAGGTAGCGCATGAATTTTCTATAGACAGATTCAAAGGCTTTTTCAACCAGGTCTCCACACTACGGAGAAGGATATAGAGAGCAACGAAAAAAACATCGGATCTCCGTTGGTTCGTTCCTCTATACGAGAGGAACTCGAAGTTGTCAGTAGCATATGGGGGACATTCTTTTGTTATTTGGATCTATATATGGAACTTTTGGTTCACTTGCCCCTTCCTCAACCAACGATTAAGCAAGAATTTCCACCTTTGGACGTTTTGTGCTCCCCCATTTCTGCTGGTGAGAGCAAGTAGGTTTTCATTACGATTTGATAATCGGTATCGAGGGAAGCTGGATTATTAGGTTATCTGGAAAGATTATGGAGATACACATCTGTACAAGCCAAATATTTGCTAATAAATGCCTAAAAAGCCTAAAGCATTTCACGAAACTTTTACGAACAGATCGACACTCCGATTACTGAATTTTTAAATATGGGTTTGGTGTTGGCTTTATCGGTCAAATCGAGCCTCTATATACCTTTGAGTGACGTCTGGTTACATAAGCAGGGTCTGCCATTTGACCAAAAAAGCCCCAACTTGATCGACTCGGGAGCTACCGCGAGCGTGATGGCAGTTGACTTGGCGCGTTCATACCTCGCTAGGAACTCTTTTCCATGAATAGGAGCTTTTTTGTGTTTGAGACTGCTAATGGAACTAGTCACCAAACCGCAGGCTGAGTCAGTTTACATTACGTTCCGAAGGCTTACCAAAACGTTGACGCTATAAGTAATTGACACTCTCAACCAGGGATCAGGGAGGTGATTGTATTCGTCTTTTCACCCTGGCCAAATACCTGAGCACACTAATAATTGAGAAATCCAAGCCTTGACATACCTCTGACTTAGTTTGCTTTCTATCGTGTGCTGAAGAGAGCTTGTGGTAGAAAGTTCTTCATTAATCATGAAATTGACACTGGCATTAAGAAGCCAATCAAAGAACGGCATTTTTTGATTTCACCAGCTGCAGAAAAACAGTTTTATCAAAAACTGGCAAATCGCTAATTAAGCGTGAACGAGAAATCCAAAAGTACTTCGTCTTCACCATTGACTGGCCATTTAATGTACGCCTGTGGCTGGTTGCTCGGACACCAAACTCAGTTACGGCGAACCACTTATTGATGTTATTCGGCGAACCACTTATTGAACCACTTATTGATGTTGTTGTTCACCTTACCACTTATTGATATTATTTTGAGCAGACTTCCTAGGGACTGCTATATCACTAGCCTTGACTTAAG
The DNA here is from genome assembly GCA_963978885.1 of Nemotelus pantherinus. Lineage (NCBI taxonomy): Eukaryota > Metazoa > Arthropoda > Insecta > Diptera > Stratiomyidae > Nemotelus > Nemotelus pantherinus. The sequence goes on from OZ022263.1 coordinate 34,658,874, forward strand.
GATGGGGTCTTAAATATCTGGAGTCTTAAACCTAGTGCAGCCTACTACATATTCACCTGTGTAGTGAGGCTGATTTTGGTGTATGGAGCGATCGTGTGGTGGAAAGCAGCGGAGAGTAAAACCGACATCAAAGAGCTAACAAGACTCCAAAGATTATTTTGCACATGTATTACGGGCGCTTTAAGAACTGCCCCAACGGCTGGTTTGGAAATTATTTTGGGACTTATGCTCCTGGATCGATTCATCTTTAAAAGCGCTATCTTAGCGGCAATACGCGCTAAAAGTTCCGCCATATGGAATGAGTCAAATCAGTAGGGCCAAAACGGCATTCTTACAGAATGCCGTAGAAAATTTGAGCTCGTTTCAGAATACACGAACCACATGAGCAGAATAACACATCTTGGCAGAGATTTCCAGTTCAAGATACCCGCCGATGGTGGTGCCTGTATTTACACGGATGGGTCTGAGTCTTAACCTGTGGTGTGGACTGTCGAACCATGCTACTGTCTTTCAGTCTGAAATATGTGCTATACGCATGGCAGCTGAGTCCATTAGCGGAACATCAATCACAGCAACGACGATTTGCGTCGACAGCATGGCAGAAATTCTCGCTCTTGCGTCTTACAGATGTTCTTCAAAAACTATTAACGCTTGCAGAGTGACTCACAATTAAAAGGCAAGGCATAATCATATCCGGATTATGTGGATGCCAGGGCGTAGTGGGGCCAAAGGCAACGAAAAAGCCGATGAATTGGCGAGGAATGGTTCAGGAGCTAGTAATAGCCACTGTTTTACTGTACCACGGTCAATTGCTGACACCACAAGCAAACTAGATGCTGCCATATGAGCCAACAAAATAAAGCCAAAACAGTATGGGCTGCAGAGTGGTCAGAATATTATGGCCATTACCTGATCCAAGCAAAAGCAGGAAACTGCTCAAGCTCAGCAGAAACTGCTTGAGAACGACGGTCGGCTTGCTCACAGGATACTGCCTTACCCCACCTCATGCGAACAAAATGAAACTAACATCCAGCAATTTATGCACGAGGTGCAAAATGGAAGAGGACACCACCGAGCACACTCTCTGCGATTGGCTGGCGCTAAACAATAAATGCCTCAAGATTTTTGGTTCATACCAATTTCGAGAGTTAGCTGACGTGGCTAGCACCGTCATGTTGAATCAGCTGATTCCGTTTGGCGAGGCGGTCACTTGGCAGCTCTAAAAAGCCAGCGGAGGGTGGCAAATGGGCCCAAACTGGCGGCCCAATGCTAGCCGGGTACTCGAAATCCTTTTCACTACCTAACCTACCTAAGGATGCCTTTTGGTAAACGACTTTGGAGGTGCGGGTGAAAGAAAAGACAGCTTTCAGTGTGCCTGAGCAATGTCACGCAAGCTCATCTGTGACAAGCTGGCCTCACCATTAACAAGCAGAAAAGCAAGCATCTTGAAGTTTTCTCTTCAAACAACAACCAAACAGCTACAAAGGTTAGCCAGAATGTAGTGCCGGAGTCCTTGTCCTTTAGGGGAGCATTGGTACCATCGAAAACTGAAGAAAAATCTAAAGAAATACACTGAACCTCATCACACTTTAAGAAGAAACATTATCCTAAGTTGTCTAATTCAAGAACGCTGAATCAAAAAGCTTGGAAGCTGTGGAAAGCTGTTATTTCTGATGGCAGATTTAGTAAAAAGGATACACGATCTTCTCATGTACGTACATGGTAGTGTGACCAAAATAATGGTTTGCTGTGAATCTTATTTAATTTAATCCAATAAATGCATCAATCAATCCACCAAATAAATTTATCTAGTTCAAATAGATTAATCCATTCAAATAAATTTATCTAGTTTGAATAGATTATTTGAAGCTCTATCAACTTGTTCTTTATTATTTTCAGTCATTATTACTGATATTAATTCATATTTATTATTATTTTCTATTTTTATTTTCTATTACTGTTATTATTATTATTATAATTATTCATTATTATGATTGATAAATAGATTTATTATAATTTCTTCATTATTAATAGCTTAAAAGGCTGTTTTCACTTCACTTTGCAGTAACTTTGCTTAGATTTATGGCCGCAGAATTCTTCAAAAATAATTTCAAACAAAAACCAAATTAGATGAAAATGATTTCTTTTGACAAATTTCTATGAAATCACTTACTCCTTTGTATTTATCTATTTCCAGATGAACATTCAAAAACTTGAAACGTATCCATCCAAACTAATTAAGAAAGTTCTACCGAAAGTCGATACTACCATACCATACTTGCAAAAGGCCCATAAATTCATTTTGAAAGAAGAGGTAGGTCGTAAACTGCAAAACATCGGGCTAGTCGGCCTGTCACGATAGCCATCAAACTATCCCAACGACATGAACAAGTTACAAAAGCACCTTCCTTAATTTTCCCAATTAGAAACTGTGGCCGAACATTCATCCCGAGGTCATGCTGATGGATTACTTGCTCAACCCCGATAACCATGTTCGAGAGAGCGAAGCTGTCCTTATCGTATCATGCCTAATTGATCTACAAGAGGATTACCGACATCACGTGAAAAGAGCCTTTCTCAGATATATCTTGAAGTAATAAGATTTTTGTCATGTTACGACAACTTTTTCGATTTAACTTCTCCGTTCCCGAGTCCTGCGACCTACAGCAGTTGGAACTCGAATCGACGACGGCGAATGGAGGAGTTGAATCTTATCGAAGTTGCTCAGGTTTTTGTAGTTAGTACTGCGAAACGAAGTCCTTTGACTCCTTCGAACGTTTTTTGTTTTGACTCGCTTAGCATCGGGTTTTAATTAATCTTGATTTTGGCTCGTGCAACACAGTTGTTTTACTTCAAATGTCGCTAGAAACTTCAGATAGCTTTGTGGGCTGATCTGGTTTTGAGCGAGTCGAGATAAACATGTTTCTTAAAAAGACGTCACCGAAACGATTCTAGGAAAGCTTAATAAGAGATTGCATCTTGGCAGGGAAACTGTATGCGAAACTTTCTCTCAGCGCTTAATGTAAAATTCTCTTTGCAGATCTGATGTGGAGCGGAAACGACTTCAGCTTGAAACCGAGCCACCTGATTTTCCAATAATGACCATCAGAGCTCCAGTGCCATGGAAAGTGCGCATTCAAATAGCAACTAATCGCCTTGATCAAATATTCATGGTTACACATCCTGTCCTGCAAGCAATTAACGCTCTCTGGCATCAACTGTAAATTGAATTACTATATTAGCTTTAAATGATGATATGCATTAAAAATAATTTTATTTCTCTTCGCTCTTGTCGATGCATCCGCATCCGCTTCGTGCACATTTTAGGTACCATGATATTTTAATTTTTAATACGACTATCCTGTATCGTGATGATACACCACTGGACGCTGACCAAATTACGAACTTTGTGAATAATTCGTGTCTGGTTGCAAGAGATGTAGGTCTTTTGAAGTCTCTACTCCAAATGCAAAATAAATTGGTCTCGTTCAATATTTCGTGCAACGTTTTCGGTGTTGTTTTTGCAGGTTTTGATCAATGATTGGTTACCCAGAGTCGCTGATTTGGTTGATGCGATGCTGAAGTCCTGGCAAGATTTGGTGGCGTGGAATACATCGTATGGTGGTCGAGCTGAAATGCTTTTCAACTGCATTCATGCATTAATGTCGCTGCAGCTACGGGGAGTTATACAACGCAGCCTTGAGCATTTATTTCGAGCGATTGATGTTTACAAGGTAAATAGAATGAAAAAGGGAATGAAGAATTTTATATATTTTATATTTGCTTTATTATAATGTTTTTACCTAAAATCACATTGCTTCGTGATGTATCTCTATATGAATAGTAGGTACATTTTTATGAAGAATATATTTTTGGTTCGGATTCAAAAATAAAACCTGAGACTTCAAAATATTTTCTCTGAATTACATATTAAGTCCGAAGCGTTAGCTGTGAGCATAATCAGATGCATTGGTTTTAAAAAAAACACGTCCTGGAATTTGAGGCATAGCCCTTGGCCAAAAGCAACTACATTCAACTGAGGCCCAGCTGCAGCAGCCAATCACTCAGGCGCAGCCTGTTCTGACATCAGCGGAGTCGGTGTCACATGTTCAGAACGATCGATATCAATTCTGTTATCACCTATTATAACTGCTTTCTTATCTAAATTATACCTTATGAATACTATCAAAAAGCAAATCTAAAGTTTTACTATCATCTGATGATAAGTCTGGCTTTGTCACCATTCCTGATAAGCAATTATTTGCACAGCGCGACGCACCACCACTATCTGTTGCCGTACCTCTTCTCGCAATTTTCATTAGTCGCGTAACTTATGGAGTAACTGCAGAGGATATTTTGAAATTTATTACTTTTCGGCTTGGCTTTTGACGTAGAATTTTATTGCTCGTCAAAGCTAAAAGCTAAGGAAAAAGCTCGTGAAAAGCTATAGAAGTCGAGTTTGCCCACAGATCTTCAGAAATTCCGTAGTTTGCGTTCTGATGTTGAAAGAGACCTCAAGCAGGCAAAGCATGATTACTTCTCGAACATCGAGGCATCAATTCGCTCTAATCAGCCAATATCCTTTTTGTCCTATATCCGTTCCCTCAAGCCCAATTCCTCAGTTCCTGATTCTATATATCTTAATTATATTATTGTTTCCAATTCTCAGGCTATTTGCGAATTATTTATTCGCTTTTTTCTCCTCCATAAAAAACCCCCACTAAATACCTCTTTAACTTCTGTTTTCCCTCGATCTTTTCCTACTTTATCCGTGTTTAGCACCGATCCTTTGGAAGTTGAAACTTTTTTCCGCACTGAGATTCTAATGCTAGTTCAAGTCCTAATAGTATTTTATGCTTTTCAAATCCCTCTCATCCTCTTTCTATGTTAGTTTAGCTATACTTTTCAACATTAGCCTTGCATCTGGTGTATTCTCTACTTTATGGAAATCTGCCAATATTTTCCCAATCTTCAAATCTGGTGATCCATCTGGCATTTCCAATAATCGTCCTCTATTCTCTCCTCTGCTCTCTTAGTACGCTATTTGAACGTCTTCTCTATAGTAGAGTTTATCCGTCTCTACAACCTTTACTTGCTCCTCAGCAGCATGGTTTCGTCAAGAGCCGCTCTACTACGACGAATCTTATGGTTTTCAATAATTTTGGCGCTTTTGCCTTTTATCAACGTCAAGGTATTTAGGACTTTTCGAATTCCTTTGATTCTGTCAACCATAGCTTGCTGCTCAATAAACTTAATGAGTTCGGTATTTATAGTCCCTTACTCTCTTGGTGTTCCCGCTATTTTCATAGTCGTCTTTTTAGAGTTGCTTTAAACGGCTCCGTTTCTTCTCCTACGTATCCCACATCCGGAGTTCTGCAAGGATGTATCCTAGGTCCTTTACTTTTTATCTCGTTTGACAATGACTTTCTTTCTGCAATCAGCTCTTCCTGTCTTCTATACGCGAATGACGTAAAATTATTCAGGGCAATCAAGTCTGCGGACGATTATCACCAATTGCAAACTTATTTGCTTGTGCTTAATCACTGGTGCCAAAGCAACTGCTTACTAGTAAACATTTTGAAGTGTCACCAGATGACATTCTCATACAAAAGTGCTCCACATGTGCTCTCTTATTCCTTGTCTGGTGTTTCGCTATGAGCTGCTCAGCATTTAAAAGACCTTGGCTTGGTGTTTGATCCTCTTCTGCAATATTTTTCAAGTTTCAAGAATGTATTGAAAATGTTATCTTGAATTGCAATTTAACCTTACTTTTGATTTTTGTTGTTAGTTTTAAATTACATAATTCTTTCTTATATTGTTTTTATTATGATTCATTTTCATTCGTGACGCTGTAATTGGAGAATATCTGTAGCGCAATGGATAATAAATAAACAAAAGGATATTAGAGACTATTTAGAACATCACACAGTATTTTACCCTAACTATTCCGCGTCCCTGCTTTATTTTAGTATAAAATGAGCTATCAAAGCTATTTATTTTATCTACGAAGTGAATACAGGAAATATAAACTTCAGTTTTCATACATTAACTCATTCTCTTTTGCATATTTCATGTTAGGAAGGCAACTATATTGATACGTACGACCCGGATCATCCGAAACTAAAGCGGCGTCCATTGATGAGATTGATTATTTCAGTTATTGGGAAACACTTTGACACTGACTTAAATGCACGAGCTAGTAACGCAACTATCTATCAAGTCGACGAAACGGATCCGAATTTAAAGGACTTTAAGCAAACAATCCAGGTAGGTGAAAATAGCAGTCGGATAAGATAGAGCTCTGAACGCCACCGATGCTCAACTAAAACTCATTATCTTTATGAATGCGAAGTTTGCATACTTCTTTTTTAATTTAATAACCGTAGACTCCAAAAGTCGAGTTTGCAACCGCTTTCGTTCAAAAGCACAGCGGAAAAATGTTTGTTTACCCTTTCATGAGCGAGTTGCCGCGGCTTTTTGTAAGCTTCTTCAAAAAAATACTGCGGGTTGGCTACAACATTCCGCGGCTGGAATACGTGATGTCTGGACGTACGTACCCATGGATTTGATTTCATTATAGAAAATTAAACTGCTGCTTGAAAATTATTTCCAAAATAATTAAAAACCGTCATCTGGTGAAACAAAAATATGAATCTAAAGTCCCTTAAGCTAAAGCAAGGTTTAGATTCGGATCCGAATTACAAAGTTTTTGCGTTTAATTTGAAAACATAGTGCTCTCTAATGTAGACTAAATCGTAAAACTATTTTCAAGCAGCATTTTACGAACTACAAACTACAGTACACTAACACTGCAGGTCATAATATCTTTTATCGTCCAATGCACGCCCGTAGGTCCTGAGCAAAATAGGTTTCTACATTGTATACACGAAACCCATATCGATATGGAAATCCTGTATGAAAAAGTCGAAACGATAGTCCGAGAAAATTGGACCGGACCAACCACCTATTTATATCCAATCTACACCTATTATTTTCCCCTGCTGGCAGGCAAAATGAAAATGCTCACCGAACAAATATTCACGCAAACGAGCATCCCAGAATTGAAGGTAATTTTGACTAAATTTAAATTAAACGCAGTGACGCATATTATTGCTATTTTAAATTAAATTTAATTTAATTTTGGACATATTGGAAATTACCATCCAATCGTTGCTATTATCATAACTGGCTAACCGTTATTGCGCCCGAATACTACCCATTGCTGCATTACCACATCCTGCCCGTTCATTTTCGTCGGCCTGAAATCGTCTCGCCAACTCCGGGGGCAAATAGGCATTCGAGGACTTAATGAAAAAATTGCGAGCATTACTGCAAGGGACATACTACCTAAAGGACTACGTACCATTGAATTTATTCATGCTGGATAATCGACATGCGAATCAAACATTAGCAATGCTCGTTCATGAGATTATTGGCTTCGTAACGAATTATTTCAAAATTCTGAACCAGAACGAGAATCGAAGGTGAGCTGAAATTATATATGCACAATTATGTCGGTGTGTATGCATTAGTCAATGTTCTTTTTTGATGAAGCCCACTGGCATAGAGCAGGTGGTTTCGAACCTTCTTTTGCGAAACATATTCATCTATAAAAAACTATTTTGGAATTTTGTTTGGCTTTGAGACAAAAAAAAATTTTCATTTTAGTGTCGGCGAAAAAAGTTACTAGTATTTTCTTAATGTTAACTCTAATTCATCTAAAGCACATGAGCAAGGGGTGGTTTATTGTTGCAAACCAAACTAAAGCAAAGTAGATTTACTTTTATTTACTTTGATCTTAGCTATAATTTGAAGTAAATTAACGAAAAACGCAGCCCTTTTTAGTACACTGGCAGACTGGCTACTAAACAACCTGAAAAATAAGTAAAAAAAATCTTCGAAAACTTACACATGTCCCTTCTTTTCTCCGCGAAAAGTTAAGAGCATTTTTACATATAGATACCTGGCTCCTATAAAAAATGATTCTTCCTACCCAACAAAAATAGATAGACACTGAAGAAGAGGGCTGATTACCCTCGAAATATCGATATTTGTCACAAAAAACTAAATATATCTAGCTTCGAAAGGAAAAATCGGTTTTATTTAAAAATAGTTAGATACATGGTTAACATGGTTAATTTTATAATTAGTCCTGTGACTTCATACGAAGACGCTTTTTGTTAGTTAATTTAATAATCATTGTTCTCATCACTTTTCCTAACCTCAGATGTTCCGCATAGATCACGTCTTGGCCCTTTACTGTTCTTAATTTTTATAGATGTAAGATATCAGCAATGTTCCATTTGTACTATTTGCTAACGATTGTAAGATTTTTAAAACCATTACGTCATTAGCTGACATTGAAATTTTGCAGTCTAATTTTAACACTTCGTATAATTATTGCGAGGACAACGGCCTCGAACGAAACATGACGAAATGCTAATTTATCACCTTTATTAGAAGTAAAATTTATTTCGACTTTGTATACGCAATTAATAATCTACGAATTACCTATCTTAACAGTGTGATAGATATTGTTGTAGCTTCTGATACATCCCTCAGTTTTATACCCCATATAAAATATATTGTTAACCAAGCATATAGAATATTGAACTTTATTATAAGAAACACAAGAGTTGTACGACTTGAATACAATAACAACACTTTGTTTCTCTTGAGCACCGCAAACTTGATTATGCGTAAAGCATAGTACTGAGTTCGATTTCACGTGAAATTTTCATACAAAATTTCACGTGAAATCTGTTTCGGCGAAAATTTAGCTTGAAAATAAGCAAGAGTTGTACTGTGAAGTGTGAAGCTAAATTTTGACATGTCTCCATTATCTGGTCATTCTATCGAGCGAAAATTTTGGCAATGGAGAAAAGCAGAGACACTGCTCATTTCTGATGGATAAAATGTCAAGAATTTCACTTTTCGATCCATATTCTTATTGGAAAAACATTTCCACTGCTCCATTTTCAAATTGAAACACCAAATGTCACTTTTTAGCTCGAAAGAATGATCTGCACAAACTAAATTGGCGTGAAATGATTGGAGACATGTTTCAGTGCCATCTACGTTTTCAACGCGAAAGCAGCTTCAAAGCAACTTTTCATGCTAAGAACAGAGTACCACTCTGGCTTATTTTCAAGCTCAATTTTCACCGAAACAGATTTGACGTGAAATTTTGTATGAAAATTTCACGTGAAATCGAACTCAGTACTATGCTTAGTAGAGACATGTCAAAATTTAGCTTCAAGATTAACTCAGTACCACCCTTTACATTAAATGCCCTGAGCTAATGTGCCTTTTTAATATAACCACCCTTGAAAGTAAAAGGAAAACCGCTGACGCACTTTTTCTCGTCTAAACATAGAAAAATTGATTCATCTGAGGTATTTGCGGATATATTACCCTAAGAGCTCCTACCAGATCAACTAGAAACAACTATAATTTTTATCTTCCCAATTCTAAAGCCAACTTTAGTCTTCAATCCCCATTAGAACGCATGCAAAGTACACGGAGCTACAAGGGTTGGTCCAAAAGTAATGATAATCGGCTATTTCCAGTTAGCATAAAGTTAAAAAAAAACATTTTTTTTTACTACCTCATATACCCACTGAGTCAGCATAAAAAAAACATATAAATATGCCACGATTCCAGGGAGGTATATTCATTTGAATACGAACAGTCAAAGAGAGAACATCAAAATGGTGAAAAACGAAGTAAGAGTTCTCTTTAAGTACCTGTGTTTGAAAAAAATGTCTACCCAAGTCTTAGACAGCGACTTGGTGGAAACATTAAGGGACTCTTTTCCTCCATATTCCACCGTTGCACGCTGGGTCAAGGAGTTTGATCTGGGCAAAACATTCACTGAAGATTAACACCGCGAAGGACGTCCATCCACGTCCCTCGCTGAAGACAACGTGAATTAATTCGACCATGTCGTGTTGGCAGATCCTAAAGTGACCATCAAGCATGTAGCTGAGATCACAGCGACATTGTATGACAGTGCTCAAAGAATTGTTGTCAACGAATTACATACATATGAAGAAAGTCTCTGCGTGGTAGGAGCCGCAAATGTTAACCAACGAGCAAAAGAAGAAACGAGTCGACATTTCGAGGGTGAATCTCGAAAATTTCCAGCCAGATCAGGAGTATTTTCGGTCACGTTTCGTGATTATGGACGAGACCTGGATCCACCATTTTGATCCGGAAACCAAACAGCAATCGAAGACGTGGAAGCGACCCTCTGCACCTACGCCGAAGAAATTCAAAGTGTCGAGCTCGGCGGAGAAGGTTATGACATCAGTCTTTGGGACGCTGAAGGAATTATCATGGTGGATTGTTTGGAAAAGGGAGCCACTATATCAGACTCTAACTACGCAAACCAAACGAGAAGATTACGGGATGCTATATAGGAAAAAAGACGCGGTAAACTGCGAGCCTTAGTACTGTTACATCAAGACCACGCACCGGTTTACAAGACTACAGTTGCGATGGCTGCGATTCAAGATACAGGATTTGAACTGTTTGAACATCCAGTATGTTTGCCAGATTTAGCTCCCAGGGACTTTAACCTCTTTTCTCGGCTCAAGCAATATCAAAAGCGTAACAAATTTAAAAATGATAGAGTGAGACTGTTGAAAAATAAATATTTTTTTTTAAGTTTAATCACCTTGGATTATATTGATTGTCATTACTTTTGGATCAACCCTTGTATGTTGATTTGTTTGGCGTTATGGTAAATTTGATACAAGCAATTTTTACGTAGCTTGAATGAATCCTTTGAGTTTGAAATCATTGATTTATTAATTAACTTATTTTTCAATTTATTTATTATAATTAGTTATTTTTATACCTATTGGTCGCTATTGATATATATATATATATATATATATATATATATATATATATATATATATATATATATATATATATATATATATATATATATATATATATATATATATATATATATATATGTATAAATAGTTTATAATTTCTGTGTCGCCTAATATTTTGGTTATCCTTTTTGCTTTCTTCTCCTTTTATGATCTATTATGTATCATTATCTAATACAAGTCTTAACATTATTTTGTCCCCTCTTGCTATTCCACCCCCATTTGACTTATTCACATGTTGACTTATTTATATATATATTCCTTTCCTTCTTTTTTCCTCTGTACCCTTTTTTTGTCTTCTTTTTTCCTCCTTTCTTTTTTCTTTCTTCCTTTTTTCTTTCTTCCGGTTTCCTCTTCTTCTTCACTTTTTCTCCATTCTTTTGATTGTGAGCTATTAAAAAATACATAAAATAATAAGTGAAATCAAAATCAAATTCTCCCGTTTTTATTTTTTGCATTACTTTATCTGGTCACACTCTTTTTGTCCGTTTTTTCTTCTTTTTTTGTGTCTGGAAAATCCCCTTTTTCTGCATCTCTTTCTTATTCTGTATATTCTCCTTCTGTATTTCTTTTTCTGGTATATTTTCTTTTCTCTCCAGCCTTTTACGTTTTCTCTTTCACTTATTTAATTTTTATGTTTTAAATTAAATTATTTTTGGGTCTGCCCGTAACGTGTTTATGAAATCTACCCAGCTTTGGGAACCTATAATTGGACTTGTCAGAACTGCAGACACATTACTGAACGCTTATCCTATGTTCCTTTCCTGTATACATTACTGAAACGCTTATCCTGTATTCCGTCATCACAACCCTTCGTTTCATTGGGAACTAGATGGTTCCCAGACTATACTTGCTAAGGGGGAGATACCCACCCCAGTATTACAACGAACCTTTACTGTTCCTAAACGTGTCTCTCGGTAGTTATCTCCTGACAGCCACTTTACTTAACCAACATCCTCTTGGTGAGCGAAAATTGTTTGCCTGATCAGTCAGATTCGCCAGCTGATAGCACCAAATTTAGCCGCTCGATAGAAGAACCTATGGAAAGCCAGCTTGAGTCAACTAGATCCAAAATCACTTACTATCGCTGGACCTAATTTAGCCAATCCAAGAGTCAGGAAGCTGTATAAAATAATGGCCATTCCACATATCTACTACAAACAATATGATGAGATGCCGTGATAGAAAACCAGTTGGCTATAATCCAATACAAAAATGTCTAATTTTTAAGCCACGAATGTTTAAGACAAACTTAAAATCTCACAACTCTCTTTCAAATTAATTCCCCATCTACCAAAAAAGTTTTGAATTCACTGTAACACAAACAAATCTATTATGCCTACAAAAATATCAGGATTAGAACCAGTGTAATTATTTTCTTAATTAAATTTCGTTTTAATAATATCGTCGTCAGGATTTGCGATGAATTCGAAGAGATGTCGATGAAGGCGGGTGAGCGGCCCAAGGAAACGGCTGAAGTGGTAGCGTTACAAAATTATCTTACTGAATGTCGGGATGAAAGGATTTTCAAGTTGAAAGATGAAATTAAAGTGGTGGCAAAACGAGTCTCGTTTTTGTTGAGCTTCGCCACTTTGGAGGGTAAGAGACGATTTAAGCACATTTAATTATTGAATTGGTCTTTAGCGTGGCACGAGCTCGATGAAATAAGATGGTATCCGAGTGAAGCAATTAAAAATTGAAAGGATATGATTTGAAAATATTGATTCTTTAATTGCTGGACGATTCATTAAGTCGGTTCAGTAATCGCGGAACGATTTAATTATGCAAACTTAAGAGCTCGATGACAGCAAGCTTGTTTGTTCACAAATAAATTACACAGTTTTAATAAATAATGGCGAAAATTGAAATGGAACTAATTGGACAAATTGTTTACTCTAGCCGAAGACATCCATTTGAATTCGCGAACGTTCCTTTGGCCGTCAGAGCTGGAGCAAGTGCTCGAATTGAGTGCAACGCGACTGAATGTTGTGAGGGACAACTTGGAAATTGCATTACGGTATGTCTTGCTCTATTTTGGCACTATGATCCGCTTGATTTTAATCTCATTATCGTTGATAGCGAGAAACGGGCGAATTTCGAAACTTTCATTTTGTCGGAAAAACGTCGCATGGATACATTTAGAATGCGAGAGGCTCGAGAAATCCTGTCGTTGGATGAACTGAAGGAGAAGGTAGACGCTGTCGATGAGCTAATGGAAACCTTGGAGGTACTGTGTCCGTTTCTATTTTTTCTTGCAATCGCTCGAAACTAACAATTTGACATTCCTTTCCAATTTTCAGAAATGTAGTAAGGAAGCGAAACACATTAATCATGAAGAACAATTGCTGCAAATCGACCAGTCATTCTTCCCAGTCCTAACGGAGCTAATTGAGAAAATGGAGCCCATTGAAAAGCTGTGGAAGACTGCATACGAGTTCGATAAGAGCTATGATCTTTGGTAAGCAAGGAAAATAAATTTCAGCAAATTTCCACGAAATTATAGTTATTGTTTTATGACAGGTTCTATCAACCATTTGCTAATATGAACGCAGACCTCATTCGTTCGGACGTTGAAAATATGTCAAAAATCATGTACAAGCTGTCTCGACAGCTAATTGGCAACCCAATGGCGAAAAGAATGGCCGAACAAGTTCGCGTTAAAATCGACAAATTCAAAATATATTTGCCAGTTCTAGACGCGATTTGCCGTCAAGGCCTGCGGCCAAGGCATTGGGAGCAAATATCGGTGAAATTAGGGAAACCATGCACACCTGATCTTTTTCCCACTCTGGAGGCGATGGTGGCGGCAGAAATTATGACGATTATCCCCCAATTAGAAGAAATATCAAATGCCGCTGGAAAGGAGTACGAATTGAATACTCAGCTGGTTAATATGCAGTCCGAGTGGAAGGATGTCGAGTTCGAAGTGTTTCCGTATCGCGATTCCGACACGTACATCTTGGCCGCGGTCGATGACATTCAAACACTTCTTGACGACCACATCCTTAAAGCGCAAGCCATGCGTGGCTCACCTTATATAGTGGCACTCGGCGCAAAAGCAGACGACTGGGAGGATAAACTTATCTCTATGCAAGATATTTTGGATATTTGGATTCAAGTTCAGTCGACGTGGATGTATTTAGAACCGATTTTCAGCTCTGAGGATATCATGCGTCAAATGCCTGTAGAGGGTAGAAATTTCAAAGCCGTATGAAATTCTGGTTTTTTAAAGTTTTTGTTATTAATAATTCCAATACGTGTTTAAGGTTGACAAAACTTGGAGAAAAATAATGAAAAACACGTTTGCTAATACACATGTGATCGAGGCTACTGATTATCCAAATCTATTGGAGACATTCGAAAAAGCTTCGGTTGACCTAGAAGCAGTTCAAAAAGGCTTGAATAAATATCTAGAAAACAAACGACTATTCTTTGCTAGATTTTTCTTCCTGTCGAATGACGAATTATTGGAAATTCTATCCGAAACAAAGGACCCACTCAGAGTACAACCACATTTGAAGAAATGTTTTGAGGGTGTATGAATAACTGAAATTTACATAAAAAACCATCTTCTCGCAATATACCTCTATTTCAGATTGAGTCTTTGCACTTCGATCGCAATATGGAAATTAAGGCTATGGTATCTGCTGAAGATGAAGTCGTACCATTGACAAGAGCAGTTGTTCCAGCAGCAGCTAATGTTCGAATTTACCCTATCAACCGGTTGTTTCTTTACTACAAATGTTACTTTTTTTCATTTAGGGTTTAGTGGAGAAATGGTTGAAAGAAGTCGAAGCGATTATGCTTGAGAGCGTTCAAGATCAAATGATGCAAGCTTGGAAGGACTACTTTGGAGAAGTACGCGTCATCTGGGTGCAAAAGTGGCCGGGACAAGTCGTGCAAGGAATATCATGTATGGCATGGACTGCTGAAGTAAGTAGTTTCATGAAATTGGTGTTTGAAGTGTTTGGATAATTTAGAAGTGAATTTTCCAATTGTGTTTTCGGAAACTGAAGTTGTAGTGTTGTATATTTCTCAATAGTAATATGTTCTCTCATTTGTTATGCTGAGTGTTTCTCTGCGCTCTTCATGCCAATTTCCTACAAATTCAATTTAGAACTCCAAGCGAATGCATTATGCCATCGCCTAGCTGTAAGCTAATGTTTTCCAAACGCTTATACTGGTCCCATTTGATTTAACTGAAGTGTGCTAAATTTTTGGTTTCAGTGGTAATAAAGAGTTGCCCGTAAAAGATTTTTTTTGTCATTTTCGTCCCAAAAAAATATCAATACATTTTCCTTTGAGAAACACTACAATGAAAATAAGTAACATGTGCTTAACTTTCTTAACATCTGAAATCAGAAAGGTTTTTATATGTACATATAGCTTCCGTTGCAGTCATTACACCAAAACGAAACTCACAGGATAAGTTAACGCAAACCCAAATAGGTCTAGCAGATTTTTTGTGGCTGTGATTAGAAATCTAACTCCTTTTGTTCTGCAAAATGATTGGATTAAATATTTATCTGGTAAATGCCATATCTGATAATCCACTTTCTGCTATGGATAAAATATTTTTGCTTCAAAATTGCTGGTATTGAGCTTTTTAGGGTGATTTTGTTTAAGACATCTTTACCATGGAAATAAATAAGAAAAAAATATAATCAAATTAAAAAAGCCCTGTAAAATCGAATATCTCTGTAATTGTGGTCCAAACATCTATAACTACCGCTAACATTTGTTCTTCTTATTTTAGGTCGAAGAAGCTTTACAAAATCAAACCGTTCCGAAGTATCTACAAAAATGTAATGTTCAAATCGGACATCTAGTCTCACTTGTACGAGAACCACTTCCTGGAGGAACTCGAATTACTGTTGAAGCTCTAATCGTCTTAGACGTACATGGTAAACACATCAATTTATTCAGTTAATATTTTAATAACACAAAACCATACTTCACTTCATATCCTATTAAACTGACACCAGCACGTGACACTGTCAAATTTCTCGTCGACACCAACGTTCAGGATAGCAGCGAATTCAATTGGATATCACAGCTTCGCTACTACTGGAGTGTAGATGAAACAAGTATGTATGCACATAGCACTACATTCATCTTTTTTATTCTGTCACATGGAGTATTGTTTCTCGAGTGAAATTTAAATTTACTAGAAACTCTCAATCAAAAATAACCCTTGTTCGGATCGATTACGTTCAACCCGTTCATTCTCAAATATTGAAGCTGCCAGTTTCTGAATTTCATTTTACTTTTTTTCTTCACAATATCAAGGTAAACATGACTACGTGCGTGTCAGTATGGTCGTAACAGATGTCAAATACGGCATGGAATATCTAGGAAACATTTCACGTTTGGTTGTGACTCCACTGACGGACCGTTGCTACAGGCAAGTATACGTGAGGAATCTTTTGAGGTGAATTGCATAGAGTAAAGTGGGACAATATTTTTATTGGCCGTTAGGACTATTTTTTCGGACTTGATTGCAACTTATTTATTCGGAAATGTTGACTACTATTTAAAAAAAATATCATAAATTATCATAGAAGTTTGCCCTTTATTAAAGTGAATACCATGGGCGTCTTATTTTTGGATGCAAAGAAAGCAGAGCTTTTTTTGCTGAAAATTTGTTATGCAAGGGAAAATAATTTCACAATACATATTGTGCGGGCCTAAAAAGAAGGACAGCTAAACCATTCGCCACTAAAAATATAGCGTGTTACAGCTGCTGTAAAGCTGAAATCGTATTGCAAATATTCAGTAGTCATTTTTAAGGAGCTTCCTTGATGGTACTTTTTTTTCTGACCTCAGGAAATATATATATAAAGTTTTATTCTTGCTTAAAGATTTGTTTATAATTTATTTTACATGTAAATTTTATTAAACGCCGTCAAACTTCCAGTATCAGAGCAATTCTTTGAACTTCACCAAAAATGTGAACACTCAAAGCATACTAAAGGACTCATCCAAACCCACAGCATTTACATCAAATCCATATTTCTTACAATACTCAGTCTGAGAATCTTCCTAGCTACTTCATCTATTAGTAAGGGGTGTTTCTAAACCACTCATTTATACGTTTACTTTTACTTTTATATTCTTCCTTTGTCTAACCATTGCATATGCTTGCGCAGTGTAGTCTCTCCAATATGAACGTGATGAGAAATCCAGTGATTTCGAGCAAAGAAAATTCATTCATTCGTTTTTCTACAAGCACGGTATTCACCGTTTAAGCCACTATGATTGTCTTTCCGTCGTATACATCACAATCAATGCTTTCTCTTTCAAATTGGTTGTAACCTTTCACATGATCCTATTTGTGAAGATATCATGTTCCGTAATCCAATGCGAGAAACTCAGTGCCCAATTTCCTAGATCTTTAGTCACTAAATACCTTCGTCCCTTTAGGAGGCAGCTGTTGCTGGCATTAAGATTCCCTGAGGGGCCCCAGAAACATTGTCCTTATCTGACTTCTCATCGCTTTGTGCGTAGAGCTGACTCAAGCTCAATGTTATCCCTAATCCGATGCTTTCATCTGAATCCATACCAGATTTTCGAATCCGTTTTCCTGAGGTCAGGAAAAAAAGTACTATCAAGGAAGCTCCTTAGAAGTAACTCCATTTTCACGGCTTGCTTTTCTAATGCCTCAAAGTTTTATACATAGGTAAAATAATATATCAGGAAGTCTAATGAAATCTTTGATTTTTGTTCCGCTTTGAGTTTATTACGCTTTCCACATTTTATCTGCCGGTCTCCTTGACAGCCCTGAGTTTGACGGTTGATATTCTTTTTCATATTTTAACAGCTTTTCAACGTAAATCCTGTAAATTTGAGGAAATGATACTATGACTTATGAGATAGAACTTATTGCTACAAAAAGCAGCCAATAAAACCATCAAGCTGAAACTTTTCTGGACATATTATTTATACTACTAGTAATTACACTAGTACACTAGTAATTACACTAGTAATTACTATGAATAATAATTCACTACAATGACGTCATATTAGTCTAAAATAAACCTAACATGATAAAAATTAGTAGCCTAAAATAAATTATTCTTAGCCTAGTTAGTTCACAAATCACTAATTTACTATATATTTATCAACTGATTCACGAGCCCTATATACTACAGTTTACGCTCCCTTTCACAACTTACTCGGCCATCACAACAAAACCTGACTACACGAACTACAATCCACAAGCCTTTATAATTAACTCTTTTTCATACCCTATACAACAATATATCCTACAATTATTCTAAATTTAGTTTCTTTTGAAAATTTGAACTGGTAATGACTAAAGCCCACGTTGGGCGCCAAACGTTACGTATAAGAAATCAATCATATATCAGGCGATCTTAAAGTCGACTGAACCTGCTGAGGCAAAATGCGTGCCTTTATCTCAAAACACCATGGAAACCTGCTTTAAAACGCCAGGTCAGTGGATCTGAAAAGTAGCTCGCTTTCTTACTTTAAAGCTTTGACAACGTGGTACTTTGTCTTTCACACCCAATCACGCATTCAACAGCTTTCGAATTGTCTGATATTCGATATAAGCTGTATAAGCAGTAATATTTCAACGAAAATTAATTCTCAACTTTTACTTCAATTACCTCTATTACTTCAATACTCTTCTTATGAAACTCACCCTACTGTCTTTAACTACTGATTCAACTATGAACTATCTTTTCTCGGTGGTGAAGTGACGTTCAACAATAAGCTCAGAATTGATCTTCACACTCCGAGCTGTCGGACCCAATTCTAAAATCATCGCAAACATTCGAATCCATGCAACCATCCTGAATTGTGTAGTCGGCGATTCATCTATTCCTAGTGACTTACTGTTCTTAAGAAATTCAATGATAAAGTTTCTTGTAAAGATATAGGTCTTAGCTAGATGTTAATTTCATTATGAAATTGAAGCAACTCTTATATGTATAGTACGAATTACTTCAAAGTATGCAATAGGATGCATTAAATTATCTCAATAACTATTAAATAGTTTAAATCGATTATTTGCATTTCATTGTTTTATTTACGAAAACCGATAAAATAGAGAGGTTCGAAAATAAAATAATTGAAATAAAAAATACATATTTACATCAAGAGCCCACTTTACTCTATCCAAGCGTAAAACTTTTCGTTGTAACTCACTTCAAAATCACCTTCAAAACGAAAGATGATTTCAAACACATGGAGAAACGAATACAACAGACAGCACCATGAGATCCAACTAAAAAATGTCATATTGAAAATTTATAGGACACTGATGGGCGCCCTGAAACTTTGTCTCGGTGGTGCTCCCGAAGGACCGGCCGGAACTGGCAAAACAGAAACCTGCAAGGACTTAGCGAAAGCTGTTGCGAAGAAATGTGTCGTATTCAATTGCTCCGATGGCCTAGACTATAAGGCTCTCGGGAAATTTTTCAAGGTATGATTGATTTTACGTTCGAGTCAATTCAGTTCATTCGAAAATGTGTACGCTTTTTTGATGTTGCGGTAAGTAGATTTGTCGAACAATGCTGACGTCAGTTCGTGATTTATAGCTGTAATACATATTTCGATTAGTTATCTTGAACTAAGAGTTGACTTTTACAGCATGAATTACCATAGTTGGTTTATCATTCAATTTTAATTACTAGCTAGGTCATTCTTCATATTACATAAACATGCGGAAACGTACTCAAAACATAAAATACATTCAAAAAAATATGAGTTATTTGCTTGAAACTCACTTAGATAGGTTCTGAATTGTAACATAATCGATTATTATTGACTTTTAAATGTTTAAAATAACTTTACGAAAGTATTTTTCATTAACTTTACAAACAACCAACTGAAAACATTTCCATTTACACGTACATAATTCGGTTCTGTCAATTTTCACTGTTGCTATTTGTACTTCGATTCAAATTTATGTTTGCTTTAAAAGTAATCGCTTTATCGACGATTAAATCGAAATAATTCTTCATAAACAAAAGCCAAAAGCATATTCATTTCGAATCGCGAAATATCGATGGGCCAAAGTTGAGACCGAATGTTTCACTAAAGTTGTGCATAAGCCGTGCATATAACATGTCAACAGCCGAAAAATAATATGTCAATATTTCGAATAATTTTATCGAAATGATGTTAACAATCAATATTTATATCATTTTTCCATCGCAACATTAATAAAATAAATGCAAAGAGGGCAATATTTTTCGTCCTTACGAATTTATTCACGAAAATGAATACATTGAGTGCACAGGACGGATACGGTGTGTTGATGGTGGTTGTATAGCTGTTACGGTCGATGCTACCAGCCCTAACCAGTCTTCCACAAGCATGAAAATTCAACCGATCTACGGTATTCCATTAAAAGTCCAATAAAGGTAGAAAGCACAAATATGCAATATGGTATTTATCGAGACCTTTCCATCGAAGTCTCTTGGCAAGTCAACAATACATTCATTCATTTCACATGTTTTTTTTTATTTTAATGTGAATCATCTGTTGATTTTATTTTATTTGCAATCTATTATTTTATTGCTGCGTTTATTTAAAAAAAAAAAAAAAAAACGTTCAGCTTGGAGGAGATGAGAGGTAAATGTGGACGTGCAGGTTGCTGATATGTTGGATTTCAATGTAATTTTTTATGTCTTCCAACGCTTTCACGAGAAATTTCGATGCAGAGAATTTATAGGCCCCAATTCTTCTTATTCGAACTCTTGCATTCTTGTGGCTTATTATGAAATTTCACAAATTATAATTTTCCACTGTGTAATTAGATTGGAGTACTATGGAGTACTCTTTAGCATTTTATAAAGTGTGAAAAATTTAAAATTGAATAAAAATTTGGATACTTGAATAAGTGGATAAAATAGGGACAAACACAATGACAGCTAAACAAAATTTAAAGAATCTGAAAAATATAGTAAACTCAAAATTGATTACAAAAGTAAGTCAAGAGTATGTAAATATTTTCAAATATTAGAATAGAAGTCCCAAATATCGCTTAACCAACTATTTCTCTGCATCTCCGGGTGATACTCATATACAGGGAAATTAAGCTGAAAAATATATGTATTCCTCTAGAAACTATTTTTTTTACATTATATATATATATATATATATATATATATATATATATATATATATATATATAATATATATATAAATAAAAGCAAAAATGTATGAAAACCCAGCAATAATGTGATAATATTTCATAAAAATACACTAAATAAATGCGAAAATTAAAAGGTTTAATTTTTATGTGACTTCCTCTTGACCTAATAATTGCAGCACACAATCGAGGCATTCTTGCAGTATGTTTTGCCAGAGTTTCTTGTTCTATTGAAGTCCAACATGACTGCAATTTATTCCACATGTCAGTAGCTGATGTTGGAGCTGATTTCCGTGCCTCAGGATCCAGTTCTTTCCATAGTTACTCGATCGGATTCAAGTCGCGGCTCTGGGGAGGCCATTCCATAATTTTGAGAGTTCTTTCCTCTTCTATATTGCGTAAATAGCCTTTGCATAGTCTGGAGGAATGTTTTGGGTCATTATCTTGCTGGAATATAAAATTTTGAACCAAAACACGAATTCCGGAAAGGATTGCGTGATTCTTCAAAATTTCACGGTAGCCTTCTTTTTTTAATACACCGTCAATTATCACAATGTCCCCTACACTACTACCAGCAAAACAGCCCCACACCATCACTGAACCGCCTCCATGCTTCACGGTAGTAGCAATACACGCTTCTCTGGCACGTTCACCCACAGATCTCCTCACGAATATTCGCCTTCGGGTTCCGAACAGTTCAAATTTGGACTCATCTGTCCATAATACGTTGTTCCACTCTTTTATGGTCCAATGTTGGTGTTCGCGAGCCCATTTAAGTCGCTTTCGCTTATTTTGTTTGCAAAGTAATGACTTTTTCATCGCAATGCGGCCGTAGAGCCCGGTTTTCTGTAGACGACGTTTTACTGTCGAAACACTGACTGGCTTTGGGCGACTAACATTTAATTCTGCTAATTGGGCTGTTTTACGCCTATTTAATTTGGTGGTAACCACTATTCTGCGATCATCTGCGGATGTTGTTGCTTTCGGTCTCCCACTCCGTCTTTTATTAAGATAACTGCCACTTTCCCGATATTTTTTTACGTTATAATCGACCGTAGCGCGAGGTATTTTCATTTTTTTGACAATTTCTCGGTTACTTTTGCCACTTTTACGGTACGCTATTATAAGCACACGTGTTTCCGTACTCAATTCTTTTTGCGGAGGCATTTTCAAAAAACTCACTCGATATTTCGCTCACGACGTTAACAGGGTAAATACCCAACTGCAACTGACCATAAGCTACGGATATCACTATAATCTTCTAGGAAGGTAATTTAAACATACCTACAATTTACCTGATAAATAACATTCCCCAGAAATTTCTACGAATTATTATTAATAATGGTACACGCCGCCTTGTTAGTTCATACTTGAGGACTTCTCTCCCTCTGTTTGCTATTTTCAGCTTCATTATCTCTTACCAACTATCAAATACTGTGATCAATGATAAATTAGGCTAAAATTTATGCTAATATTTATAAAACATATAAAACTAATTATAATAGTTTTCCGGGTTTTGCGAAGTTTTTTTTGGTTATTAGTAGTGAAACGTTTCTCTGTTTTTGTTGCAGCGTGTGTGATCGTTACATGTTAAGCATAGTACTGAGTTCGATTTCACGTGAAACTTTCATACAAAATTTCACGTGAAATCTGTTTCGGCGAAAATTTAGCTTGAAAATAAGCAAGTTTGGTACTGTGTTCTTAGCATGAAAAGTTGCTTTGAAGTTGCTTTCGCTTCGAAAACATAGATGGCACTAAAACATGTTGTCAATCATTTCACGCCAATTTAGTTTGTGCAGTTCATTCTTTCGAGCGAAAAAGTGACATTTAGTGTTTGAATTTGAAAATTGAGCAGTGCAAATGACTTTCCAATAAGAAAATCGATCGAAAATTGAAATTCTTGACATTTTATCCGTCAAGAATGAGCAGTGTCTCTGCTTTTCTCTGTTGTCAAAATTTTCGCTCGAAAGAATGGTCTGATAATGGGGAAATGTCAAAATTTCACGTGAACTCGAACTCAGTACCAGCCTTTAGCCGTTTGCGACATTTTCATGTACAATTTTAGTTGTACATGATTTTTTCGTCCAATTCACATTGATGATTCATACCATAAACTGTATTTTTTTTCTCCTCCGGTATATTTCTGTACTTCGCAGAAAAAATCCTGGCTTCCTGACTAGCAAGCAACAGCCAACGTTGACTCGATTAGTTTTTGAATTTAATTCAAATCTTTAAAATTCGTAAAATGAATTTTATTTTAGCAGTGATTTGATAAATTGCTATAAACATTGGGTTTTGTTGAGATTACAGGAGATTTGGAAGGGAAAAAAGATTTCCAGAAATCTGGTTCCATCAAATCTACACATACTTTTAAATTTAATTCTTTTGTCAAATGTTAATTTCACATCTTACGAGGAACTTACCTAGTTGCTTCAGGTGATTTCTGTTGTGTTTAATAATCAATTCATTAACCGATTTATTCGCTTTGAAACAATCAAAAATCAATCTGTCCCTTTCGTATTCGGTGCACTTAAATATCTTGTGATCGATATCATCAATTTCTCCACATAATTCGCAATTTATGTCATTCTCATCCTAACTCTGTTTTTATTATTTCGGGCATTGTTTACCATTAATCTATATATTATTTTTACAGCCTTATTTCCCAAATTTAGCTCCTTAAACCAAACTTTATTCCTAAAAATCAAATCTGTGTTAACCCATGCACATGGTTTTAAATTTCTAACTTTACTTAAGAATTCAGATTTCCATTCATCTAGAATTCTCTTATTTATACTATCAAAAATTTCATCAGGTTCATGCTCATATAATTCTTCATTGTCACATAAAAAGTCACATTTTGCTAACTCATCAATTACTTTCGTTTTACTAAGACCTGAATGCCATGGAATCCATATAACTTTGACTGTTAAGTCCTGTATTTCCTTAATATACTCATAAATTTTGCTAGTGATATTTTTTATACTAAGATTGCTATCTAGATCCGTACACGCAATATTAGAGTCCGTTAAAACTACTACATTTTTAAAGCCTAATCTTACTCCTAATTTAATTGCTACCATAATACTTAGCAGTTCGCAGTTAACTATTGATGATGCATTTCTTAATTTAAATTGAACTATTGAATCCATGTTCCAGGTGCTTGCAGCTCCTCCTATACCCAAAATATTCTTTGCACCATCGCATAGCACTCCTGTGCTATTTTCGCACACACTTCTATTAAAAATGTTATCTATTTCTATATTTATAGCCTCAGAACTGTTAGAATCTTTTTCCCAAAACTACCTTCACGTTTGCATAGAATTTTAAGTTTATCAGGTTTGTTTTCCGGAATAATACTCCTCAATTGGTCAAATAAATCCTTAAATTTGGTGTAAACTACACTATAATTGGATTTTGAAATACTATTTATTATATTCACATACCTAATGAAATTTGTAGCTCTTAGTTTTAAAACTTCTTTTGCTGTCAATTGTAGAACCCTAAGCTGGCTTGGTAATTCATTTACTAACGAAAGTGTGATTATATTAGCCGTATTCTTCATTTCGTTCCATCAATTTTTCAAAAAAAAGTACTTTGGCGCTCCACAATAGCTAGTAATCTGAGATTCTAACTTAGACCTATAGAATGCCTTATATGCCAGTAGGCTCTTTTCAGCATCCAAACCTCTATTTAATCCAGTTAAAATCTAAAAAGGTTTTGCATAAATTTCATTCTTATCCACTTTGTTAGTTAGACCGTCCATAACTGTAAGCTTCTTATTATATAAGTAACCTAGGAATTTGATTATATTTGTCCATTGGACTGGGTTATTATTTGTTATTATGTTTTGTTGCAAATTCTTGTTCCTTCCGAAACATTTAGTACTACATTTACTGTCATTAATAATAAGATTACGACTATTACGCTTGTTTATAAACTCATCCATGACACACTGAAGGTCCTCAAAGCAATTTATCCAATTTTTATTATAAGAGATAATAAAAAAATCATCCGCATACTGGAACATCCTTATGTTCTGTCTGTTTCTGCTGTGTAACTCAGCCGTATAAATATTAAACAGAAGAGGACTCAATACATCCCCTTGCGGTAAACCATTCCTCACATTATAGTGGCTCTCACCCAAAACTAGCAACCTATTATTTAGAAAGAAGGTAATCCAATTAATCAATTCAGGAGGTTTCTCCAATTCAATTAAAATTTCTATTGGTTTTTTAGCATCAAATCTTTCGTAAGCATTTGAGATGTCAGCACTTACGGCCATTATTTTTTCGTGTTTGGCATCTTTCTCCCTTACAAAATGATCGATTTGATTATTACATGTCTGAGTGGACCTTCCTCCCATGTACGCATGACTGTCTATAGGTATAAAATTATATAATAAATTATTCTTAAGAAGCCTATCTTTGATTAAATTATTTAGAACCTTAATGAAAATATTTATCAACGAAATAGGTGTATAGCTATCTAAACTATTTGGGTCCTTCCCAGGTTTTAAGATTGGCGAAATTCTAATTTTTAGAAGTTTTTTATCCGTTTAAAAACCCTTAACTCTATTTAGTGCAACCGTTAAATTATCCAAACTTTCATCATTGAGAGCTTTAACCATCTCATACGTTATATTATCCACTCCCGGAGCAGACTTCTTGTTGTGTCTTTCCAATACATTTTTTAATTACTATTACTATACCGAAACCGAAATAAACCGAAATGTTTATATCACAGCAATAGGTTTTGGCGCGTTATGTCCCAAACCACTCTAATCCAAAATTGGCCGATTTCAGCTACTATTGCCCTAAAAACTTTTTGAATATTTGAATAAAATACTCGAAAGTACGAAAATACTCGATACTTGATATGCTTTCAAATTGCACTATCTAAAAGCAGATTTTATTTTAACATACTTGAAAGCATGACAAAACTCAGCTTTAAATAATATATGATCATACACTTTGATCAGACTTAATGGTTTTAGCAACACTACCAGCCATTTATTCACGATGAATGCTTGCCATACAAATTCCCATGCATATCTGATCATTACATTCCATTTGTATGCACATGGAAAAAAATCTACTAAATCGTTTATCCAATCCATTTAAATCTATTCTTCACAAGTGGTTCTACACGCGTACTGTGTTTACTGGTGTGCTTAGTGTACTTGGTGTGCTTAGTGTGCTTGGCGTGCTGGGTGTGCTGGGTGTGCTAGGTGTGCTAGGTGTGCTAGGTGTGCTAGGTGTACTGGGTGTGCTGGGTGTGCTGGTGTGCTAAGTGTGCTGGGAGCACAGTGCAGCACACTTAAGTGTGGTGTGCGAAGTGTGCTAGCACATCAAAGTGTGCCCATTACTAGTGAGAACGCGAACGGGGTAACACGAGCACGTATGAGCATGCAATTCAGCACGTCTAACTAAAGCACGGCAAACTGTTCACGCTTGAGATGAGGCTGTTTGCCTGCGATTCGTAAATTGTTGGTACTTGAAAGAGAATTCGTTTTCGGTTATCTAGGAGCAAATCTATAACTTGTACATTCAGATCTCAACGACTGCTTATGGCTCTTGTATCTGCCTTATCTAGAAGTCAGATACGACCAAAATTGTTCTTAAATTTAGTGCTATTTTGCCATATATGCTACTTTCATCAGAAAATACATTATTAAACATTGATAATATCGTAAACAGTTGAAAATACATAGCATTCAACAGTTTAAGTTTATCAAGTCATGTTTGTGTCTTGTTTTTAACTCATGTCGACCTCCATCGTCGCTGAGTAAAAATAACTAACCGTTCTGTAAACTGAACAAAGTGGCAAATTAAAAATAATAGTTTGAAATTTAAAATCAATGGAAAACTAAAAACTAAAACTTTCCGTTTTGTTGTACATCATAGTAACAAATAGTTAACATAATAACCATATGCGCAACTAGAATCACATCAAAAATACCTATTATATGCTAGGAAGTTCAACATAAACTAACAATGTTGTTTATTTGTCGCATTAGGGCTTAGCACAATCGGGAGCGTGGGCATGTTTCGATGAATTCAATCGTATCGAATTAGAAGTACTTTCCGTTGTTGCGCAACAAATCTCGACAATTCAACGTGCTATCAATCGTGGCGTCGTAAAATTTTTCTTCGAGGATACAATGCTGCATTTGGATCCAACGTGTACCATGTTTATCACCATGAATCCCGGGTAAGATTGGAACACTCTTAAAACAATAACTTCTGAGCAAAACATCTGCAAACGAGTGTTTATTTATTCATATATGTATGTATGTTATCTTTGCAGATACGCTGGACGCACAGAATTGCCGGATAACTTGAAAGTACTGTTCCGTACAGTGGCCATGATGGTCCCGGATTATGCAATGATTGGAGAAATCACTTTATATTCCAATGGCTTCGATGATGCTCGACCGTTGGCACAAAAAATCGTCCACACATACAAGCTATGTTCCGAGCAGCTTTCGTCCCAATCGCATTACGATTATGGTAAAATGATGAAACGCGCTGCGAATGCGAATCGATATCTCGAGCACACTATCTTACAAAAATAGGTTCTAACGAACAATTCAGCCTAAAACTTATGATCCAATCGCCAGTTTTCTTTTCGTTAAGTTACCGTTTCCTTTAAAATAAGTACTTGAGCAAAGTCCTTGAAAAGAAAAGCATACCTTTTTTTTAGCAAATTAGCCTCGTGAGCATCGCTAAAAGCCCCATAGGAACTGTCGTCGTCCAAGAAATCCTCTCAAGACGCTGGTCTTCGAGAGCAACGACAGAGCCTTGAATCCAGCTTATTCTTATCGCATAGTGTACTCGAGCTTTTTTCGTCAAGCATCCACGAGAGTTATGCAAATTGTAAATTGTTTTTGCTTTCGTAGGTATGCGAGCTGTAAAATCCGTTCTATTGGCTTCCAGTGCTCTACGGCAAATGCACAAGGACCTGCCCGAAGCTCAGATTGTTTTGCGGGCCATTATTGACGTCAACTTGCCCAAGTTCCTGGATCAGGATGTTGCTCTATTCATCGGCATCTATACGGATTTATTCCCCGGCGTCCAAGTACCTGAGGTATTACTGTTTATACGATTTCATTTCAAGCGCCATTTCTATTTACTGCTAAACGGTGGCGCATTCCAATATCAATGTCAGTCTGTTAGTGAAGAAATTGCTAGATATTGTGAGAAATAAGTGAAAACGAAGTGGTTGTAGATTGGATGAGATCTATAAAATGACACAATCGATTCGATTGCATTTTCTTGTCTTGTGTGGTTCATTCTTGTGTCGAAATTGCAGAAATAACAGTCTAGTTGAAAATATATTCGGTTTATTTCATCACATTTTAACTCATTTTATAGTTTTTTCCTTGAATTTTTCATTTGAAATGTTGTCTAATAATATTTCCAGTCTAGCCGTTCTTTTGATATCATTCAGAATTTTCCTCAACAATCCCACATTTGATTTATTTTTTTGCAAATACTCTGCTGTTGTTTCAAAATAATTAATAGCAAAACTTATATACATGACGGAAATTTTGACTGTAGAATTTTGTGTTTTCAGTTAACCTAAGCATTTATTTTGCATTATTCATTATTGCAGCCTGCTCGTCAAGACCTTTTCAAGTGGCTAGACATCAAACTAAAGGAAAGAAACCTACAAGCAACGCCTTGGTACGTAGAAAAGGTTGTTCAAGTTTACGAAATGTTACTAGTGAGACACGGCCTAATGATTGTCGGTGGACCAATGAGTGGTAAAACTACGGCATACCAAATTCTAGCCGAAACTCTTCGTGCCATCCGCAATGATGCGGATGCGACTGCCGTCGAATACCCTGCCAACTATAGAATAATCAACCCGAAAGCCATCACTATGGGCCAACTTTATGGCAGCTTTGATGCCGTTTCCCATGAATGGAGTGATGGTGTCCTAGCGAAAACGTTCCGAGAAATGGTGTACGGAGCTACCGACGAACGCTACTGGATTATTTTTGATGGTCCTGTTGATGCCGTTTGGATCGAAAATCTAAACACTGTGCTGGATGACAACAAAAAACTGTGTCTGATGTCTGGTGAAATCATTCAAATGACAAAAATGATGAATATGATGTTTGAGCCGGCCGACTTGGAGCAAGCGTCACCAGCCACCGTCTCTAGATGCGGAATGATATACATGGACCCGGCTCAGCTGGGCTGGACGACTCTTCATGCCAGCTTCGCTCACACTCTTCAGTCGATTCTAAATGAAATATATCTGGGATTGTACGAAGAGCTGGTCCAGTGGTTGGTTCCGGCTGCACTTCAAATTCTACGTGATTGCAAACCAATGCTGGAAACGTCTCCGCTCTATCAATATCAGGTAAGAGCAATCATGTAAAAATAAGGCAAAAATAATGATTATGGTATTACCATATCGCAAATTCTGAAATAATGAGCTAACAAGCTTTCTAATCTAATATTACGCCTGGTCGAGTGTATTAATCGAAAATTATCCATTTCAGATGCTATCGACATTTTTCCTGCACTTCCTGCAGCAAACAAAGCAATACAACCAGACTTGGTTCCAGCAAACATTCCTTTTCTGCTTTGCCTGGGCATATGCATCCTTCCTAACCAGTAAGTACCTACCTATGCATACTTGCAACCGTTACAAACTACTTTCTCGACAAGAAACAAACTTCATAAATCGTCTTTCGCCTTGCTCTCATTTCGCTGCAGATGAAGGAGCACGAGTTTTCGATGCACTTATTCGAAAAATCCTTTACGGTGCAAATGATAACTTTCCTCGACCCAAGTATTTCTCCCTGAATCGTGGTCAGATGTTTCCTGAAAAGCAATTGCTGATCGATTATCGATACGATGAAGTGGAAAATTGGTGGCCCTGGCTCAAAACTGAGGAAGTCAGTTTCCCGGACCAAGCACAAATCAGCGAGCTTATTGTGCCTACAAAGGAAACCGGCTTCATTATGTACTGGCTGAACTTTTGCATTAACAAATCGCTACCGATGCTTGTGGTTGGTCCGACTGGTACCGGTAAGAGTGCTGTCATATTCAACCACATCAAGGATTTACCAAAACAAAGCAATTTAATAAATGTGGTGAATTTCTCGGCCAGAACAACTGCACAACAGGTATGTACTACTTTTTCTGAAATGTGCCTTGTTTTGGGTTTGATTGGACATGAAAAACGAGGAGCTTTGAATTTTCCGACGATTGAATCGTATCATTAGAAGTGCTTTCAAAAGAAATGGCTGTTGAATGTTTGTATTCGCAGTAACATGTTGCGAAGAAGAAGAAGGATCATGTTGTACTGTGAAATTACTAATTTTTACTCTCTTGCACGATTGATATGATTTTTCTCTCGAAATTTAAAAGCTTGATTACATCTGAGCATTTCAAAAAGAAACTTTCAAAAAGTGCCTTCCTCTCTTGCTTCAACCTGCTAAAATATATATCAGGCGTAGAGTGATGAATAATTGATTTTAAATCCATTTTTATAATTTAATCTAACTGCTTCGATTTACTTTGACTTTTTACGACTATCTTGCTCTGCAGCTGCATTTTTTACAGCAGAAACTAAGCCAAATCGAGCAGTACTCTCTGGATTCAACAAACCAGCTATAAATCCGTGTATGTGAAAGTCAGTTTCAAAGAAACTGATCGATGCCCTTATAAGAAAGATGGTTACTTAATTTGCGCCCCAGTTATATAAGTCTCTTGCTCCTTGAACGAAACTTCAGACACTGTTCTTAAAAAAATTTAGAGACACCCATATTTTAAATTTATTTAATGAACATAATATAATTTACATAACATCTCATAGCATCACCAACAATTTACAATAAGCTCAGAAAAATTATAGGGTAGACCAATTGCTCTTTAGATCCAGATGCAGACGGAGTACGACGCAACTAACTTCGAGTTAGCCTAGCCGTAGTACCTATACCTGAAGCAAACTTGATACTTCAGGTGCCTATACTTGAGGCAAATGAGACCCAAAATTGGCTGATTTAACTATAGTGAAAATCATAGAAATGGAACCTCTTCCAGCTGCAAGTCACCAAATGAGCTATAGCGTGAACATTTTATTTTGTAGCCATTCAATTTTTTCTGCATCCTGATTTTTTGCGATTCATTATTTTCAATAACCCCAGCAAGCACATCAGCAGTTGCTCAGCGTCTTGAGGCCAGTGATGCCAATTTAGCTATTTTGTAGCTAGATTTAGCTACAAAAAGAACCTGTTTAGCTACACAATTTTTCATTTAGCTATTGGCTACAAATTTAGCTACTAATTTATAGATTATAAATCATCTAAATTTTTGCTTTAGTTGCATTAATGTTCACTAGTTTATTGATATTTAAAACACTTAGTGTTTGAAAACAATCTCCTCAAATTCTAAGGTAAAAACTAATGTTTTAGGTAGATACAATAGCAGTTGCTTTCAATTTTCTCGGTAAG
Source organism: Nemotelus pantherinus (assembly GCA_963978885.1). NCBI lineage: Eukaryota > Metazoa > Arthropoda > Insecta > Diptera > Stratiomyidae > Nemotelus > Nemotelus pantherinus. The sequence goes on from OZ022263.1 coordinate 34,690,375, forward strand.
CTTCATCATACAAACATACTACCCTCTGCTGTTCAAAATATCGCAAATTTGTGCATTATATTTTCACATGAGGCAAATTTTTTCTCCCGATGAGTTGGCAAAGTACAAAGCAAGATTATCTCTGTAAAGGCGGCAATTTTTCAGACACTTCAACATACATATATGTATATCATTCAAAGTCAACTCATTGAAATATAGGCGGTTCACTGCCAAAAAGTTGCTAAAGTCTAATGCAATAAATGGTGCAATGATGTGAATTTACGATATCACTTTATATTATCGTTATATACGAAAAACCACCCCCCCCCCCCCCCCCCCCTTTATATAAAAATATAAATTTGTGAGAAAAATAATACAAAGTTTGATCCTGGAGCCTTGCGATAACATCGGTTTTCAAAAATTGTTTTTAACCTGAACAAGGATTTCGCACAAAAACGTAAATGGACACAGAAATAGTGCTTAGTGGTGACAGTAATATATTTTGAACGTGATTTCGATTAATATAAAAACATAAATTTGTGAGAAAAATAATATAAAGTTTGATCTTGGGCGATAGCTTGGTTTTAAAAACATAGCTTTTATCTCTGTTCGGTTTTGGTTCAATAAGAAATATGTCCGACGCGCCAAGCACGAGTTTTTCAAAAAAGGAATACAAACAAATATTTCGTAGTGAGTGGAAAAGTGATACAAATTTAAAAGTCGATGGGAAAGCCTATTGCCGCTTTTGCAAAGTGGTTTTAAATGCAAAATTAATGGCTCATTCGCAAAGAAAAAAGCACCTCGAATCAATCAAGGTGAGAATTTAAAAATATCAAACGTTAGAATTGTGCTAGCTATGTTTTTTCCCACTTTATAGAGTTTTTCAACACAGCGAAAAATAAAAATGATATTTTCTCCGTTGGAAGCAGCATCTGATAAGCAGCATCGCCAACAAATTGAAGCAACCATGTTTCTGTTTGTTGTGAACCATTGCGCAATAAGATCAGTTGATCATTTAAGTTAGATGTGCAAAAAAAAACTGGCATTTGAGTCCAAAAGTTGGAGCATGTCTAGGATTCATCGATCGAAATGCAGCGCCATTGTGAAAAACGTTATGTTTCCATACTTCAAATCAGATTTGAAGAAAGATATAGGTACCTCTAATAATAGTATTTTAATTGATGTGTCTGCGGACATATGTCTTATAAAGTATTTGGGTGTAGCTGTGAAATATTTTAGTGATATTCAGCAAAAATTTGTTACACCTTACTTAGCTTTGGTTGAATTAGAAAGTGGAACTGCTGAATGTATTACTACTGCCATAGAGACTTGCTTGGAAAACTACAACCTAAATATTTCAAATGTGGTTGGGATAGGGACAGACAACGCAAGTGTTATGGTCAGAATCAATAATGGGGTATATCAGCAACTAAGACGCCAAAATTCTTTTTTAATATTGATAAGATGTGCTTGTCATTCCGTACAGCTTTCAGTTTCTGCAGCTGCAGGATCATTTCTTCCCCAAACATTAGAGTTTCTACTTGCAGAAACCTACAATTGGTTCTCCAAATCTAGCTTAAGACAAATGCAATACAAAAGGATATTTGCACTTCTAAATTATCACCTAATTCCTTTAAAGATGATACGGACATCTAAAACAAGGTGGTTGTCAATAGAGGGATCAGTATCAAGGATCATTAGCCAATGGTTAGAGCTAAAAACCCACTTCAGTATAGTCCAAACACCAAAAGAATATTATTTGGCTAAAATGATTTATAAGGAGTATAACAATGAAATAAACCTTTTATATCTCTTATTTCTTCAACCCATTTTAAAAGATACTTCAGTAATGAACAACAAATTTGAAAGCAATTCTGTTCAGCCGACTAGGCTCCTTAACGATTTTTGTTTATATATTGAAGATTTGGCTAAAAAATTGTGTATCCAGATTGTATAATTGACGTTTTGTCAGAAAATGTGGAATCAAATGAATACGTTTACAATAATGCCTATTTAGGATATAACTTTGAGCAAAAAATAGTTGAGCTTCGAAGTAATAATACAATTTTAAGATCAGATGAAGAAAATATAAGACAGACTTGTATAGCATTTATAAAAAACTTAAAAGAAGAGTTGAAATATCGATTACCTGATAATCTTAAAATTTTGCGAAATATTTTCCAATTTTCTGTGGAAAATATAAATTTAGTTGATGATGAAGACTTTATAAAAATTATAAAGTTGTTTACGGCTGATAAAACATCTATTCAAAATATACTGGTACAGAAAAAACAATTATCAATCGTTAACTGGATAGAAAAAGCTGATAACAGAAAATTTTGGCTGGAGGACGCAACAAATATCAACCCGTTTAACGATCTCTGTGCGATTGTCTTTAGGTTACTAGCTCATCCTTGGTCCAATGCAGAAGTTGAGCGTATTTTTAGTCAACTTTCGATAGTGAAAACCAAACATAGAAATACTCAACTTAAAAACTTTGCACTCAATCCTTACTATTAAATATGGGTTGAAACGGTCGCAAAACTGTTGTAAAGATTTTGAGTTCCCTCAGGAAGTGGCGAAAATCGGCACTTTAGACGCATATGTAGAGCACGAAAATGAGTTTATAAATTTTGATATATTATTGAAATAAATAAAATTTAAAAATGGTTTTGTGAAATATTTCAATTGCAAGCATTAGTTACGGTTAGCAACAAATGAATGAATTTAGTATTAGTCATAGTTCATAGCATTAAATTAATTAACTACTCATTATCCGATGTACATTTAATATGTTTCTACATGAATTATAAAGATTAGCTTAATAAAACTATTTTCCAGAACCTTGAGTTTTTTATTGTTGAATTTAGCTACACTTTTTAGCTACAATGTGAAAATTTTAGCTATTTTTAGCTATCTTTTCCCTCAAATCTAGCTACACCGGCTGGAAAAAAGTTGGCAACACTGCTTGAGGCATGCATTGAAAACGACTCTAAGCTTTTTATTGGAGTGTTTGGGCTGGTATATGAAATGATGCGACAAGAATTAATTTGAATTTTGTAAAGCATTGATTCTCTATAATGTGGTTTAGTTCTATGTGTTCCTGTACAAAATCGACACGTTGAGCCTTTCTACGTAGCTTCTTGGTGAACCTTGTTTCCATTCTAAAGAATCTCATTCGGGCCAGATTTTCTGAATTTTCTAGCCCTCTTAGGTCTGCAATAAAAGGCAGCCTAGCATCGTATCTTTCAATTGGATTGCGGTCTATGATGCGGTTGAAAAGATACAAGCAACTCTCTTCAGCCGCTGTTTCTGGAGAGTCAACATGATTAGCATCTTCGGTCTACCAAAAACCCTAGATATGTGCTGATGCATCCATGTACAAACATGGCATTATACTGATGGGTTCGATAACCGATTCTACAATATTTCCGGCAATTAGCCACTCGCGCCCCTTCAAGAACACGAAGCCGTCTTACTTCAACAAACGATAGTTCTGATGAGAGCACGAAATGCATGGTACCGTTTGAGCTGAGCGTGCTTTTGGATATTCCTGACAAATTTTCTTTGGAACGTTCGCCCAAAGAAACAGCCTCCAAAGTTTTTAAATCCAGCCTCCAAAAATGTAAAAGATAATCAACAGTTTTTATATCCTTACATTTATTAAGGCCTTGCTCGTACAATGAGCCTTTCCGAATTGACGTCTTTGCCTTTGCCTTTGCCTTCAGCTTGTTATAACAGAATGTGACTCCGAACAAGTCAAGCCTGTCCGAATTCAGTTATCTACGGCTTGGCATTGCTCTCCTTTATAACAGTTGACGAAATCACGTTATGGTTTGACTTTTCGTTGGCTTGATGGTGTTTTGAGGCAATGTTACGAAGCAAAGCCATAAATTTCGGACAACTCGTCTTGGTCTGCTTCAAACTGTTAGAATAGCTCAGCTACTCTGCTGACGTCACAATCTGTCATAACAAGCTGAAGTTGAGGATGAAGACATGAATTTGGAAAGGCCCAATGTATGACTTGTCTTATCCAGTTTTCGAACCTATATCGTATATATAACGAATTTCGTTTTCCAATAGCTATCTCGAAATGTAGCGTTTCCAATGTTAGCTTGAATTTGAGTGAATTTGGGGACCCTCTCATATTTATGCATTCCCACATACCTCTTTCTAATTCACTCTGTCCAATCTCTAGCTTAACTACAAAAAATTCTCTGTACTCAGTATCACTTATTAGAAGGAAGAAGTAACGATTCTTTAAGCTTTTTAGGCCTAAGCTCCACAAAGCTGTATCCTAGGTCCCCTATTGTTGACCATTGGTGGAAATTTTGACGGAAAATCGTTAAAAACCAACATCTCTTTAGAGACGATGTGCAACCACTGTCACGCAAAACCATCCACTTGTTGTTGTTGGACAACAATTCACATGGTTTATCATTTCCGGTCCAATTAAACTCCATTCTTCCTGCAGGGTGTTTTTAAGCTCCTTTTTATGATGTGCTCTGTATTAGGTGCTTTTCGTCGTAGGTTGGCTGACTGGGGCAGGCTATGCCCTTACTTGCCATTTAATTTTTTATGGCCCCTCTGCACAATGACCTGTGATGGGCAACGTACGAGAATATATTTTCCTGGAAAGTGAAATTATGATTTATAGGGGCACCCTCGAGAAGATTTGCTTTAAAAAGATTCATATTATTCACCTAATCCATTGTGCCTTTCGATAGAGTAAAATTATTTTGAAAAAATAAAATCACCACTTTTCCGCCATATTTCATAGCTCAAACTAAATTTTTAATAATAAGCCTGCTCATTCGATTTTATTCGTTTCTTTTTTTACTTTTCTTCTTTAAGATCTTAATATTTTGAATTTCGTCTTAAAATACCAAGCATTTGTTCTAATTTTTGATAAATAATTTCAAAGGTTCAAGAAACCATAATGTCAAAACTGGATCGTCGACGGAAAGGAGTTTTTGGTCCACCTGTTGGGAAAAAAGTAAGCATTCAAATTTATTAATTTTTTATTCATTTATTTACTTCTAATTTATTTACATCTTTTAAACACTTTGTTTTAGTGCATCGTGTTCTGCGACGATGTTGGAATGCCATCGAAAGATACATATGGCTCACAACCTCCTCTGGAATTATTACGCCAATGGATGGATCATGGTTATTGGTCGGATCTGAAAGATACATCGAAAATCGAACTTATTGATTTGGTAACATTTTACATAAAATTTTCGAATGCGCCGAGCTCTAAAAAATCAATTTTCTGTACAGATTTTCTTGGGTGCTATGGGGACTCTCGGTGGTAGTAACTTCATCTTCCCTAGATTATATCGTCATACCTTTGTTGTAGCCGTTGATGGCTTCGAAGATTCTACTTTAATCAGAATATTCAATTCAATTGGTGATTGGCACTTCCGTAAAGACTATCCTGAAAAAGTCGCTTTACTTGCAAGGGTGAGATTGAATTTTTAAGAGAATTTTATCATTTTTTGACTAACGCACCTGATCTTTTTTCAGGGTCTCGCGGAAGCTCTGGTTTCTACGTACCGTAGAGCAATCAGCCTGTTCTTGCCAACACCGGCAAAATCGCACTATACTTTTTCACTGAGAGATGTGTCCAGAGTGCTGCAAGGTGTTGTTTTGGTGCCTCCCAAGCGATTACCAAGTCCCGAAAAACTTGCAAGACTATGGGCACATGAAACTTATCGTGTATATTATGATAGGTAAGCCATTAACATTTTTGCTTCTATCATTGATACGAAGCTTCAAATTCAGGTTAATCGAAAAGCGTGATCGAGACCTTCTATTGCAAATAGTAAAAGGTGCCTGCAAGGATAATCTGCGCTTTACTCTGGAGCAAGCTCTCGAAAATCGCGTCGAGGCGGGTAAGGCTGCGACCGATGACGATCTGAGAAATCTATTCTTCGGAAACTACATGGAACCGGATGCTGAACCGAAAATTTATGACGAAGTTGAGAATAATGATAAGTTGGAGCAAGTTATGCACTACTATCTCAAGGAGTATAACTCCTTCTCAAATTCGCCCATGGATTTAGTTTTGTTCCGATTTGCTATCGAACATGTTTCCAGGTAAAATAACTTTTTCTGACAGAGAATGCTTCTCTGCTGGGAAGACGCAAGCTGAATACACATTGTTCCATGACATTAACGTGCATGTATCCATCAGTCTAACGTAACATACGCTTTCAATCTACTCGTCCATGAGCTGGTCTTGAAGCAGATCATGTTTCGAGAAGAAGTTTCCGTGAATAAATAGTTAAACATCGAATGTAAATATTTCAGAGTATCACGCGTTCTGCAAATGCCCCGCGGTAATATTTTAATGGTGGGCCTTGGCGGCTCCGGACGGAGAAGTTCAGCGAAATTGGCTGCCAGCATTGCTGACGCCGAACTGCTAACAATTCAGATAACCAAGACATATTCATCAACTGAGTGGAGAGATGATATCAAGCGAATTCTGATGAAAGCTGGGATGGGGATGAAGCCGGCAGTGTTCCTGTTTAGCGACTCGCAAGTAAGTACATAACTGACTTGTGAAATCATGACTGTGATGTCGGCGAACAATGCAGGTTGGATAGAGAGTGCATAGTTCGCGGCATTAGCTTTCCATGCTAGCATCGAATAAGTTTTCTTTTATTTTCAGGTCGTATACGAATCTTTCGTCGAGGATATTAACGGTATACTGAACACAGGCGACCTACCTAACCTTTATCAGTCCGATGAGAAAGGCGTTATACTGGATGCTATGCAAACTTTGAGCAAACAGCAGGTAAGATTACGTCTTCCAGTCCATTGTTGTAAGCTATTATATGAGAACAGTAGTTCGCATGTTCAATATCCCACCGACATTGTTCCAAATCAAGAGTGGCATTTACATACATATGTTCATATGTATGGAATGTACGTTACAAACGCTTTTACAGACTAACTGACAATATTGCAAACATTTCTTATGGCGCAATAACACTCTCCCCGAGACATGGCAAATGTTGACGAGGTGAGTGTGTAAATGGTCTCCTCGTCTATTCTCGGCTGTTCTTTTCATGGCAAGCACGCGTGTGTCAATGGTTTCCTCGTCGGCTCTTGTTTGTTTTATGAAGGGATAATGAGCGTTTTATGGCCGTCTCGTCCTAACTCGAAGTCGCTGGAAACGAAGTCGGTTTTACGCACTGAGTCAAAGGGATTTGAAAAAGGTCTGGTGCTCGCTCCGATGATATTAACAAAACTATTTGGTTTCCCCATGAAATCATAGGCAAGATGCATGTGTACCGATGGGTACAAGGAACACTGTTGGAATATTTGTAAACAAATTTTTGAGCAAAGAAAATACTACCTAGCTGCTCGATATTACCACTTAAATTTCATGCCACGTTTACACACATGGCAAATGTTGGCGAGCGGAGTGTGTAAATGGCCACCTTGTCTATTCTCGCCTGTTTTTTTCACATGCGAAAACATGGAGGGAGATAATTTGCCAAGTTCCTCAGCAAAACGTTCGCCATATGTGTAAACGCGGCATCACACCATGCATAAGGGTGCGAAGTTTAAGTGCATAAATATGCATATCGTGTAGGCAGGTAAATATCCTTTCATAGATAAGCCTTGTTCACCCTATGCCTTGCTGAATGTCTTATCGATTGTTTTGCCGAATACCCTCACGAAACATTCGTCCTATGTATAGTTGCGGCATTGCGTGAATTCGAAAATAAAGCAGTGTTTGTGATGTTTCTTGGAAAAAAGGAGTAGAAAGTTAAGCTTTTTTTAGTATTTGTATTTATATTTCCGATTTATGGTTCTTTATTATTCTGAAAATTTTCGGTTTCAAGGTAATCAAAGAAGACAAAAACAGTTGAAAGAAACTTCGGTGAAGAACTCCGCGCAAGGCTACTAAAACCACGAAGCCATTCTGCTTTATTAGTTACAAAAAAGCCCAGATCCTGCTTTACAAAACTATAAGCTTGCCAGTTCTTATATATGTATTCCTCAGAAAACTTTACTTTGCGGAGATACTGGAGACGGACTACAGTCAAATCTTCGTGAATTTCGTTGAGCTTTTACCATAGTGTGTCAAACAAAGGAAATTTAAAAGCTCAAAGCTTCTTGGGATTCGCGAAGCCAGCCTAGATTAGGTGTTTTTTTGCTCCGATACAGAACAGAATATAACTATGCCGCAAAAACAATGATTTAGTATAAAAAAAACAGTGCATTCGCTAAGACTGACATAGGTTGCTGTATTTGCTGTGGTAGCACACAACAGCTGAAAATAAAGGGAGAAAATAACGAATATACACTACCACAATCGATAAAAAATAGAAAAAAAACTAACAGAAAATTACTTCTTTTAGCTTTCTACATATTATGCGGGCTTTTTCTAATTTCCTAACTACCAAAACATTCAACATAACCATGAAAAACCCAAAGCCACCTCACAGCAAAAAAAAAGACAACTTCTCATGAGCTTTTCTTTTTTCTATCAGCACATTTTATAGTTCAGCACGTGAACTAAAAATGAGAAATAGTATTTCTGTACTAATGAATTCACTGGGATAGGAGTGTTGTTGTTTTCAATGCGTATACTCTATTCTCTGCTGGATAGAGGAGCAAAAAAAGCACGCCTATTGTAGCAGTGATAAATTTTATAACGAATGTTATAAATAATTATCTCGAAATATGTCATGTCTATCTTTTTCTGATAAAATAAAAGAAAAGGATGAGTGGGGGAAAGTTTCATCTCACCTTATACATATATATAGCTCACCTTAAATAAGTTTGCTTCATGTGACGGCAGTCTTACACATACAAAAATTTACATTTAAATAACCTGGTTTACACTATTTAGGAAAATTTTAGGGATAAACAGAAATTGTCTGAGGGTAAGCCGCAGCGCCTATCTGGCAGCACTGGATTGTAGTCTGTCTCCAGTATCAGCAAGAAAACTGAGACTAAAGACGGTTAAGAGCCAATGCCAGTTATTTATTGACTATTTCAAATTTTCAGGACAAGAAGGTTGATCCGTCACCAATGGCCATGTATGCATTTTTCATTGAACGAGTACGAGAGCAACTCCATTTGGCACTGGCATTTTCTCCCATTGGTGACTCGTTCAAAGAAAGATTGAGAATGTTTCCATCATTGGTTAACTGTTGTACAATAGACTGGTAAATACTACTTCATTTTACACAACTTTCAAATTTTTGAATCGTATATACATTTCAGGTTTACCAAATGGCCTGAAGACGCTCTTGTTCGAGTCGCCGAAACATTTATCTACTCCATGAACCTTAGCGGAAGATCTGAAGTCTTAGAAGAATCTGGTTTGGATGCAAATGTCGAAGAAGTATCCAAGAAGATGGAGCTCACTGATCTCGAACAATCATTGGTCGATATGGTCATGCATTTCCATTTGACCGTAGAACAAGCCAGTGATAAATGCTATAGAGAGCTATCGCGGAAAAACTACGTCACCCCAACATCATATTTGGAGCTACTAAAGTGCCTGAAGACTTCTTATAAGAAGAAATATGATGAAATAACATTAATGCGTGACAGGTAAACAGGTTTTTGAAGCTGACTAAATCCAAAAAAAAAATTGATTTAATTTTTAGGTACACAACTGGATTGGAGAAACTAGACTATGCTGCTGGACAAGTGGGCTTAATGCAGCAGAATTTATACGATTTGCAGCCCCAGTTGAAGAAATTATCCGAAGAAACGGAGCAGATTATGGTGAAAATCGAACGTGATACTGCCGAAGCAGAGAAGAAAAAGGAGGTTGTTGGTGCGGACGAAGCCGCTGCAAATGAAGCAGCCGCCGCAGCTCAAGCTATCAAAGATGATTGTGAGAGTGACCTTCAAGAGGCTATACCTGCTCTTGAAGCAGCGCTCGATGCATTGAATACGCTAAAGGCAGCCGATATTACGTTTGTTAAATCTATGAAGAACCCTCCATATGGAGTGAAACTAGTTCTAGAGGCTGTATGTGTAATGAAAGGAATCAAGGCAGAGCGAAAACCGGATCCAGGTAAGATGTCGATTCTTCACAACAGAAGAGTTTAGTTATATTTGGAACAGGATTCCTATAAACTGTTTACATTGCACTTATAATCATGTGATTATGGTATCTGCTTTCAAAAGCTGGAAAATGTGTTGACATCGCATTTAAGTGCTTTTGTTTGATGATGGATGCCGTTCGTATTTAACTTCGGTTGCTTTTCGGTTAAAACTAAAAATAAAATTAGATAGGACAATGAGCATGCATACACCAATGGAATCGTTTTGCTGAAAGTCAATGCCAAAATGTATGAACCCGTGTTTGAACCATATATGCAAATAGTTTTCGGGAAGAAAGTACATTTATTTTTACAGATTGCTATAGAAACTAGCATAAATGTAGTGCTGCATTACCAAAATTTAACTCAGCGCTAGTACAGTAAAGGGGCAAACCGATAGTTACTGAAAGTGATATTCAAAAAATACGAAAATCAAACACATACAAATTTATCTCCTTGGCATTCCGCACCGTGTCTTCCCTGAAAATTAACTTTCTGTTGCGTATTGAAACAATAATACACGATCCGCCGAAAAATGGGATTAACCAAGCTTAACCGCCAACGTAATAACTCAGATTTTGCTAATTATTTCAAACAAGGGCAGGCTCAGAACCGCCGAAGGTAGAGTGCTAGGCGTGTCAACACTTTTGTTGTTAAGAGCCATTACGACCCACAGCCTGACTTACGAAGTTCCACGTCGGAGAATATATGATGGCTCATATAAGTTCCTAACAAACGCCTAGTCCGGTCCACTTTCGTTGATAGCAAAGAGAGTGGAAATCTATATCGGGTAGGTTTGAAAAAAAATGGCAATCATGAATTTTCACTAAGAACTAACTTCTTTTTTGAATTACAGGGTCTTACTTGCCAATTTACCACCGATATATTGGTTCATTGGCCTTAGGGTAGTGTATGTATCCATATGAGAGTCGAAAGCACCTAAATGAATAAAAAAACACGGTTGCATTGAACCCGCAATTGCTAAGCGTTACTGCACAAGCTGTTAAGTATGAGTTAAGGTCGATCTCGCAACAAATACCCTCCTGTACTGGAAAGTGACAAATAACTCCTAGTAACAGACACAAAGAAGAGCGTTGTCAATGCATTTACTCTACGTAATTTTGCATTTATTCTACGAACTGGATTCACTTCAAGAACACTAAACGCTCAAAGCTTCTCTCCCCTTTTGAGCAAAGTAGTCTGTCTCCTTCAAGTTACAGCGATAGAAAGGTGTTTGAGGTTGCCTTCCGAAAAATGTCCAGACCTTAGAAAATTTAAACATTATTTTCATTGCAAATGTTCGCGATGTGAATACTTAATATAAGCATTCACTGGTACGAAAATAACAAAAACGCCTCGTGCTGGCAGCCCTTTCCAAAAATATGTCACATCTGCCTCACGTTAAAGTCAACCTACTCTGCGAATTTCATATTGATCCGATGACCGCATTGGAAGTTATAGGCAAAGAAAGAAATTTAGGGTTGCCATCCGCAACATTTTTCAAATTTTCTAGATCGTAATATTTGTTGTTTATTTTCATAACAAGATTACTATGATTTGAAAATATTATGATAAAATCACTTACTAAAGATTTGAAAAAAAAATACAAAGGCAGCCATAGCTGGCAACCCTATCATTGTTTTTCCAACTCGATTCCTGCTGAGTATTATCCACAGTAAGTGAAATTTGCCATATGAACTTCGTTATGATTCCATGGCAGCACTGGAAGCTATAGTGCAAAGAACTTTATTTTCCACCAAAACCAAAATTACCATAATTGGCAGCAGCAACCTAATTTTTCAACCAAACGTGCTTTAAAGTAAGATTCAGCTACTGTGTGAATTTCGTCAGAATCTGGTGACTGAATCAGCATTTATAGGGACAAAAGTAGTTATTTTTTAGTGATTTTTCAAGATGGCACCACTGGCACAGAATTGCCCACATTTCAAAGTCGCTTCTACTAGACCTGGTCCTACTTAAGCCCAATAGATTCTGATTATTGGGTCGTGAGTTCCCGTGACAGAAATTTTTGATGCTAAAAATATAGGCAAATTGGGGAAGGGTTGCCGTTCTTGTCCAACATGGAATTTCTAAAGTTTTACTCTGACTGTGTATACAAAGCATAAGGTTTGTATATCAGTTTTTTTTTCTAAAAATCAAAAATATTTCAGGAGAGTCGATGGTTTGAATATTTTCTCTTTCGCCGCCTGCCATAGCTACAGGGTTGTCAGCACTTTCATACAAAACTACACGAGTATACAACTTCGTAACATTAGTATGCTCTGTAAATTTTGTAATGATTCAATAGATGTGTCAAAAGTTAGCGCAGTTGAAAAAATTTCAAATTTTCCCGATATCTTAGGAACCTAGCACACACGCAGGGTTAAAAATGTCCAAAACCACATCAAATCTTTATTAAAGACACATTCAAAATTGATTTCAAAAACTTAGTTTTTTTGAAAAAGATTTTTTGACAGAATAATAGGCATATTTAAAATATCACTAAAATTGCCGCAGCCTTGAAAGATAGTTAACATTTGGTGAAACCTGGACCTATTCTGCATTTACACAAATGAAAAATAGTCACTGAATTTTTTTGATGATGTCATATATATATATATTTATATATATATATATATATATATATATATATATATATATATATATATATATATATATATATATATATATATATATATATATATATATATATATTTATGTATATATATGGAAATATATGGAAATATGAATTTTTGGCCAAATCGATTTTAATACTAATGTTCATCGAACATTTCTCAATATGGAAAATTGTATAAAAATATTAAAGACACTGCAACGGTCTGGGCGTCGAATCAACAGCTTTTAATTCAGCTCATCTGAACAAATAGCAACCTTTATTGCTCAGTTTTGTGCCATCGGTATATTAATTAGCCCCCTCTCGTATGCGAGTTGAAATCTCTAAATCTAGTAAAGTGTTCGAAGTAATGAAGTCAAGCTCCTACCCTGACTAAACTCCGTTGTAGTCCATGCCGAAATTCAATGCAGTCTCTTAGCTGCCAGACTAGCTTGCTTTAGAACTAATAGAATAGTTTGTAATTAACTAAGCAACACGAAAACTGCCTCAGTAAAAGTCTGCTGTGGAGGAATTAAAAACAAAAAAACATATGACCTATATATTTCCTAATTTTTCCCATTTGTTTTTTTCCTATAATTTTATTAAAGAACTATTCGAAAATATCTTCCTGCTGGTAGTTTTCACGTTCTAATGAAATGTGTGTATTTTGTTTGATAAATTTATCTTCAGATACACATCCACAGAATACTTTCCACTACATTACGACTTGTACTCACTTTCACGACGTAATATAAACTCTTTCTATTTAAAGCTGGACGAATGATCGACGATTACTGGGGACCGTCACAAAGAATGCTCGGTGACATGAAATTTCTCGAATCACTGCAAACTTTCGACAAGGACAACATAAATCCTGCAATAATGAAGAAAATTAGAGACAAGTAAACAACTTCATTCATCCATTCATTCATTCATTTGGCCGAAATCGTACTTAAATCTTTGTAAATATGGCTTCATTCGTTATTCTCTTTCGCAGATACATTTCAGATCGTGATTTCGTTCCGGAAAAGATTCGAAGTGCTTCGACCGCTTGCGAGGGTCTATGCAAATGGGTTCGGGCCATGGACGTTTACGACCGTGTTGCGAAAATTGTAGCGCCCAAGAAAGTTGCTCTGGCAGCCGCCGAAGAGGAGTTAGGACAACAAATGGAAAAATTAAATGCAAAACGCGCTGAACTACAGAAGATTTACGACAAATTGCAAAAACTCAATGACTTCTTCGCGGAAAAGTCGCGCGAGAAGAAAGGTCTCGAGGATGAAATTGATAATTGCGAAAAGAAGCTCAACAGGTGGGTGGATGTTGTTGTTGTGAACTAAGCTGTCGCAATCTTATTGAAATGCAAAGAGCTTACAACTTGGTGATACAATAATGGGCGAAATATCTTTGAACTCGGTTTTCAGAGCATTGTTAATAATTCAATGTTTTGTTAGAAGCCTGGTAGTGCTGAGACGGCATTGAAGTTTGAATGCAAAATAACAGTTCATTCGTAGAAAAAAGAGAAAGCGAAAGTTCAAGGTCTACTAGAGCTATTCGTGGACTGGTGTAAATTATTAACGTTTTTTTCCCTCTAACAAAAACTAGACTTATCAAAAATTTCACTTTTCACGCATCACTGTATCACAATTTCCTTAGTGCCAACAACTGCAAATAACGTTTTCATTGTACAGAGCGGAAAAACTTTTGGGCGGTCTTGGAGGTGAGAAAACTCGCTGGTCGGAAAATGCGAAAACTTTACATGCATCGCTGCACAATGTAATCGGCGATGTTCTACTGGCTGCCGGCTGTATTGCATATTTAGGATTCTTCACGACCGAGGTTCGTTGCGAAAAGTTTCGTTTCGAGTCAATCAAAAATTAAATTTGCAAGTCAATGCACGAGAAAAGGCACACACAGCAACGACAAACATAATCTGCACAACTTTTAACTAACTGCGATAACTGCTAGCAGATTTTCATTTTCATTCTATTTTCAGTATCGAGTTAACATTTTGGAAAACTGGAACAAACTTGCCATCGAGGAGAAAATTCCGTGCTCGGAGAAGTTTTCATTGGCATCGACACTTGGCAGCCCGATGCAAATACGAGCATGGTCGTTGGCTGGATTGCCATCGGATAATTTCTCCATCGAAAGTGGCATTATTGTAACTAATGCCAATCGATATCCGTTGATGATTGATCCGCAAGGTAATTGTTTTTGAATTTCTTGCTTTCGTTGATTTTTCCAGCATAGGAAATAGATTTGTTCGTCGGGTTTTCGGTGAATAGTTTACATTTTGTGTTCTTCGTGAGTTGTCCGAAAGCAAAATTACCTCTATTTAACAGAAATATTCCTAAATTTCTCAGTTTGTCTATAAGTAAAGTTCTATCTGACGAAATATTGCTATCTATGACGAAATATTACTTTTACTTACAAAATACAGTAGAGCCAGAATAATTACAACACGCTTGAGTGCAAAATACACATAAGTGCACAGAAAGTTGATGCACAGATTTTTTTTGGTTATATTTCATACGTTTACCGTCGGATAAGTGCAACACGGTTAAGTACACAGCACGTGTAAGTGCACAGTTTATTTTGTGCTAAATCAAACATATACATTAAATTCTACACGGCTAAGTGCACATGGTCTTTTCTATATGAAAAATGTTTTATCAAAATACATAAATCCATAGTTTTTAGCATACTAATTTATTGATTAAGAGATTTATCCTCATTGTTTCTCTTTGTCAAAGAGTTGTTGGGGGAATCCCTGAAAGAACTATGTGACGAAATAAGCGAAAGCCTTGGTTTAAGGTCGCATACTAAATTATGGAAACACTGACTGTGTCTTCTACTTAACTCGATATCGGCTTCGACAATTCGCGAAGAAAATAGGAAAACCACGAAAACTAACCATAAGTTGTATGTGACCAAAGCCAACTGCCCATATAATGTGAGATGAACCCATAACACGTAGTAAAATATCAATTGATAATTGCATGCATTGAGTCGTAAAGGATTCGATGGTAGAGTAGTCGTAAAAGATGATAATTAATAGTTTGTAGAGCATATGTATGAATAGCTAGATAACACGGCCGTTTCTCGTTTCGGTTTCCTAATCGATAGCAATCGTAACATCTATGAAATTCTCCAAGTCTAATTTTTTCGGTTTTATTCTGCTAAGTTGTGCGAATAGCTTCTACGTACTTTCTCAAGTTGCGCCGAATTCGAGATTTTTTTTTCCTCAAAGCACAGAAACTTTAAAGGTCATACTTCCGAAAGTTGAAATTGTGGTAAGTTTATCTGTTTATTTCATTCAGTTTCGTTTGTACACATTCAATGAAACTCTGAGGCCCGTACATTTGCAGTTTTCTTGAGTTCCTTTGATTTGTTTATTCCGATAAGTTTCTTGTGAGTGGTTTATTGTGCAGAATCTTATATTGCGGTGTAATGGCATCCAAAATGATTATTAGTTACATGAATTATACAACAAAAAATCAAAATTTTGGACAAATTAAGTAGCAAAACAATAAAGGAACTCTCTCCACTGAGTATGATGTGATGTTGTATCGAGAATAAAAATGTGGAAAAGAGGAGGATTTGTAGAGGCCATCATGAACATTTAGATAAAGCTATGTTGATATGCTTCCAGCAGCTGAGGGTTAAAAATTCCGTTGTTTTGGGACAATGATATTGGAGAAAAGGCAAAAAAATAATATTAAATATTTCAAGTTTCATGGGGAAAAATCAGCCTCTGATAAAACAACTTCCGATTATTGGAATAAAATGTACTGCCATATATCATCAAGAACTACGACGCTGAAGATATTTTTGATGCGGATGAATCTGGCTTATTCGATAAGGCCTTACCCAGTGAAACTTTTGCTTCTGGAAGAGACTCTGTGAAAGGCGGAAACAACCAAAAAGATCGCGTAGAGCTATTATTTGTAACAAATATGAATGGATCGAAAAAATATATTCATATCATTGGTTATTCCAAATAACCACGATGCTTCCGTGGAAAGCAAATTCCTCTTCCGTATTATTCAAACCGAAAAGCTTGGTTGACAAGCAAAATATGGAGTGAAATATTCAAAGCATTTGACGAGGATGTAACCAGAAATCATAGGAAAGTTGTCCTTTTATAGACAATGCTGCTTATCATAAATTTGACGAAGAAGTTCAGTATTCAGAGTTGTGGAAAATCCTAAGATGTCTTATAAGCAGTTAACTTGATAAAAAAAATGTTGGTATTTATTTATTTACGCCGAAAACTATCAAAAACTGCTTTCGTAAGGCTGGATTTGATCAGCAATCTTTATCGCAAGTGGATGAAGACAAAATCATCGAATTACCAATACATTTTAGGACGCATTGATTTCTCTTTCTACAACTAGGCGATATATGATGAATAAAGGTGCCGACCTATCATCTCTAGACGAAGTGAAAGATGTTCTAATCAAATGTTGGGGTGAAAAACTTATTCAAAACAAAATATCTGACTTTTTTCAATATTAAAAATAAACTACAACTGTATACATAACGCTAAAACTTTGAAAAAGTATTAATTTTTTGTGTAAATTATTCACTGATTTACTCATGAAAAGATATAATTCGTTTTACTGTTTTTCATATGAATTAAATTCTCATTATTTTTTAAGATGTTTTCATTTACTATTGACTTTTAGAATTTAATAATTCCAAATTAAACACAACGCTGATAAGTGCACAAAAATCACGTGGATCATCGATGTGTACTTATCCGTCCTCAACTGTATTACTATTTAAATCCTGATTCACATAAATCTCCGTTACTAGTTGGGCAAGCATGATGAGGGTTGCTTGAAATTTGGTTCTCTGCTGTTTATACTAAGCTAAAATTTAAAAATAAAAAAAAATTATTTAAAAATTAAAACTGTTTTTGTCCTATTCTGCGAATTTCATTTCCGTCTTCAACTTGCCCACTTCTTTATTAACCTTTTTCTTGTTAACTGAAAAATCATGAATCAAAAAAGTCATGAAAAATCATCATTGCTGTAAAGCCATAGCCCGACTCCATTTGCTTGGAAAAGGAAACCGCTTATTGAAAAATCTTCCCTGAAAAAGCATAATTAAATTTTGTGAGTTGGCACCTGCCTAAACAAATCTTTAATTTAAAGTTTAAGCTCGGTTTATTTTCTCTCTTGATTCTATATTTAATTACCATTTTTTTGTATCCGAAATTTCAGGTCAAGCTAATAAATGGGTAAAAAACATGGAAAAAGCAAATAATCTAAAAGTTATCAAACAAACAGACGACAACTATATGCGCGTCGTTGAGTTGGCTATCAAATACGGTCATCCTGTTCTCCTGGAAAATGTTGGTAGGCTTATGTTTCATATTTGCTCGTCAGACCATCAAAAGTAACATTTATTATATCCTAGGTGAAAATATTGATTCAAATTTATTTTCCGTCCTCGAACGCAATGTTATCAAGCAGAAAGGAGGATATTACATCAAGTTTGGTGATGGACTTATTGAGTACAACGAAAACTTTATGTTCTACATCACAACTTGTCTGAGAAATCCTCACTATCTACCTGAAATTGTAGTGATGGTAAGCACAGTTTGCGTAAATACTCCTCTCTAATATTCAAATGTATGTATATACAAATCATAATTGCTTTTCGTTGAGCTCTCCACTCAACGGAAGTACTTCCCAGAAATTTTCCCGTATAATCTCTAGCCGACTTTAATTTACCCAAAACTAATATCTCTCGACTCAGTATCGCGCTAATATTGAAATAAAAAATTATAGTCATGAAATAATTCCATCACTGCCTCGAATTAGGTAACAATCCTCAACTTCATGATAACTGAACAAGGACTGCGGGAGCAGCTGCTAGCAACAGTTGTAGTTCACGAGCGCCCTGACTTGCAAGAAAAGAAGGAACAACTTATCGTTGAGTCAGCAAGAAATCGAGATACCTTGTATAACCTTGAGTCGAAAATTCTCCAGGTGATTCTCAGTATTAATACAAATCTCTTATCATTTCTCGCAATCCAGTCCGAGCTCCTACTATTGAATCCCATATTTACGTGCAGGTTCTATCCTCGTCAGAGGGAAACATCCTGGAGGATGAAAATGCTATTAACATTTTATCATCGAGCAAGACTCTATCTGCCGAAATTCAGGAAAAACAAGTTATTGCCGTGGCTACGGAAATCGAAATTGACAGTGCCCGTCAGCAATACGTCCCGGTCGCCAAGCATTCCGCGGTCCTCTTCTTCTGCATTACGGAACTCGCAAACATTGATCCAATGTACCAATACTCGTTGACATGGTTCCTCAATTTGTTCGTTCACACGATTATGAAGGCACCCAAGTCGGACGTCCTGGAGCAGCGCCTCGAGAACCTAAACAGCTACTTCACGAAAACGATTTACCTGAACGTTTGTCGCTCGCTATTCGAAAAAGACAAATTGGTCATATCGTTCGTTATGTGCGCGGGAATCTTGGCATCACAGGTGGGTTCCCACAGTTTCCTCATTATAAGTATATGTTACATCTATTTGGTGGGGTGCAATGCCGAAGTGTTGTTGGTATGGTGTAAATATTATTGAACTAAATTATTAAGAACGTAATGTTCAATTAGGTTAGTGAAAAAATATATGACGATAAAAGCAAAAAAAATTAATCAGCAATTATCAATAATTTTTCATCATTATGTCGTCGAGTTTATTCCAAACAACAACACCGAATGCTACCATTCCATCGTGTTAACTACATTCAACTTGTGTTTGTTCTTTCTAATCCTCACTGCTAGTGTACTATAAATAATAACGCAACGAAAAAATCCTTCCTTTTTTACAGAACAAAATAAACAGCTCGCATCTTATCTTCTTGTTAACCGGAGGTGTTGGCTTGGATAATCCTTATCCCAATCCGGCTCCAACATGGCTCAGTGATAAATCTTGGGCGGCAATTGTTCGAGCTAGCGATCTAGACGGGTAAGAACACGATGAAGACAGAACACGAAGTGTGCTTGTGAAAGGGAATATCCCGGATATATTTTATGGGGTCGCATTTATAATGTGTCGGTGCCGGGTAATAATTCCTCGCTGCAAATAATAGATTCATGCTAAGAAGGTCCTGACGGCAGCACATAGTGCAGCGGTGCAGGTTTCGGTGTGGAATCACAATTTTTAAGAATCAGAGTGGTGAAAAAGCTAAGTAATTTATTCATGACATGCACTACTGAGACATTGCACAGAATACTTTCAGCCGGTGGTGTGTTTCTTTTAATTCGCGTAAGCAAAACGGAATAAAACTTAAGCAGAAATCAAAATCAGAGTATGCCGGTTAAATTGATTTTTCTACAAAGCCAATCTAATTTCTACATATATTTTTATGTTTAATTAATTAATGGTGGTGTATTTCACATCCAGTGAAAAATGTCGTAAAACGGAAAATTCAGAATATTTTTCGTCGCACACATACAAGTTAACTTTAAATCCGAATATGTTACACGCTCCCTGCTTTGACGCCCATGCAGGTTTTTTCCGTCTTCCGTGTTTCAATATTCGAACTTAATTCATGTAGGTGGTAAGATTATTGCTTCATACGACGTTGAATCCTTAATGATGCTGCCGTTTATATTCGTCTGTTGTATACAATAACAAATATTCTTTCTGCTCTATGAATGTTGTTTTATACATCAATATGGTCTTTCAAATCTCCAAGTGACGAGAAATATTCAACGAATTTAGCTCGATTCAGTTTCCTGGAACTCGATATTCACCTTATCTATCCCGAATTGGCTCTAAAATGCAAAACAAATTTTCTGTAAAACTAAACGTAAACAAGTGTACTCGAATAACATGTTTTTGTTTTTTCTTTTACTTTTCCTCAGGTAAAACTGACAAAACTAATTAAATTGAGTCCCCTAAGAGCTAAGCCACTTTTATTTCACAGAATATACATACGTGTGCATAAGTAGGTAGATAAAAGGATGCACAGCCAGATAGATAAATATTCAATTTAAAAATCCTAGTACAAACTTCAACAATACCTACTATCAGAAAAAACGCATAGGAACCAAAAGGACTGGTTTTTGAATAAAAGGATAGAAACCATTGAAAATGCATCTTCTACCAAAGGTGGTCCTTATTACCATCAACCCGAATGTCGTATAACGCTTTGATGCAATGACTAAATCTTTAGCCATAGGCTGGAAAGATTTCCAGGGCCGCCACTTGAAAATTTTTCAAAATTCAGGAAAGCAAATACTTGTTACATATTTTCGGTAAAACAACGAAAGTACGTAATGCTGGCACTGCAACCAAAACTCTGCCACAGCTGCGTCACGTCAAAATCAAGGAAGCATCAAAAATTACAGAAATAGGGTGAAAGATTTTTGAGGCTGCCATTCAAAAAATTTTGAAAATAGAAACATTCGTTTTGAAGATAGCTGATTATGAATTCGAAATCCAAATTATTGTAAAAAAATGGCCGATTGAAAATGGTGCTCATAGTTGTGAAAAAGGTGCCACATCTTGACAAAAATTGGCATATGTGGTTTTTAAAGGTCGCTGATTACGAATTTCATTTCCATATTATTGTAAACAAAATGGCCGGTGTAAAAAAAAAAACCTAATTTCGATCAAAAAGATAATGCAGGGGTTTTCATGGCTCCTTATTATGCTTAAGAAAGTATCCAATTTATAATGACTAACATTTATTGAATGCCAATATAATTGTTATTACCTATTTGTAACAATTTGTCAGCGCCATCGTAACAATTTTTTAGTCTACTGTACGAAGTACTTAGCCTCATCGACCGATGGCGCCACTATCGCAAAAAAAATTTTCTTGTCGTGTAGTACATTCTCGTAGAGGGCTACTGTCAAAATTTCAGCCGAATTGGACTCGTTGTTTGGTTTTGACCGCGTGTGGGAGCGGGCTTGTCTGCGAATTAGAGAAAAATTGAAAAAGAGCAATATCGGCCGGTGATTCGATTATTGTTTTTGGAATGGAAATCGCGCAGTGAAATCAAAGAGCGCTTGAGTGCTGTGTACGGTGGCTCTTCTCCTTTGATGGCGACCGTCAAAAATTGGTTTACCGAGTTTCAATGTGGTCGCACGTCGGTTTTTGATGAGCCACGACCA
Organism: Nemotelus pantherinus; assembly: GCA_963978885.1. NCBI lineage: Eukaryota > Metazoa > Arthropoda > Insecta > Diptera > Stratiomyidae > Nemotelus > Nemotelus pantherinus. Next base: position 34,712,195 of record OZ022263.1, read on the forward strand.
GGTACCTCCAAAAACGGCTATCACGGAGGATTACGTGACAAAAATCCACGATCTCATATTGGCAGACCGCCAATTGAAGATGGACGAGATGGCTGAGACAGTAGGCATTTGAAAAGACTGCATATGTCATGTCCTGCATGAAATTTTGGGCATGAGAAAGCTGCCGGCGCGATGTGTGCCGCGTTTGCTCACTCCGGACAAAAAGCACAACCGTGAGACCACTTCAGAGCAGTGTTTTACGCTGCTTAAGCGCAACCCGAAGGTGTTTCTGCGCCGTTTTGTGACCATCGACGAAACATGAATCCACTGGTACACACCAGAGACCAAAGAACAGTCGAAACAGTGGACTTCACCCGGCGAACGTGCTCCGGAGAAGGCGAAGACTGTCCTATCGGCCGGAAAGGTGATGGCCACCGTTTTTTTTGGGATTCAGAAGGTGTGATCTACATCGACTACCTATAGAAGGGCAAAACGGTCACAGGGGTCTCCAATACCGAATTATTAGGCCGATTCGACGCCGGTTTGCAGAAAAACGGCCCCATTTGGCGAAGAATAAAGTGTTCTTCCACCATGACAACGCACCGGTTCACACCTTATCCGTCGCCACGGCCAAATTGGTTGAAGTGGGCTACCAACTGCTGCCCAACCACCGTATTCTCCAAAATTGGCCTCCTGTGGCTTCTTTTTGTTTCCAAACTTGAAGAAGTCACTCGCCGGGCAAAAATTTGAGTCTAATGGAGAGGTCATCGCCGCCACGGAGGCCTATTTTGCAGACCTCGAGAAAACTTCTTTTTCAGGCGGGTTAAAGAAGTTGGAGCATCGCTGGGTCAAGTGTATCGAACTAAAGGGAGACTATGTTGAAAAGTAAATCACCACTTTTCCAAAATTTCCATTTTTCTTTTGTAGGCTAAGTGCTTATCGAAACACCCTCGTATTTATTCGTAACACAAAATTATATAAATCTTTTGAGTACACTGAAGAAATATAAGTGGAAGTCAACGAGGAACTGTTGTGATTCGGGACATAATATTATAATATAAATTGTTTACGCGAGATAAGATGCAATGATTTAACAAATGCGAGCAGAGCATACTACGCAATAAATTTATTCATTCCCCAAATAACATTAGCGCACTAGTCCCGACATGTGGAAGTACGATATATATCAAAAATACATTGAGGAAGTGAAAAGGTGAGAAGGACAATTTTATTTTTTTAGTCCGAATCCATGTCGGAGTCTGAATCATCTTTCGAGCTTGTCTTCGATTTTGATCTCGTCTTCGATTTTGATCTCAGCACACAGTTGGTCTGCGTTACAGCTTCCGCCAACAAACCCGATTGAAAACATCTTCCACTGTTTTCACCCTGGACCACTTTCGCGGCAAGTCTTCTCGATATCTTTTTATGTCTTTGTTTTGAGCTGCTTGCGCATCTTCTGATAATTGGCCGATTGATAGCATACTTGAGCTATTAGGAGTGGACCATGGACTACAAGTTTGTGCACCGAAGTAGGCATGAGGTACCAAGGGTACAACTCACCAGTTTTCCTTGCCATTCCAATCGAATATTGATCAAATTTTTTATTTCATGGTTACACGAAATAACTTATAGGATGACAAATCGTCGATCCCAGTTATCGCAGGAAAAATCATCGAACTCTCAAAAAACCGCCGAGCTGTGTTTCCATCATTGCTGCTTCTGAATTCAAGCTTTGGACGATCGATGGTTGGACCCAATCGGCTCTTAAATCCTTCTTCCATTGAATAGATGTCGTCGATGATAAAGCGTTGCAAACTTTACTTTACCATCTAACCTGGTGAACGCCAAGTTGTACACTGCGGAGATTAGTTTTCCATCTATTTAACTTTTGAATGGATGAAGTGATTTGGTTTGTTCTTTAAAGACTCAATCTTCATTGAGTGTTGACTCTGTGTCTTCACGCAAAAACTGTAGTGTAAATGGTCTACAAAATCGTAGAGATTTCCGAACAGTGATTTGCTTCTTCGGTTTTTGACCAATACAGACAAGTTGTAATGGTACATCTGAAGTGAAGAACACATGCGCATCTGATTTACTATGATCAGTGAACGCCTGCTTACATTCACTTTGCCCAGAGCTTCGATTGCAACCCCATTTGCAAACTAAGTCCACCTTACGAACATTTTTTTTTAGTCAAACTATGAATGACTACTTTTGAGACGAGTAAAATACTTGAACTTCTGCTTCTAGTCTCTGTAATGCTGATGGGATTACGGGGTGTTTGCTTTTTTTCTTCCATCACTTTCCTGTAAGGAGAAAATAGCTTACAGTAATTTTCCTTACTACATAAGCTCTTCGATGCCTAGAAGCTCTGAAAGGACTCATTGTTGTTGTTGATGCATGAATACCTATAGTTTTCCTTCGTTTTGACCATTCACTGCAAGATGTATACTCATGGGACGAGCGGATAGCTTAACTACCTGGGGTTGTTTGTACAGTAATAGATACGGCTAAATATACCTGCACGCCAAGCCATTCTTAGTTTTTATTCAAAAAGAGGTCTTCGGTCCTGCGAACCTGCTGCTTCGTTCTAATTTTATTGAAACGCATTGCAAAAGTTGCTCTCGAGTTCTCAGGCACCTGAACCGATGTAAACTTATCTCGAAAATTTTCTTTTTCAAATGTTTTATCAAAGAAGCAATTCCATCGTGCAAATGCCCCATGATGATAATAAACACTTCTTACCTGGTATAGTATAATTGCTCGTAACCGGATCCTATAATGAAAACCTAACATTTTGAGATCAATGTGCATATGGAAACTTGAAAAATTTAACAGCCCAATGAAACAAAATACAAACTGACGTTTTGCACTACTATATAAATTCCAATCGCCCGAAGTACACTTCCGTCTTTAGTTTATATTAAACTATTTAATCAAAGTTATTTTTCCCTGAGTTGATAAAAACAGTCGTTATACACTGCTTCGAAAAATTGCACGTACGCCACCTTATCATAAATAAAAACTCATTTATTTTTTAAATAAACAAAATGTTCGTCATTTTTATTAATTTCATGAGTTCTACACAATTGAAACTATCTAAAACAAAACAGCATTCCGTAATATTAATGTTAATTTTTAAAATTAAGCTATAATTCATGTCAAAAAATTGCACGTACATCAAACATTTCCACATACATTCTGAAAATGAATTACTTTTTCTACTTCTAATAGCGTTTATGGTGTCCTTTTGCTGAAATCACATCCTCTAAGCAATTGTTCATTGAATGAGCTAGTTTTCTAGTAATTTCAGGTGTTATTTTTTCCCACTTTTCTCAAATAACCTCCTTTAGGTCAGCTCGGCTTATAATATGATGTCCCCGCACTTTTTTTTCGAAAACATCCCAAAGATATTCGATGGAATTAAGGTCTGGTGATTGGGGTGGCTGAGGAAGGTCAGATTTCACGTTATATACATACAGTAACCACTCTTTTACTAGATGCGAGAAATATTTTGGATCATTGTCATGTGCTAGTGAAATTTCGTCGCTAATTCCAATTTTTGAAGCACTGGCTCTTAAATTAGGCTTTATTATTTCTAAGTACTGATGCTTGTCCATAGTGTTTTCCACAAATACCAAATTTCCAACGCCATTTGCTTCCATCGCTCTCCAAATCATAACATTTCCACCTTCGTGTTTCTCAGTGGGTCCCAAATTCTTTGACTCCAACGCTGAGTTGACTCTCTGCCGCACAAATCGCCGCCTATCAGAGCCAAAAAGATTATACTTACTTTCATCTACAAAAATAACAGTTTCTCAAATTTGGTCTGACTTTTTTACATACTCTCTGGCACACTCAAAGCGTCGGGCAACATTTTTCCTCAAAATGAACGTTTGTGTTCTTGCAATGCATCCCTTGTAACACTTTTTATGGAGAAAATTTCGCACTGTTTGGGCATTCAACGATATTCCGTCGTTTCTTTTAAGGACTGCAGCTGTTTTGGGAGCACTTGTTTTTGGATCCTTCTTAATAATTATCTAAATTTTTTATCCAAATGCTCAGCTAAAATTTTCTTCCGACCTTTTCCTTGGGCAATTGCAAAGCTTTTGTTGCTTTTTAGCATTTTTATATCCGTTTACATGGTCGAACGTGGTGTGCCAATGATCCTTGATATTTCAGCATAACTTTTCCCTTCCTCCTTAAAATTTACGATTCATTTCTTCACTTCAACAGGAACATTGCGGTGTGATTCGCCTATTTTAGAATTAAAAAAAAAATTACTGCACTGCTCTATTGAGCATTTACAACTACTACCTTCAATAAATGAGGATCGTGTGTAAATCTGCACTGGAAACTAAGTACCATTACTTTTCTTTTACATGAGATCATGAGTTAATCTTGTGTGTATGTGCAATTTTTTGATGTACGTGCAATTGTTTTAAGTATATTTTTGCTGTACTGTGACAGTAAAAGCTAATATAACAAAACACTGTTTTGCTCTAAAAAGCTTTAACAGTATCGAATTTATAAATACCTAAATAATGAAAAAAGTTTTTTTTTGTTTAATAAATAGAAGAGTTTTTATTGGAGTAAGGGTACTGTACGTGGAATTTTTTGATACAGTGTATGTACATATATCAAATAGGCATACGCCGCGTTATGCTCATAAATTCAAATCGGTTTTACAGTCCTATTGCATGCGCGAAGTAACAGCTGCTCTATTGTCCCGCTTGCACGGTCAGATCCTACGCGATGCAAAAAAAAACCATAGCAGACAAGATGGTAGGTACTTCTTGCAAAATTCTCACCGTGACAAACACGAAAGTACAGTTTTGATAACAAAAACTCAGAGTTCACGTTTCCTCCGAGTAACTTCGCAGCGAATAGAGCTTTGAAATTTAGACGTCGAGTTTCAACAGTATCCATGGTCAGTAATTGCAAGCGGCTTTCATAAGGAGGCACGCGAAAAGGATCAGACCAGCGGAAAGAACTAAAAACAATAATTGAGATAGAGACCATATCAAGCACCTATAATATAGAGACCATATCAAGCACCCATATTCTAGAATCGGTCGAACCAGAGAGCAGAATAGGGTTTTTGTGATTCGAATGTCATTGAATTCTTTAGACCGTCTTCTGGCTTTTATTATCATTGAGTCAATGTGGTCATTAAAAAGCCCATATTTTTAAATAACTTATATGAGAGCTACTCGTTTTTAAAAATAGTATATCGCGTGCATTTCATACTGATCAGCCCGGCCGTGAGTTCTCATAAAGTTTTCGTGAATTTGGTGAAGGGCTGCCGTTCTTGCGCGATGAGAAATTTTTAAGTATTCCTTATCCTAAAATTTTCAAAATATTATAATAAAGCTTAAAGCGTGACGAGCTTTCATTTTCTGTACTTATTCTTTCGAAATATTTTGTTCTGAAAACGCCTGCTGTTATCAAGATAATTTCTTATTAGTTCAAGATAATTTCTTATTCATTAAAGAGACCTTATAAAGCATACATGTACATCAATATCCCCTGAAAATTTTAATTTGATCGGATTACGCTATCCGGAGAAAAAACCCATTATAATTTCGTGTATAAGTATATATTATATTTTTTGTTTAATAGATTAAAAGATTTCCACGTGAAATATGCAGCCAATATCGCAGAATGGCGAAAATTTTATGACCTTCCAAACCCTCAAGATGCACCGTTTCCCGATCCATATCAGGAACCTGATCAGATGATTGCATTGATTCTGCTTAAATGCATTCGTTCGGATAAAATTGTTCCTGCCATGCGGGTAAATTCATTTCGCAATTGACTTGACAAAATCCACCATTTCTAATTGATGAATATATTTCCAGAATTTCATTACAAAAAATATGGGTCAGTCGTTTGTGGAACCACCCACTTTTGATTTGGAAGCGTCATTTGGTGATAGTTCTCGAAACATTCCACTAGTATTTCTTCTGTCTCCTGGATCAGATCCAATGGCAAATTTGTTGAATTTTGCGAAACAGAAAAATATGCAAGACAAGTAAGCTTTATTTCGAATGCTTTCTCAAAAGTAAGAATGCAAGAAACGTGACTTTGTTGCAGATGCAAAACGATTTCTCTGGGCCAGGGTCAAGGACCGCGCGCCGAAAAGATGATCATCGAAGGAACAAAACTAGGTCACTGGGTTGTTTTGCAGAATTGTCACGTAGCTGTTAGTTGGATGCGTGAATTGGAACGCATTTGTATGGATGCATCTCTAACGGAAGCGGCTCACGAAGATTATCGACTCTGGTGCACGTCTTACCCCAGTCCGGTTTTTCCTGTATCAGTTCTTCAAAATAGCGTGAAAATGACCAATGAGCCGCCGAAAGGTTTAAAAATGAATATGCTGCGGTCATTCAACTCGGACCCATTGAACAATGATAAGTTCTTTAGCGATGCTTTTGTTGGGGATCTTGCACGGTTTTGGCTTCGCGGAGTGTTTTCGCTGGTATTTTTCCATGCAGTCATACAAGAACGACGCGAGTTCGGACCACTTGGGTGGAATATTCCTTACGAATTCAATGAATCGGATTTAAAGTAGGATAGTAGAACCTTGATTTCAAAATAATTCGATTTTATTATTTTCAGGATATCGTTGGTACAACTGAAGATGTTCTTGAAGCAGTATGGAAATATTCCATTTGAAGGTCATCGATATTTAACCGGCGAATGCAACTATGGTGGTCGAGTTACCGACGATAAGGATCGACGTTTGCTTATATCTCTATTAAATATGGTTTATAATCCAGATACAATAAGTATTAATAAGTAAGTACGCAATTTGAATTGTAAACACAAAAAATCTAGAATTCAACTCAAATTAAAGTAAGCCCAAAAATATGTTTGCTATGTTCTCGAACATCTCTAAATCTTTGTCAATTTCTCACAAACGTATATCAAACCAACATATAACTTATAACTTGAGGAGTAAAAAAAAATTAACTCCACTTATACTTTCCAGTGCTAAAATATTGGTTTAATTAAATATACTTCAATGAATTTATCGTAATCCAAGATTGAATATATTTTTTTGTAATTATGTTAAACATCCAGATGATGGTTTATCTCCAGTTGTAAAATATTGCGAAATATTCTTATTGAGTTTACATATTCATTACTACCCACTTTCAGTCATTATTTTTTCCTCTGAGCAAAGATAACTATGTAAATGAAAAATTAATTATATCCCAATTTCCGTATATTTTTCACAGAAAAATAATTCTTGCCTCGTGGGGCTCTCACAACGAATCAACATGTTCTTCTTTACTTTACAGCTATTCAGTCTCGGCATCCGGAAATTATCAAATCCCCTTGGTTCCGAATCGTTTAAATAGTATTGACTACATCTCCACCTTCCCGCTCAGTCCGCATCCCGAAGTTTTCGGCTTGCATGAAAACGCCGACATCAACAGAAACAACAAGGAAACAGCTTCGGTAATAAGCATATTTACACATTTATCTTGCGAATAAAGCCACTATGCAGCATTTATACTATCTCCCGCTTGAACTTTGTCCTTCTCATTTTCAGCTTTTATCGGGCGTGCTGTTAACCCAGACGCAGCTGCTAGCCGCAACCAAAGCCTCGGAAAAAGATGATACAGTAGAGGATCCGGCGTTTCAACTGTGCCAGGAAATTCTAAGCCGCTTACCACCTGCCTTCGATATCAGGGAAATCTCGACCAAGTATCCAGTTATGTACAATAATTCCATGAACACAGTCCTGCGCCAGGAACTTATCAGGTGCGTTTTTGATGAATAGTTTAGCGCGGGGCTAGTGCTTCGTACTGCTTAATATTGTCCTTCCGCTCTAATCTGCTTTCGTGATTGTGCCGACTCATTGACTGCGAAAGCTGATATGCTTACGCGATATTCTCGAGAAATTCAAGATATCTTCCTGTGCTCGTCCTTAAAGAACTTTTCCTCAACGAAGCAGCTCGAATGGAGCAACATCGAATCTTATTCCGTACAAATCTGCACCGCTCATCTACAGCTATTACGAAACCTAATGATTTATTTATCTCATCCTGTCTTTCTCTTCCATTTCAGATTTAATCGTTTGCTGGAGTATATCCGCCGCAGTTTAATCAATGTCCAGAAAGCCGTACAAGGTCAGATCGCCATGATACCGGAGCTGGAGCGAATTCATCATGCGATGATAATTGGAAAACTACCGGGTGATTGGCTGGCCAAAAGCTATCCTTCCCTTAAACCACTTGGAGGCTATATAAATGATTTCCTGGCAAGGTCAGTATCCTAGGCATTAATAATAATAAAACGAAAGCAAATGATAAACTGCTGTACGAATTCGGAGGTGTTTGGTTCCAAGAAACTCGAATCGAATGTTTTCAATGGTGACTTCCGTGTAGTTGTGAAAAGTTTTGCTTTGGATTTTCTCTTCCAGTTTTGCTCGCCGGCAGACACTCATCGAAAATAGTCTAGGATTAAAAAAGTTTTTAGGAAATGATCTTAATCCGTAAAATCCCTGGCAGATGTTGAGCTTCAGTTCCCATTACCAAAACACTTATCTAGAGAAATTTTCCCGGGCGGACTTTGTTGAACATTTAAACGACTTTAAGGATTTCATTTTGTCGGGTTGTCGGTATAAAGGTGCATTAGCTTGAGCTACAGACGTGCTTATTATGAAGATTTGATGTTATTCGAAATCGAAACCTTAGAGTTATTTCTCATTTACAGAGTCTAGAGCTATTTTTGTGCAAAACAAGTAAAACTGGAATCCGCAAATGATTCATTCATTCAAATTGATATTCAAACGATTGCATAGTTCGATTTAACTGTATTTGATGCAGATTGAGTTTAATTCTCCATGAAAATGAGTTTCTAAGATTCGTAACTTTGTGCGAATAATACATGTTTGTGCTTTTCAGAACAAATAAAAGTAATAAAAAAATATAATACTTGAACATGAACATGGCAACTAATTTGAAGAATATAAATTTTAATATTTTCTAAAACACCTAATTCTGAACAATTTTTAGGAGAGTTTAAATACGTCGCGTAAATCAGTGAAAATCTTTGGAGTTTTAATGCATCATTGGGGGTGTGAGGAATAATTAGATTTTTAGCGGTTTTAGTGATTAGTTATGGAAAAAATAATGGAGGCATTTCACATCCTATAACCGTATTGCTCTTAAGACTCTTATGTACTTAAAAACGTTTTACATAAACAATTCTCAATAGAACATGAAAAGTATAAATACTAGCCCATCAAATTATTAATATTTATTTCTTTAAGCGATATAACATTTTGTCACTGACCAGGGCAGACAATTCGAGTCAGCGCCCCATGTTGAGCTTGGTCGACTCTTGGGCTTCGAACGCAATCGTACCACAGCGTACCACCCTCAGGCCAACGGTTGCTTAGAAAGATGGCATCGTACTCTTAAATCGGCTATCATGGCTCACAACGGTGTTTCTTGGACTAGAACACTACAAAGGTCCAAAACTAAGTGTTTTGTTTGAGCAAACCTCTGATCCACGGATACATGCCCTTCTCAACAAATACCATGCCAAATACATACCGCCCGTCACTACTACCGATTGAATTATTTAGTGAGGTCTCCAGACGTGATCACTGTGACGACTCCCTGTGTTACGGCTGTTTCGCAAAAGTTGACCGATACGGACGTGTATGTAGCAGACTGGATGGGAAATTCGGAAAATTTCTGCTAAATAGTGGACGATTGGCCGGAAAATTGCGCTGTCGTATGAACGGATGCAATGCGGGCCGGCCGGCCGGGCGGGAAATGCGAAAATACGGCCGAGATGAGCTGGATGTTTGGACAAATGCCGGATGTAAAAAGCATTAGGCAGGATAGATGGGAGGCAGCCATGTTGGCACTGCTGTCAAAAATAATGAAATGGCTGGTGGTGGAGAGGCGGCGGTCATTGTGGCATACGGACCCGTAACCATGTCGCTGTTCCGGGAAAATTGCCAACAAACACGACCGGAAATGCGGATTGTCGACGAAAATGTGCGGAACGAACACATGGCAAACATGATGACGGGCTGTATCATTTTGTGCAGTTGTGTACGGTAGCCGTTCGCTCGCTCGCAATATTCTAAATTCGCACATACTGAACAGCAACGACAACGACAACGACGACGACGACCATGATGACCTTCTCTTCAGAACGACCTATAAGTCTCCTATCCTCCGGAAGAAAAATTCTTTGGCGTCTTCTTCTCAGCTGACTTAATGAGATAGTTGAAAAAAATTCATAATCCCGCAGGTATAATTTGACATCAAGCCAATACATTCCACTGAACTTCAGCTCGCAAGATTGGTACAGCACATTTTTAATGGGTTCAACCAAAGAAAATCAACGGGCTTAGTCATGTTCGATCTGACCAAGGCATTTGGTAAAATCTGCCATGTGGGAATAATTTTCAAACTGCATACATTCCAAATGCCACTACTAAATATACAACTAATTAGGCTAAACTAGACTACGCCAGAAGACAATATTCAGAAGTAAACAACTGATGTTTTGATTCAACGATGCTCATCTGCTCTACTGAATGAATCTACACACCATCTAGCTCATCATATCCATTTTCATGTAAATTATTGTAATCTTTTTAACTTTAACTTCAAGAAAGTTGACTTTGATACGCCGAGTGAAGTACTGACCGAATGCAACTGGTCTTCGGTGTTGAATGAATCTAACGTAAACGTTGCAACCATAAGCTTTCATTCTATCTTATTCGGTTGCTTTATTTGCTGCGTACCTTTGAGTAACTCTATACCTTTGAAACGCTTTCCATGGATCAAACCAGATCTAATCAACCTCAAGAATTTGAAAATCAAGGCGTGGGAAGTATACAGCTTGTCGCGTCTAGAGGATGATTATAAAGTTTATGAGTAATAACGAAATAAATTCGTATCTGAAACCTCATCTGCCTACTCCATCTATATGGATGAGCCTAAGCAGTCTTTCATAAGCCATCCCAAGCGCTTTGGGAATTTTGTAAACTCAAAAAGGTATCATGATGGATACCTTAACTTGCAAGCAATCAGATTCCTTTCAAGCCACGTATGGATTACCTCTCTCCGACTTCAATAAAATTAATTTCAATTAACTGATGGACTCCCCTAAAACGACGTTGGGAATGATACACCTTTACATCGACATTGCCACTATCTTAAGACATATATCTCATCTTGAAAATAATTTTCACCCCTGTCCTGATGGATTGCCGACCACAGTGCCTAAACGTTGCGCCAATTTCCTCTCGCCTCTATTGGCTAATCTTTTCAAACTATCGATTTCCTCCGGTATTTTTCCAAACTTATGGAAATATTCTTCATTAACTCCGATCGACAGAAAAGGCAACAGAGAAGTCGTGCACAACTATAGGTCAATCGCTAAATTACCATGCGTCGTCAAGCTCTTTGAAACTATAGCTACCGAGGTGTTATCTTTTCACTCTGAGCCTTTAATTTCACCTTGCGAGCATGGTTTTATTAAAGGTAAATCTACTTGGTAAATCTACTACTACATCCCAGCAATTGAAGAAGGTAAACAAGTTGACTGTATTTACACCGAACTTACGAAAGCTTTCGATAAGCTGGATCATTACATTGTTATACGCTAAAAAAACACATTGCGCCAGACGCCATAGTTTATATCATTGGGCTATCATTTCATGATAAACCTAAAGGCGTAATTAACTTAACTGTTATATAAAATGGGAGACTTCTGGCGCCATGTACACAGTTGATTTCGGGATTGTGATAAAATATAGCGCCACACGCCATTGTACATGGCAAAAAGTAAATAGGAGCAGACGCTATGCTTATAGCCCTCCACACCATGTACTATAGTCCTACATGGCGTGGAGGGCTATAGTACATGGCGTAGAGGACTATAGTACATTTATAAGATCTTTACGACATTCTGTATGCGATCCACTCATTATCTGGATCGCTCTTCAGGATCGTTTGAGAAGTTTTCCCATATCCTTGCTCAAATTCTGTTGTTTCCAATTCCACCAAGGAACCGTCTTGCTGGATTTGCTCTTGCTGTTCGGACATGCTTCTTCGTAGCTACCTGATTCATCAAGAGCGGGCGTTTTGTTGAAAGGATGGCGCAGAACATGTCGGTTAGAGATAACTGGATGACACCGGCTCACGAAAAGTGAGTGAGTGAGTCACGATCGGATTTGGCGAAGAGGCTTGTCGGGAGAGGACAGGTTGGACTCCGCTTGTAGCGCCAATGATGGTAGGGCTTAATTTTCACGTATGCTAATAGTCCACATAAGACAGTTGTTATTAGGTACATAATTTTTTAATTTTAAAAGATTGTTTTTGTCTTTGTTAAATTCAAAATCGGAAATTACCTTAAAGCAATTAGCCGATGTAGACCCGAATACCCTATAAATCAACTTTTCTTTTATAAATTCGAAAATGTAACATTCATTGTTTCAAGATGCCATCTCAAGCTGCAAAAGATATTCCTTTGCAGCATTTTATTTGTTTTGTGATTGAATCTCATCACGAAAAAAATGTTGTGCACTATTTGCATCAATATATTTTTATGAAAACTATTCGCAATCCTTTCATCAAAGAAAACTATTCAACAAACTCAAATCGATTTCTTTTAACTTACAGACTTGATTTCTTTCAAAATTGGATTGATAACGGCGAACCGAACGTTTACTGGTTATCTGGATTCTACTTTACACAATCATTTATCACTGGCGTCTTACAGAACTATTCACGAAAGAATCGCTTCCAAATCGACCTCATCACTATAAAATTCGAAGTAACAGATTTCGAAGGTGATGCCGATAAATCACCTGAAATTGGTGCTTACATCAAGGTAAGAAAAATTATTTGGCATAAATCTCTTTATGAATAATTCAAGAGATGGTCGACGGCCATACTTAAGGACTTTTAACTGCATATAAAAACAATTTTGTTATTCTGACGCACGCCTCTGCCCCTAAGGATATTCGTAAGACACGAAAAGATGCCGTTTTATACGATGTAAGTTTTAGATAGAAAATATGGTGCTGAGTGATTGTGACTGATATATTATGCAAGTGAATTGGTGGAGCTGTGATTTTTACAAAAAAGGAAATCTGACATGTTTCAACTTAAAAAAGATTTCATCGTAAAAACTGATTGACTCATTTGATCTTACCGTTGCCTTTGCTTCTTTAGGGTCTTTTCGTGGAAGGTGCTCGATGGAATAGGCAATCGCATGCCCTGGATGAATCGTTCCCGAAAATCCTATTCGACCAACTGCCTGTCATTTTAATGGAACCGATATTAAAATCAGAGAAAGTCATCGACGATTCTAAATACGAGTGCCCAATTTACAAGACTAGTGAACGGCGTGGTGTACTCTCGACGACAGGACATTCAACCAATTTCGTGATGTTCATGGAACTGAATACTAAAGTGAAGCCAGCGCACTGGATAAATCGCGGTACGGCATCACTTTGTCAGCTTGACGATTAGTAATGGACATAGTATGAATAATTGATGTATGAAGTTGATTGATGTGTTTTGAAAGTTTTTCGACTGAAGTCAAAATATATGGTATGTGATTTTATTGAATATATTTTGTAAACATTTTACGGAGATTTTAGTTAATTCGAGGCCAATAAGATCGATGCTTGATTTTCTTTGGAATGTATTCGTAGAATTTCTAGATTTAATTGAATTGTATAATGAATGAGAGGAAGGAGCTCCCGGACCCGTTAATTATTGTTATTTATTTGACATTCAAGCTGATAGGCTGAAGTTTCATTTACATGCATATAAGAACAAATAGGAAACAATAGTTATCCGGATTAAGTTAAAGCTTAGAGGATCCCTCGAGCCGTTTAAACTCTCAGCTTTAATCGGACAGCTCCTCCAGAACAGGGTGATATCTTTTTCACTGGAGAATACTCACAGGCGTGGAAAAGTCAACGTGTCCTTCGCTCGTCCCGTTGTACGTTGTAAAGGCTTTCGTCCCACTTTACTGCTGGAAAAGTAACATGTATAATATGCAGACTTTGCCATGGTTTTTTTTTTGTCTGTGAATCATGACATCTTCCTCTCAAAGCATGATGGGTTTAATATCTTGGGTGAACTCCGCTGCTAGTTTTCCTCATTTCTAAGTGATAGTGCTTGTTTCGTAATAGTTAACTCTCAGATGAGAGATGAAACAGCAGTGAGAATTGAAACGATTTAGCTGAATCAGAGCGTTAGTAGTAGTGAAGGAAAACTATGGGCACTCAGAACAGAGAGATTTAAGGATATGAAACAAGCGTATACATATACTGCAAAGCTACAATCTATAAATATAACAAATTGAGAGAATAACTACCTCATATATTCCCTTTTGGTTTCTCCGATACTTAAGTTCTACGAGCTTTTGGTCGTAGTAAAATTGCTTCACTAAATGTCGTATATGTACACGCTTGTTTCCTTTCCTTAAGTCTCTCTGTTCTGAGGGCTAAGTATTTTTCTTCCTCCCCCTTCTATCTTACTTCTGGCGTTCCACAAGGCTCAATTCTTCCTTCTGTCTTTAACTCCCAGTGTCTTTTATACGCTGACGATATGAAAACATTTACGTTGATTGAGTCAGTGGATGACTACTCTCAGCTGCAGGATGACGTATCTGCACTGGCCAACTGGTGCTCCGTCAATTGAAATGACCTTAATGATGCTATTGCTATTTCGTTTTCCTGTTCCACCCTTGGTTCTTTTTTCAGTCCTGTTGATAATTTCAAGGACCTTGGTGGTTGTGTTTGATAAACTAAAATGCTATGTTCACATCTTTCGTGTCTTGTGCGGCTTCATTCTTCGAGTGTCCAGACCTTTTTTTGATATTACCACGTGTCTTTGCTTGCATACCTCTTTCGTCCATAGTATCCTCGAGTATTGTAGTCAAATTTAGCGTCCTCATTATCGATGTCCTCATTATCGATTCTAAATTGATGCTGTTGAATTTGTACAGCGCAGATTTATTCACTCGTTATTCCTTAAATTCCGAAATTCTTACTGTGAGTATAGGTTAGGTTAGTGAAGAGGGCTGCCGGTAACGCGGCCAGCATTAGGCCACCAGTTTGGGCCCATTTGCCACCCTCATAGACAATCACACGCTGTGACGTAAAATGTATTTGGACGAATGTTTCCCGTAAAGCATTATTAATGGATATGTGACTTATATCTCCAGGGGGCAGTTTTCCGTTCGTGACCTGGAACATTTATATCCGATAATCTTTTTTTCTTTCTATTTCTTTTTTTTTGAAGTCTTGTTCACTATATTAATATTTTTTCTATTTTCTTGATTTTTGAATTTATTCCTTGCCTAGTATTTAATGGAATATGTATCTGTTGGTTTATAATAATAGATAAATAAATAAATAGGAGCAACTTAGGGTTTACAACTTTGCATTCTTGCCTGGCACTATACCGCTGCGGTTGAGCCTATTCTACTTAACGGGGTACCATTTTGGTAGCAGGCTGCTCTTAAGGCTCCCTACCAACTGGTGCTTGAAAAGGTGCAAATGTAAACCGCACTTTTAGTAACAAGGACTCCCGCATCACTCCTACTAAGGCACTGTGTTACTCATGGGTTACCTACCAATTTATCAATCCTACCGTCATTGCATTTTTTTTGTGCACTTGAAAAGAGTTTGGAAATGCTGGAATTTTATATGAGGGAATACCCGATTCAGCGACCGTTGACTTCATAATTCCGGACACTACCGGATTTGAAAATAACAACTCGCATTCTTGCCAAGTATAAATTAAGTGATGGTGCCACCATTGAGAGCGGGCTCTACATGTCCACATGTACAACACTAAAGTTGGCCGTGGTATACACTTGGATGAACTAAATATAAGCCTTTTTTTCGCCCCACAGTCCATTGTCCTGGGCCCAAGACAGTCCTGGGTATCACAACGAGCCTTTTTTGCTCATGAATGAAAAACGATGCAGCAATATGACAGCAACGATAAAGAATGTTTAAAAAATTGACAATATTACGGAAATATGTAGCGAATTATGAAACAGGATGAAAGCACCTCAACTGAACCGAAGTCCAGAAGAGAGTCTGCAAGACAAGGTAAAGCATAAACAGGGGCAAATAAAAAAACTCTAGCGCACCTGAACCGCTAGAAACACTAATGTTCGAAGAACAGTAGAAGAATCGTGCAGGTTTTGAGTGCATATTCCACCACATGAGCTGCTTATTACGGCCAAACTGTTTCAAATGCCACGTTTTACTTTGGTCTCAAGAATGCATTATAACTCATATGGTAGAAGGTTTCAGATATTACCACTGGCATGGGTTTCAAAGTTTATGAAAGAAAAACACTTGGTAATTATATTCGTTATCAGTTGCTTATTTCACATAATTTTGAAAGCAGCATCTCATATAACATCAATGAAGAAAATGCTCAGTGCCTGCAGCACTGTAACTGAAGTTGGTGTTTGGGGCTGCGATCCGAAAAATTTGCAGAACTTAGGGAATTGAAACATCGGTTATTTATTTTCATTGTAAATGTTTCCGGTATGAATACTAACTGTAAGCATTTATTGATACAAAAGTAGCACAACCGACTCGTGCTGGCAACCTTTCGCCAGTATCAAAGCCAAGAATATATCAAATCTGCTTCACGTTGTTATATTATATTCGAAGTTATAGGAGTATAAAGAAATTTAAGGTTACCTGCAGCGAGTTTCTTCAAATAATCGAAAGCTTAATATTTGCTGTTTATTGTCACTACAATATAATTACCAATTGAAAATTCTACGATAAAACTGCTTAATAAAGATATTGCAAACAAACACAAAACCAACAATAGCTGGCAACCCAATCAAGGCTTTTCAACCAAATTTGGCCTGAATAATGCTTATAATAGGTTCCATTAATTGTATGAAATTCGTATTGATTTCATGACTGCACTGGAAGTTATAGGGCAAAAAGTTTTATTTTCCTGAGCGAATTTTCAAAACCAAAGACACAAAAATTACCATAGCTGGCAGCACCAATCGAATTTTTCAGCCAAATTTCTATCAAACAGAGTTTAGAGTAAGGTGCAGCTACTGTGTCAATTTCATGAAAATCTGGTAACTTATTCACATTTCATAGGGCAAAAAGCAGTTTTTTTTCTTTGTAATTTTTCAAGATGGCACCACTGGCACAGAGTTGCCCACAATTCAAAATCGCTTCTATCAGACCTGGTTCTACTTAAGTCCAATGCATTATGTAAATTTCAATGGTATCTGATTATTGGTTCGTGAATTCCCGTGAACAGAAGTTTTTGATGCTAAAAATATAGGTTAACTGGGAAAGGGTTACCGTTCTTGTCCGACATGAAATTTCCAAAGTTTTACTTTGAACGTGTAGATAAAGCTTAAGATTTGTATACAGATTGGTTTTATTGTAAGAAACGGACATTTTTAGGATATTCGATGATTTGAATATTTTCACTTCCAAATTCTTATTTTTTCAAATTTAAGACACCAAAATTATCATAGCTGGCAGCAGCTCCAACCGAATTTTTCAACCAAATTTCTACCAAACGTGGTTTAAAATAAGGTCCAGCTACTGTGTGAATTTCGTCAAAATTGAACGATGGAGTAAGAATTTATAGGGCTAAAAGCAGTTATCTTTTTTAGTGATTTTTCAAGATGGCACCACTGGCGCAGAATCGCCCTCATTTCAAAATTACTTCTATCAGACCTGGTCCTATTTAAGACCAATACAGTCTGCAAATTTCAATTAATTCTGCTCATTGGCTCGTGAGTTTCCGTGAACAGAAGTTTTTGATGCTAAAAATATAGGTAAATTGGGCAAGGGTTACCAGGCGTGCCCGTTATACCCTATCAAATTTTTTTTTTGGTCTATGTAAAAAAAGCATGAAGTTTACATATGAGTGGCTTTTTTTTGAAGAAACGGCAGTTTTTCAAGAGAGACGATAATTTGGAGGTTTTCATTTTCAGTACCTGCCCTAGCTTCAGGGTTGCCAGCACGCTCATCAAAAGCTACAAAAATTTACAACTAAATAATACCAATATTTTCTGAAAGTTTGGTAATGATTGAATAGCTCTGTCAAAAGTTATCGCAATTTAAAAATTTTCAATTTTTCTAGTTCTCTTTTTAGGCACCCAGCGCACACATGGGGTTAAAAAATTCCAAAACATTATCCGATTCACATGTAAAACACGTTTAAAATTTATTTTGTCAACTTTATTTTTGCAAAACTTATTTGTGTACGGAATAATAGGTATATTAAAAATATCACTAAAATGGCCGCCGGCGCCAAAGGGTTAAAGATTTTTAGCTTTTTCTGAGACCTGGCACTATTCTGCATATGCACCAATGTGTCCTGAAAATTTCAGTTCAATCGGATGGCGCGTTCCTCAGATTTTTTCACTGAAATTTTTTGATGATATATATATATATATATATATATATATATAGAAATATGAATTTTTGGCCAAAGTGATTTTAATACTAATGTTCTTCTTCGAACATTAGTAAAAAGAAGTGCCTCGGGAGCAAGGTACCCTAGAAATGGCAGTGAAGGCCTCTCGTCCGCATTAACTGAGCACCCTTTAATTCAACCCCGACGGATGGTGGTAGGCCGCTTTGCTAGCTCTACGTGGCTGGAGTGGGCCACAAAGAAATGGCGTGGATTCGCTCCCAGAAAAAGAGAGACGCTAAGTATTATTCATCTGTCATAAATCAATATTAGGGTACGGACAAGACGGAGCGACGAGAGCGTCGCGAGCGTCGAGTCTAGCAACGCGCCGAAATCGGTCCTATGCTTTCAAATGGAAGTGGCCATATCGAAGTAGCGATTAAAGAGTGAAAATTTGATAGTAGCGACGACATCGATTCGAATCGATTTCGTTGCTTGACGCTCGCAGCGGTAATGTATGTTGTTGCTGCAAAATGTATTTTGATAGCATACAGTAAGTAGACGAATTGCGTTAATGGGTTTTTCGTGGGTAATTCGAAATTTTGGGTACATTTGTTCTGAATGAAAGGTGCGGAATTGCACACAGTCAATTAGATTTCTACCAGTGATTAGGAAAATCTATTGATTTATATATATCAGCAGTCTATTGATTTCAATTTGGTGTATTGTTGTGAGAAAAATCTTCATCCGACACTGAGGAACTCATTATTTTGACTACCACTGTAAAATTTCGTTTACAATTTTGCGTCTCGTATTGTCTACATGAACACAATTCAATGAGCTGTACCATGCTAGACTCGACGCTATGCTCGACTCGACGCTCTCGTCACTCCGTCTTGTCCGTACCCTTAGACGCAAAACTAAAAGGGAAAGGGGCTTTTGTCCGTAAAGGACCAGAAGCAGCTCTCAAACATGGGCTGTAAGCCAGACCTAGCCGAGACGCAACAAAGCACGTTAAGCACTGTTTTCTTATCTGATAAAAAGGGAGCGCTGAAAACGCGAAAAAACCTACAATGGGGGAAAACATGCCTGATTTAGTAGGCCTGAGGATGCGGCAAGCAGCCTCAGGCCCCTGATGTTGGCGGGGCCATGATTCCAGATATTGCGGGGTCACTCCAGCCACTGACCTTGGCCGAAGAACAAATTAAACAGCAAAGAAAACTAAAATGGCCTAGGTCCCTCCCTTGGAAGTAATTTGAAATTCCGAACTAATCAGTTAAAGGTCATCGTGAACCTTGAATTGAAAGAAAAGTCTTCTCGGCCTTTCGCCCAATAAGTAGGCTTGAATATTTAACTTAATAACAATTCATTTTTTGCTTTATTTCCTTCTTAGGTATTAAATATCGAATAAAATTCAAAATAAACGCATTTGAATTTCCCCAACAATAAAAATGTAAATAAATTCTACGACAGTATTTGACTTTATAGCGTAGGCAGATCTTGCTGTTTGGTTTTCTTCTTAATTTATTGTTTTGTTTTTGTTGTTACTATTACTTAAATACTACAATACTACAAATTATAAGCAATTTTGCAATTTTTCTTTAGGTTAATTTGTTTCCAAGATCTTGGAAATATGGTGTGGTCCTAAAGAATTGCTTTATATAGAATGCCATCTACAAAACATATTCTACATTCGGTTTTATATTATTTTCTTTCAATTCGCAAATAGAATTCAGCTTAGAGAAGAACTATCTCCAAGATACAATAGATGCCCAATAACTTATAGCTTGAAGCGTATTTTCAAATTTGTTTTCATGCGTTTCGCGATTTTTACTTTATTAGATTATATTACTTTTTGATTATTTACACAGGTTGACATGGCATTTTAGTTTTCAATGGTGGAGGAGGTCCTGGCAGCTTTTCAGCTAAGGAGCATCTTTTTTCCCCACGTTCGACGTATTTCAGGCGTTATTTTTGCTACATAATTCGCAAGCAAGTTCTGTTTTACGACCTTTTCATACGTTTCATCTCGACTAATAATTTCTTTAAATAAATCTAATGTTGTTTTCTGGATATTTCATTGCTGGCTAGGTTAGTTTTGTTTTTGATATACACTCACTAATCACTACATCTATATTGGATTCACAAGAAAGATTTTTACTGTTTACACTAATAATGAGCAAAGCACCATTTTATTGTGTATACCTTATGTGAAGCCAATGAAACTGCCCACTGCATTAATAACAGCGCTATAGATGCCGTAAAACGGGAACCTTTATTGTTTTTTAAATCACATTTTTTTCTTAAACGAAGCACCCATTATTTTATCATATTTTTTTAAAATTCCGATACAAGACGGTTGTAAAAACTTTATTTTGACCACTCACTTGTGAAATGAAAGTTCACGTTGTCTATCCTACATCCAATTCACGCAGATCGGCACTATGCATTTCATTCTGATTTCTTGCTTTCGCACTAAATTGTCACAAAAAAGAACTATGCACTTTCATTTCCGCTTTCTAATTCACACATGTTTCAGCTATTTTTACTTTGTGAATATAGTTCACCACTTCGTAAAAGGCAAATCACGTTTAGACTTGCACAACACTCATGACGCATTTGGTTGTCAGCTTGACACTGTAGTAGTCCTGCAGGGGAAATTGACATTATAATAGAAAAAAGTCTAGCGCATCAGAACCGCTAGAAAACTAATTTTCGAAGAAATATTCTTTGAGTGACAAAAAAACGTGGAAAGACGTAATACACTTTTTTGTAGAATCATATCAACCATCCAAAGCAACAAAACACAAATGATGAAAATGTTTAGTGCTGGCAACACTTTCCCAATGAAGCAGCAATACGTCTACCATAACAAATTCATGATAAAATCAAACTAATCTTTGAATGTCGTTTTCATCCGAGGATTTCATCGAAAGTTTCAGCGGTTAAACGTTGTTTGAGGCTGCCATCCGAAAAATGTTCCAAACTCGGAAAATTTAAAAATTGGTTTCTTATTTTTATCGCAAATGCTTTGCATATGAAAACGTAGTTTGAAGCATCTGTTGGTGCAATATTTACGAAAATGGCTAATGCTGGTTACCCTGTGTCAGCAGCAGAGCAAAATATATACTAAATCTGCTTCACGTTAAGTTAAACCCAACCAGTAAATTTCGTTTCGATTGAATCACTGCGCTAGAAGTTATACGGGTGAAAAGTATTAAAGGGTTATCACCCTCAAAACTTTTCAAATTTTTCGAATGCTGAAAATAGAGGTTATTTGGTGATGGGTTGCCGTTCTTGTGCAAATCGGAATTTTAAAAATTTCAATTTGACATGATGGACAAAGGACAAAATTTATCAATGATTTGAACGTTTTATCAAAAATCAAAAAATTTTCAGGAGGGTCAATGATTTGAAGGATTTTTTTTCAGGAGCTTGCCGTAGCTACAGGTTTACCCGCACTATCTTGAAAATATATGCGTGTTAAATCTTTGTCAATATCAATACGCTCTGCAATTTTCACGATGATCAAATGTTTTTGTCAGAAGAATTGACATATGAAAATTTGAAAAAAAAATCCTTGCCTACTTTTAGGTACGCTGCACCCACACACGGCTCAAAATTTCCAACTTTTGAACATAGGCAAGCTTTAAACATAATCAGTTTTCATTCCCAAACATTTGTTTGAACAAAAATTTATACTGCTTGGAAATATAGGAGTACCTCAAAATCCACTAAAACGCTCGCCGCCGCCAAAAGGTTGAGGATATCTGAATTCTGACCTACTATATACATCTACGTTCTCCGAAAATTTCAGCTCAATCGGATCGGCCACTCCAGAGATTATCTCCCTTAATCATTTTGCTAATATATATATATATATATATATATATATATATATATATATATATATATATATATATATATATATATATATATATATATATATATATATATATATATATATATATATATATATATATAAGAAATATGCATTTTCGGCGAAACGAGTTTAAGACTAATTTTCTTCGAAAATTAGTAAAAATTTTGATACATTCCCTCCAGTGTGCTTCTGGAACATGGGTACAATATACTTACTTTTTTTCGTTTAAGTCTTCAATCCTTGCCTTTGGCACCTCCAGCACAACAACAAGCACACGATCATGATACTTCCGACGAATTTTATCACCTTCTTATTGGGTTAGGCCCGCTCGGACCTCCCCAATCAGATTCGCTGGATGGCTGGCTGAATCCAAAATACAAAAAAAAATTAATAAACTACGTTAAGTTAGTATGAATTGCTAATAAAAATCAAGTTGGGTCGCTTCCAGAAGGGAAACGCCCAATCGGAGGTCTGGCTGCCCTCTCGAACCCACTAAAAAAGGCAAGGGAGCAAGTGAACAAAGTTGTTGAATGTTCCGGTTCCAAAAATTTTCCCGAAGATCTGGCCAAGCTGAAGTAGCACCACGCAAACCCCACATAATCCAAAAATAGCTTGAGCCAAACTTCAAAAAAATTGTCTGGTACTGACCACCAACAGTCAACAATTTGGAATAGCTTCCACGCAAGGTGCAGGGCCCTTCGGATGACTTGAACTAGAAATGGCGGCAAACTACCAAACCCAGTAATCCAAAGTCAACCTCCAGGTTGAACCCAGAGCCAAGGCTCAAAAGCCCAAAGCTCAAAAGAACAACACAACAGAAGCTATCCAGCGGTAAACTACAAGGAATGATTTTAAACCATAGGTTGTGGCTAGAGGGAGATAGAGCTTGAGAACATGTCCAACTGAGAGCTATTCTGTTCTATTGAATATGCTCATAAATTATTTTTCCCACTTGGGTGGGGTCACCCAAAATAAGTTTTAGGGCTTCACGTTGGGCGCCATTTGTAACGAATAATGAAACATAAGTGTTGCTTGGGAGCACCTCTTCAAGACTTCGGTTCAGTTGAGGTGCCGCCAAGCAACACTCATGTTTTATAATTTGCTACGAATATTCAAAAACCAACCGGCTGTGGTTTGCAGCTCTTAATGGGCATTTAAAAAAGAACTTTGTTTATCTGAGTGGGCAGAACACCGTGTGTTAACTTAGATGGTGCCTAGATCGAAGCCGACTATCTAAATCCCGACCAAACTTTAGATGGCCAAATTTTAAGCTGGTCTCTCCTCACTCTCCCTGAGTCAAATCGGGGGTAGATTGAGATTTGGTGCTGATTGATCACACTAGAATGTTTGATCATGAATGAAGTCTCTGAACTCTGTATGGAATTATTGCAAAACCATTTTTTGTATTCTCAAACACTAAAGTTTATTTTTTAATCGATTCCTATTTTACTTTTGAGAGGAAAATCCGAAAATAATCATCCAGGTTTTGATTCATGTGATTATAGACACTCCAACCGACTAAAATCAATCTCTTTGCGTCATGGGTAGAATTTACCCCTGACCTTCCATAGAAATAAAACTTAATTTGGTTTATATACGTACACACGTATGCAATATATGTATCTTGAGTCAAATTATTTCACCCATTTCGTTGTTCATATTACCAGGAAATATAATGTAGCACTCTAAACCGTATTATATGTTACAAAAACATAATTTATTTTCACTTTTCATGCATTGTGTTCCTAATAATTAGTTCCTCGTATTCCATAATTTAAAATAATATAGTGACTCAAAAAAACCAACGCAGAAAATTCATAGCAATTTCGCTAATAGTTAACGCCGAGCACAATTTTGGATTATCCTTTGCAAACCTATCGCGGGCAAATCGATTGTAAAACAAACAAAAGTTTAATGAAAAATTAACTCTCCAAATTATTCAAGCCTTGCACAAAATTCCGATTCCGTAGTCGCCATTGTCATATATGAGCCAAATGCGTTGAAACGTTCTCTATTTCAAGTCAATCGTGTATGTATAATGCGCTTGTAATAATTTGATTAACACATATTGAGCAAGTGGATCATATGCTTTGCGGTTGTGTTAATACTATCGTAATTTCTAATTAACGCCCCAAGTCACGCGTGCAAATCACCAATGCATTCACTAGCCATTGATCATTGATGAATTATTAATAATCATTTGTGTGCCATTATCGGTATTTTTTGACTGATGGTCTGTGTAGTATGTTTAATAGTTTATTATGCAGGATCGTATCCAACGTTTAATTAACTCCAAATTAAAGATACATCTAACGGATTATCTAGTCTTAAAGCTGGCAGCCATATGTTAATAGCTGTGCGTAAAAGCCCGTAAAAGCATGCCGAGCTTCACCTTGCTGAGCCGTAAATTTTTAATGCTAGATTCTCCAGTGTTGTCAAAATGCAACAGCCCTAAAGCAAACATCTAAACTTGATTTATCCGTAGCAAAGCTAACGAAGAAGCGAAGTGTATCTTCTATGCAATTCGTAGTGCACTCCAGCAGTCGTGCATGATGCTGATGCGCTTGAATGTTTCCAGGAAAAATGAATCTTTTGTCGTTTGTGGGTCAACCAGTAGAAGGTCGGTCAGTTCGCAAACAGAATTTGCGTCCTTTCGAGGTGAAACAGCACAGCAGAAAAGCACGAATGAAAATAGAAACGAGGCTGACAAGAACACAAAGATAAAATCTACAGTTTTCATGCACACGGGAGCGTTTGAGCGTAGAGTGAATATGTTCCATGAATGACATGGTAATCCCTTTGCAAGTTAACAATGGACCATTTAGTCTGGTAAATTTCTAAACTCTTCAAATAGCGTAGAGTGTACTATAAATGCTCGCAAGGATTTTTGAGTGTTTGTTCTCTTCTGTATTTCCATGCATTCTCGTGCAGAACGAGAACCAGCTGAATTGGATCTACTACTTCTCAGGATGGTAAATTACTGCAATCTCTGAATTTCCTGCGGTTATATGTAGTCATTGTCTGTGGTCAAATGTGATTATATTCCATGTACATAAATTCATCATTTTTGAGTTTGTTATGGTTTGGAAGTCGGATTTGGTTTCTAATTATTTGAGTTTTCTAGAATGGACAGAGCCGATTAAATATTATTATAGACCATGAATGCAACGTACAATATTCTATAAGCAAAGTTAATCAATGTGAAAACATGGATGTTAATATTACACAAAGTAGAAAATAGCGTATGCTGTCAGAATAATTTTGAAAATTGAATTTAGTTATTTATTTCTTACTCTATTGTCCTTAGGTTTAAAAAAAGAAAAGATCATCATAGAAAAAAATTATATTTTTTCTGTACATTAATTTTTAAATTTTATCAGCAATCAATTTTATGTTTCACTCTCAATCAATTGCGATAAAAAATGTTAAAAGTCACAAAAGAGCCGAAGACGTATGTGCTTAATTTAATTTGGTGCTAGTTTGTGTCAAAACTTGAGTTTAGCGACATCACAAAAAATTTAGATGGTAGAATTTGTTTTTTCGAATGCATATGCATTCTGAAAATTTCAACTCCGCAAGACACAGCAATTTCAGGAAGCCATAAAATGTAGGTTTTGTATAGATTTCAGATTTTATTGTTCTTTAACGTTACATTTAATTCAATTTTCTTAAATTACTAGCATTCATATTTGCTGACTTTAATTATATTTCGCAGGGATCGTAATCGAACTGTGAGTAATCTTTCATTAGGAGGTGGTGTTTTAATTGGTGTACATAAATCTCTGAACGAAACGCTCTGCAGTGACTTCATTCCTTCCACCCTGGTTGAATGTGTGATTGTCCGTATTTCTCCTTCACCATCCTCAGTGTTGCTTGTTTCCTCAATCTACAACCCTTGTAGTAGCCCCATTCTGGTATATGAACGTTTCTTTGCGGAAATCTCGTCCTACCTCAATGGCCGCTTCCCTTCTGCTTCCTTACTATTATGTGGTGACTTTAATATGCCGTCGCTGGATTGGGATGATACTTTCTCATGTATTTTATCTTCAAGCAATATTTCTCTCGCTACTTCTTCCTTTATGTCTTTTTGCTCACTTTCCCAATTCAATAACGTACCTATTACTAACAACGGGATTCTCGATTTCGTTCTGACTAACCTTCACCTTTCTTCCTTTTGCTTGAGTCCTTCTCTATCTCCGTATGTGCGCCCCGATCCTCACCATCCTCCTCTTTTTATGAAATTAACTCTAAACCGTTCGTCTAAAGACAAATCTGTCTCTACTCTTCGTTTCAATTTTCAAAAAGCAAACTATTCCGCTCTGTCCAATGAAATAAATTGTACTAACTGGTATAACTTTTTCAGAGGGCTAAGTGTGGATGATGCTTTCTACAAATTTCCTTCTTGTCCAACTTAGTTTCCTGCTACACTCCTTCCTTTCGCTGTAAAAGAAGTTCTGACCCTCCGTGGTTCACCGTTGATGTCGCGATTACACTTAGAGCCAAACATTCAGCGCCTAGCAAATACAAAAGGTCTGGCTCACTTGATGACCTTTTGAAGTTTAAAAGGTTACGAGCTGCTGCTAAAAGGGCAGCCAATGACGCAATGCGTGCTTACCTTGAGCATATCAAAACTTTTATTAGTTCTGACATTCCCTTAAAACTATATCAAATCCCTTAAAACTTCCTCTGGCATTCCTTCTGTTATGTATCTTCATGATAAGTCTGCACCATCACCTCAAGATTCTTGTGAGCTCTTTGCTCAATTTTTCTTTTCTTTTCCATCAACCTTTTTTCCCGCATTTGATTATAACTTTTCTGCCTTTTTTACTAATCCCTTAGAAGTTGAATCGTTAATGTTTACTCTCGACGCAAGCACTAGCTTCGGTGCTGGCGGCATTCCAAATTTTTTCACCAAATCACTTTCATCTTGCTTGTTTGTTCCTCTGTCAATAATTTTTAACCTCAGCATCTCAATCGGGACCTTTCTATCCCTTTGAAAATCCGCCAACATGTTTCCCATCTATAAAGTTGGTGATATTTCTTCCACCTGTAGTTACCGTCCCATATCCCTTTTGCCATGTTTTAGTAAGCTCCTCGAAAGCGTCGTTTACAACAAAGTAAACCCTTTCGTCCAGCCCCTGCTGGCCAGTGAACAGCATGGATTCATCAAAGGTAACTCATCGGTTAGAAACCTATTGTCTTTGACAAACACCGTTGCTTCCGCAATCGACCAGCAAAAGCAACTAGATGTCCTCTATACCGACTTTACCAAGGCCTTCGATTCTGTGAACCATGATATTCTTCTGTCAAAGTTAACAGGGTTTGGTCTCTCCTGTGCCCTTTTTTGTTGGTTCGCCTCCCACGTCTGTGATCGCTCTTGTCTTGTTACTGTTAACTCTTGCTCCTCTACACCTTTTTTTCCTACCTCAGGAGTTCCACAAGGATCCATTCTTGGCCCTTTATTGTTCCTTTTGTTTATTAATGATCTTCCATCCCTCTTTAACTCACCCTGTTTTTTGTACGCTGATGATCTTAAAATTTTCAGAGTGATTGAATCCGCTAGTGACTCTACCATATTGCAGAGTGATTTGGATGCTTTGCCTAACTGGTGCACTGCTAATTCCCTCACTTTGAATGTTGTGAGGTGTCATCAAATGTCTTTCACCCACAAAACATCCCCTTTGCTCTTCTTCTACTGTGTCCTTGGATCTCCTCTCAATGTTGTTTCCAGTATCAAGGACCTTGGCGTGATTTTTGATTCCAAATTGGAGTTAGACTTACATATTCTACACATCACTGCCAAGGCTTCTCGTTATCATCAGATCCTCTAAACGTTTTGTTAATCTTTCCACTTCTCTATATCTGTTTTTTTTTTTGCTTCGCCCGTAGTGCTCTTGAATACTGTTGCCAAATTTGGTGTCCACATTACGGATACTTGATCGATGCGGTTGAATCCGTGCAACACCGATTCACCGGCTCCTTGTTCTATCAGTACAGTATTCCGTATTGTGATTACAGTATGCGCCGCTCCATCCTTCAAATTCCTTCCTTTGAGTCACGTAGAGTGTTCCTTGACGAGTGCCTCCTTTTTAAACTTTTTAACGGTAGTATATTGGTTGACCCCATCATTCTACTTTCTGTTAGAGAATCGGGCCGTTCTAGTGAAATATTATTTAACTTTAATGTTACATTCGCCCGTACCGATACCTATTTCTTTTCCCCCCCTTTTCCCCCCTTTGTTTTGTATTATCATTCCATTCTGAATTTATAAATTTTCTTAGTTTTTATGTTATTTTTTTTCTCATTCTATTTTTTATTTATGTTTTGTATTTTTAATGTATGTCTAATCTATAATTGGATTTGTTCTGTGGATTTGGACAGTAAATAAATAAATAAACTAAAAACTATTTTCAACGTGCTCTTATATTGATAATAAATAATATAATAACTACACTATCATTCACTATTCTGTTTATATTCTGTTTATTCACTATTCTTTTATTGAGGTAAAAAAGCAAAGCGTATGAAGCAGTCAAATGGTATTAAAGCTCAGCAAGTACAGAAAGTCACACATTTATATCCCAAAAACCAACCGAAATCAAATCAAGTCCGCTGCTAACTAAGTCTTTCGGCATATTAACGCAAGTCTTGGCTCAAAGTAACCGTCATAAAGAAACAATAATACAATGCATTTTTTTTATTGTTTGGAATTATTGCAACTTAGATTCGTCATCAACCGAAAAAAATCGAGCAAACCACCTCCTTTTTTTTTGCTCAGGAACTACCTCATAATTTGCTCAGACTAAAAACCTACAACATCAAATGTACATCACATCAACCAATTAATCATAGTTTCTCCAAGAATTTTCCAACACATACTGAGAAATCATCAATGAATCAAGAATGTGAACTATTCCACTACAACTTACGTTGTTGCGAAATAAGCATAAAAACAAACCTCGCATACATAGTACATTCTTAATCTCGTCTCGTATCTATCAATGTATCTATTTCGACTGAAGCAGGTACACTGCGCAAACAAAAATTTCGTTATCGTTACACGATAAGATAAATGCTCGCATGATAAGAAGCTATCGGTACTGATAATATACACCTTGCCCAATTCGTGCAAGGTGTATTTGGTATCTTAATTATCGCTCTTTAGTCTTCAACGAAACGAACTCGATTGTGTTTCGAAAATCAATTATTAAAAACGTATTTTCGCGAACGGCCAAAATGAAGCTCTTCAGAAAAACTACAACTTTTTTAACAGTTATTTTAGGTGAGTGAAATTCTAAAAGTAATTTTGTTTCATAGAAACACATATCATATATTAGTGTTCTCGGAGTGCGAATAAATGTTAATT
Organism: Nemotelus pantherinus; assembly: GCA_963978885.1. Lineage (NCBI taxonomy): Eukaryota > Metazoa > Arthropoda > Insecta > Diptera > Stratiomyidae > Nemotelus > Nemotelus pantherinus. The sequence goes on from OZ022263.1 coordinate 34,741,854, forward strand.
GAATTATTAAAAAGGGTTATTGCAAAACTAAGTGGAATACACCACAATTCTGTCAAGTGAAAATTATGGAGCACATATTTAGCCTAAATTCAGTGCGGTATGAAATGAAAAGGGTGCAGCTACCTTAATAAATGGGTGTATTTTCTTTTAAATGTATTATTATCTGCAGTTTCACTACATAAACACACCTAATTTTGGTCATGACGAATATGCGAATGCGCACGTAGTGGTTATTATGAGTCATTTTAAATCTTTTTTACTAACCGTGCCAACATAAATACAAATAACAACGCTGATATCATGCTTCCGGTATTCCTGACATAAGTACATTCCGGTGCCATTCACATTTAGTTTAATAAATTAAATATGGTTTTATGTTTGTATATTTGAAATCCAAGCGAATCACAGATTGATTTGTGTCCAGATTCTAAAGGAAAAATTGGCGATATTTTGAGGATAATTTGCGCTCTTCTTTAAAGGCTAAGCAGACCGTAGATTATTCTTGAAATATCGATATTAAAGATAAAATTGAAAATAATCAAGCTTCTAGAAGAAAAATTTAACTTTAAATTTAAATGTTTGGGTTTGAAAGTTAGAAAAAATGAATTAGATTAAATTAAGTATATTAAAAGGTAAAAGATAGGAAATAAAAATGGATAAAAAAAGTGAAAATACGATGAAGCCAATGAGAAGTCAAAATATGTTAGCTATATTTTCATTGAGAATTTTGTTGTTTTTACTTATATCGGAGGCTGCAAAGACATATTCGAAATATTTTAAACAAAAGATCAATACCACATCAATTTTGAAATATAACCAAACAAATTATTCTTTACAAGCTGGAATAAGCTGGAATTATTTGAAGCATATTCAATTCATTGCCTTTGAAGTGTAAATCTCAGTATTAATATTTTGTTAGCTTTCTTCGGATTCTTACCATTTTTTGGAGGCGGTTCCGTATGGATTTTTTTTCAATAACAGCAGTTTTTAGTTTGTTTTTATTCCTTACTTCACGAATTGTTATTTTATTTTTGACCTCATTGATCATTTCTTAAGTAAGCATAGAACTTTGGCTTTAGCGTACTATCTCACGCTAAACGTAATCTTGCTATCACATTTTTTGCACTAATGTAGGATTTTCTGTCATCAAAACCTGCTTTAATTGCCTGAATATTTCTATAAGTTTTTGTGTAGTCAAGGCAAACACTTGTGTTCTGAAACGTTTTTACTCATTTTTGCGTAAAAATGAGGCACTTAATTTTTGACCCTTGATAATTCCTCTAAGAATTAATTTTCTTTCTCAACCAGTGAGCTTTTTTGGTCTTCCTGATCGTAGTTTCATTTAAAAGGGATTTTTTTTCTGATACTGACACCAGTCGTTTTAATAGTCTTCACTTCTTTGTTTCTGTGGGCACAGGATGTTTGTATAGGAAACGAAAAAATTAGTATAGAAAATGAAAATGGGTTAGGTTCTTAAATTGATTATGATGGTTTGAACATTTTTAGCCCCAAGCGGACGCTGAGTTCCTAAGAGTGGACACACAAAAATTGTACAGCTTCGAATTGCGATAACTTCCCACAGAATTATTTAATCATTACAAAATTGAGGATGGGTCTACTAGATAATTTATTATAATTAAAAAATATATGGTTTGTATTGTTAAGCAAATACCGTTACCACAATCGCGCTGAATATGAGCTCATCGTGGATAAAACACAATAGATTCCTTTCCTGTGGCATCGTACATTAATCATGACAGGGGATGTAGAGTGGATAGAAATCTGTAGGATATGTAGGTTTTCGTACTTTAATTCACTTTGACTTCTTGTGTACGGATCTGATGCTGGTGATCTTGTAGGGAGGTTGATTAAAGCAGTACTTATATAGAGCTAGTACATAGAGGGTTGATCAATAAGTAATGATAATGAATATAAACCAAAGTGATTAAACTTAAAGGATATATTTATTTTTCAACATAGTCTCCTAACAAGTTAATACATTAATACAAACCCAGGAAACCCTTACACAGCGTAAGAAGTTAGTTCCTAACCAGCGTACCAACTCCGTATATGTATACGGACCAAAAATCCAGTGATATAACCTGAGATTGTATTGTTGGTCAGCCTGGAAAGTTGGGAGAAATCGCATAGAACAGAAAGAGATGCAGTATACAATTCGACAACTACATCCTCAGGCTAAATTTTTCGCTGCTCAGATACGGCTCTTCTCGCAAAAAATACCAGCACACTCTCAGGTTGCTTTGACAGATAATGTATTGCGTAAATAGAGGCGCAATTCCAAGGTCAAAGTGTTTTTTGGGGAAAATGGAATAAGTTGGTACGCTGGTTGTTACGCTGTGACCCTTAGAAAAAAATTATTTATCTTGACTCTCCCAAAATGCCTCAACAGCGACCATCACTTCGCTTCGCATCTTCAAATTTCTTACCCCGAAAGTTTTCCTTGTGCCGAGGAAAGATGTAAATCACTGGATGATGTAAAAAAAAGTTTTCCGAGGAAAGATGTAAAAGTTCGAATCCTGGGACCCTATTATGATTCAAATTCCGAAATCGGAATTTGTGAAATTTTCCGACTCGCCAAAAGTCGGAATTTCGTATTATGATCTATTCCGAAATTGGAATTTAATTTCCATTTTAAACTGCAGACAGCTTCAGTCGAATGGGCTAAATCGATTCCAAATTTCAAATATATTTCCAATCAAGTGTCAAAATACCTATTTAAATTTTTTAAAAATTGACGGAGTTTAAATGTTTCTGGCTAACATTGACTTTATGGCAATTTATTTTGCTTTGCCTAAGTATAGTCTGTCGGAAATAACAAAAATAGGGATTAAAATTTAATAAAAATCCGCCAGAATCCGCCACCTTCGGAATTTACAATCCGAAGTTGGCGGATTCCCGTGCAAATAGCAAATTATAATACAAAAATACGATATCGTATGAATTCCGCTTTCGGATTTTGATTCATAATAGGCCCCTGTTTTTTTTTAAATTGCAGCCATCGAAACTGCAGCCTTGTGAGCCGGTGCGATATCTTGATGAAACAGAACTCCGGCTCGCAGTTTGCCGCGTCATTTTTCCTTCATTGCCTCTCGCAATCTTCTTATTTGGTCTGCGTAAAAAGAGTCTGATATAGTGGCTCCCTTTTCCAAATATTCCACTATGATAATTCCTTCAGCATCCCAAAAAACTCATGCATAACCCTCCCCGCCGAGCTCGATTGCTGATTTAGTGAGTATATGTGGTGGTAAAAAACATTTTTTTTTTAATTTTATTCAAACTGCAAATAACCGATTATCATTACTTATTGATCAATCCTCGTATATTGGTACACCGGAAAAAATTGTTGTTGAGTTTTACTCTTAAAATGATGGGAAACTTATTTCCTATTATTAAAGATGTAAAGCTGCTTCGATGTCTACTACCAAGTCTTCTGTTGGGAATGTTGTTTCTTTTAGAGCGAAATTCAGACCTTGGTTAACTATGTCGTGAACAAGTTCACGGTCCAATTCACGGAAGAGTAAATGGAGTGGCTTAGCCAAGCTGCTACCAAGTCGGTTTTTTATACCAAAACAGATAAAGGAAACGCCGTGGTTATAATGGACAAGGATGGATATGACCGATTGATTCTGGAAAAGCTCAACAATGGGGTCAACCATAAACTAAGGGAAGAGTGCAAAGGCCCTAATGGAGAGGTCAAAAAGATATGAGTCGTAAACCCGGAATTGCCAAGAATGAAGTGCCTTCTGAAGATACCCAAAGAAGGAACTGGACTAGGGGAAATTATCACCGCTACAAAAGCTCCAACAGGGTGAATTCCAGAATGGATTGTAGATGAATGTAGCGCCTTGTGAAAGATTAGTGATAGAGACGAGGTCATAGAACGGCTGGGAAGAGTGGCAACAATAGAGGAAGATAAGCAAGTTGTATCATTTGATGTCAAAGCTCTATTCCTACGCCATCCGTTAAAACAAGCACTCGCGTTCTTTAGCGACCAGCTATAAGGGAAGAATAGCTCACTGGAAAGGAGAAAAGAGTTAAAGACTATTTGAAACTTGCCTCGGTTTGCATGAATGAAATCTTTTTTACTTTCAGAGTTAAGTATTTTGAAGCTATGAAAGGTGTTGCCATGGGAAATCCTTTATCCCCACTTATGAGTGAGATATTTATGGACAGACTAGAAAAGAAACTTTATGACAAAGATTCGCTTCTCCATGTATGATTGTGATATGCAAACGATATCCTGCCTATCGTAAAAAAAGATGCTTTGGCAGAAACTTCGGGGAAGCTGAACCAACCACATAAGGATATCTAGTTCTCAATGGAAGTCGAAAAAAAAACGAGTATATAAATGTGAAAAAAAAATATTGCTTCATTATTTCAAATAGAAAAATGAGCATACTCCCTATTATCGAAGAATTAATTCTAAAACCACTTTTTAGAGTGTAATATTTTTTATGAACCAGATATTAGGAGAATTTGATTTAAGGAAAAACTATGGGACAATATATATGTAAGGTGATTTATTATGAGGTTTGGTTTTTAAACTCAAATACAAGGCATAAAGTTGAATTCTATAACAAAAATTTTATTGTGAGTCGAAAGAACAATCTATGACATTTACGTTTTAAAAATTATCTCATTTAAATGTTGACCACGACTACACCATAAATGGTCCATCCTAAGGGTCCAATTTTGGACGTCGCGTTCCAGCATAGCGACCGGTATCTCGCGAACGACCCAAGTAATGTTGGCTTCCAAAGCGTCGATTGAAGCTGGCTTATCCGTGAAGTCCAGAGACTTCACATCACCCCAAAAAAAATTAAGGTGTGTTTCAGGTAACAAAATATTCGTTATCGATAGTGGTCGCCATTGACGGTTGCGTTCTGATCGGACTCATTTTGAAAGAAATATGGACCGATGATTCCACCGGCCCATAAACCACACCAAACTGTGCATTTCTGTGGCTGTAATGGTAGCTGATAAAGCTCTTTAGGTTGTTCATCAGCCCGAATACGGCAATTCTGCTTATTGACATATCCGTTGAGCCAAAAAAGCGCCTCATCGCTGAACAAAATTTGGCGATAAAAAAGCGGATTTTCATTGAGCTGATTCAGAACCCATTCACCAAAAATTGTTGCGCAATGTTGCGGTGTAAGTATTTTCATGATGATTTGTCAAACAATACTGAATAAAAATTACATTACAGTTTGACAAGAGTCCCGCGTCATCTGTCAAAAAAGCCTATTGAAAATCAAACCTCATAATGAATCACCCTGTATATATATATATATATATATATATATATATATATATATATATATATATATATATATATATATAAACAATAGTTAAGGAAAACATCAAAAGAAAAAAGAAAAAAGAAAAAAGAAAAAAATTAATTAAGCCTTTTTGAGTGGTATCAATTTTGATTTAAGAGATCAGAGACTAAGATTTGGGACCTGTTAGATATTTGAAATATAAAATACTAATAACGATTTCTCATGCATAATAATCAGTAATAATAATTCCACTTACATTCAAAATAGTTATATCTCACTCTCTCTTGGAATTTCATTAAAGCAGTGCGTTAATTCTACTAATCGTGGGTAGGTTAGGATTAAGTGTTAAGCGAAAGCTCATCTTATTCCATAATCAAAACTACATCAAATCAAAATACATTATATCACTCAAAATTTTCCAACAAATTATTTAGTATGCAAAAATCAAATGATAGGCCAAAAAAATATTGATAACATTTGATTCTAAATTACCCAAATACATTAAAAAACTAAATTTGGTTAGCATAAATCGCTACTCCTGACATACTTTTATGTAATATTCTGCGTCGGCAAATATGTAGATTGTCCCTCGGCAAATGCACGGCTAACATCAGCGCCCAATGAGGGCATATGGCGAACCTAAAATAATGTAAAGACGCTTGCTGTGATAATTAAAACAATTTTCTGTCTTGCTGCTACTCTTTGAATGTTAGCTAAGTAGATAGAAACATTAGTTAAGTAAAAGCACGGAAAATTACTTCAGGCAAATAAGAGACTCACATATACCATTATGATGGTTACGGCAGCTAACAAGTATTTATTGAATATGATAATGCAGCTAGCATATTGGTAACACTAATGGCCACTTCGTGACAAAACCTTTTGACTTAAAAGACTAACATACGTTATATAAGATATATCTATTAAATTGGTCACGTATTCGTTTTTTTTAAATATATCGCTCATGCATTTAAACAAAATAAATATTATTCCTTCAACGACGAAAATATTTCAAAATCTAATAAATAAATAGCACAAACATGATTACTATAACGAAGCTTACGGAATCGTTTGACTAAACTAAATAAATTTCGCATAGAAACCATCTGAAAACATCCAGCCATGCAGCATCGACTAGATTTATCACAATTTTTTGCGAATATCCATTTTATTACGTAAACGATAAATTAGCCGAGGGGTGATAAATTCTATTAACAAAATAATATACAAAATTATCTATTATTTTACAGTTTAATAAAAAACTTTTTATCGACAGCCATGTGCGGTGCTGTTGTAAAATTATCATCTCGATGAGAATTAGATCAGTACACAGGCAAAACGATACAATAACAAGTGTTGTTGACGTTTACCGTACCTCGACGTTATGTTTGTCGAAAATACAAATCGCTACAAATAACACTTTCGAATGCTATGCACATGAAATCCACTCTATCTGTTGTCGACAATTTAAATTAATTTTTTCTAGTAGTGATGTTTTTTCGGAAATGAGATTTTTTAATTGAAATTCTATTGTGCTTTTCAGTGCTGATCGCCTGTTTTTCACAAGAGGCAGAAGCCCGGAGGAGGGTTTTGCGCGGACGCAGAACCATCACACGCCAATATTTCCGTGAGTATTTTGAGGATGTGAACAATTTAGTGACATTGAATTTATTCGAGAAATTGAACTGTTTAAACAGTTCAGGAATTGAATGTTTATACCATTGTATTAATATGGAACTACAATATACTTATTTCTTTTCTAGGACCGCTTCTAGTGCCTGGCTGGGCTATCATTATTTTGGTGGCGCTCGCAGAGGTTATAATTGGTGTTATAATCTACTTTGGTATGAGGAAGTATGTCCTGTCTGCTGCAACGGACAGCGGTAATACGTACCAGCCCGCACACACAGAGGAAGTTTAACTATATCATCATTTGAAATTTTTTGTTAATATAACCTCTAGCATAAGTCCATCGCGAAAATTACCAAATCATATAAATTTTGATTATCCTTCATAATTTAGCACAATCTGTTATCCACATCAATGCCAAATAAAATGTATTTTTGTTAGGTTTATTTTTTTAATGCCATCACAATTTCATGGGAGGCAAATATTATCGAAATAGAACGTGATAATTGAGTTTTATTAGCTCGGAAGACGCTCAGTTATTTTAGATCTTCTCCGGGGCGTAAGCTGGCGCTAGAATATAGTTTGTTTATTAATTAAACGAAAATAGCAGCAAAGCATACAATTAATGTTAAATGATGTTTTCACAGCAATTGCAAATTATATGAGCTCATAATCGCCTATATAATGGAACCGACCGTCACTTCAAGCACTTGAAGTGGATGCATACGCTCGAGGTTATTGGGTCAAAATCGAGGTTTCTAAGATATGCATATGAGAAACAAATTTACTGCCTGTTTTTTAGATGCTGATTGTTGGTTAAGGAGTTCAAATGATTGTTCATTCTAATTATAGTTGGGAACTTGCACATGCACTTTGGTTAAGCTTAACTGAATATGTAACATACAATAACGACTTTATTAACCTAGTGATTGAAAATATTTCTGGCTTCTAACTAATTCATTGGAAAATAGGTTTGTTACCTCCTCGAAGTAATTCATTTATGTGAATTGTATGCAAACTGTGAAATTTCCTCGCAACTAATTCATTTTGACCTTAGAATAGAAAGATATAAGGAAATACGCGAATTTGACAAGTAATAACCAAAAGCTCGTAGAAATTAGGTAGCAGAGAAACCAAAGGGAAAATCTGAGGTACAGTAATTTTCTCGATATTTTCTATTTATAGATTTTGTCGTTGTAGTGAAATTGCTTCACCAAATTTTGTATATGTATACGCTAGTTTCATTTCCTTAAATGTCTCTGTTCTGAAATTCTGCCCCTGTTATATTAATAATATTGCACTTTATAACCTATACCTTTCAAATTTTTCACACCCCCAGGTCCCTGCTAGATATGTGGAGAATTTGTCTGTTTTTTACCTCCACCAGCAAAAACTTTTTGAGTTAAACTTTACTGCTGTAGTGTGATAAATTTTGCCGAAACCAGAAAAATAAGGAACAGATTTAAGGTAAACACTTGTAAAATAAGAAGATGAAGGTTCTGGCTGCAATCGATGACTATAATTCCTCTCGTTGAGTCGCCAATCTCGGAATGCTCTCTCCGATGTCGAGTCGATGATGATCCAGACCAGATGTAAGAGTTGATCGATCTACATTACAATCCGAATATTTTTACTTCACTGAACATGATCACAATGACCAGGCTAAACAACAGGGTCCGGTGATTTGGGATACCGATATCTCGAAAGGAATTACAATGTTTCTATTCTGTCTTAAACGGTCTTGAAGTCTCAAACAGCTGGTACAATGGAATACTGATTTTGAGTTACTCTTAAGCGAGTACGCGAACAGTAAAGACGTGTTTCAGACTGAGACATCATTGCATTCTGAATTCGACAATTGGATGGATAAGACGGCCCTTGGAATGATTAAAGGCCCCCACTCACGAGCAGTCCATCAGTCCAAATGGCCTGAGGCCAGGCCAAAATCTCACCGTGTGTGGGAGAACTCGGAAGGACTGATGGACTCATGGAACCAAATTAGATTTCCAATCAGTCCAAACTGCATGGACTCAGGCCATCGGGCCATTTTTTGGCTCGACCGTGTGTGGGTAAATAGTAGGGCGAATTTGGACAATCGACAAAATTGACTAGTCGTGTATGTTGGAGCCTCAGTCCAAACAACGTGGCATTCTTGCTTTGCACGCTGACCTGTGGCAAGCTCATTGACTGTTTCTGTGATTATTTTATTTAATCGAAAAATTCAGCATAATGGATAGTGGTGGCCATGATTTTATTTTGGAAGCTATCGAATAATATAGGTCACACGAATGTGTATTATATTATTTGACCCAAAGCCTGCAGCCGCTTGCTAAGTACCGCAAAGTAGCGGTCAATTTTTCGTGGGGAGTAATAGTTTGCCTCATATTTGTATCCTTCCGTTTGATAAATGGGGTGACCAACTATAGCAACGTGTTATATGTCGTATCATCCATTCTTAAATAATTTTTACAATCAGAAGGCTCAAGTGTGAGTTCTTTTACCAAATCTTCAATTTTTACCACTTCCTTTTTGACTATCGTTGCTTTATGTAGATGCAAATTGCAATAGCAAAAAACTCCTCCACATGCTTCTGATCCATTAATAGGTTTAAAATATTTTTTTCTTCAAATTTATCTTATTTTTTTTTCTAAATTAATGACAGAAAATGAAATGGACTGACTGGATCGAGGCTCTATCGTGAGTGGTGAGCTAAATTGGACTTAAACCAAACGGACTCAAGCCAAATGGACTCAGGCCATTTGGACTGCTCGTGAGTGGGGGCCTTAAAAAGCAATCATTATTGGAAGATACGTTTTTCGTATTGTGTCGCTACGGCCGGCCGTGTGAAATAATATTTTCTTAATATTTCAGCTTATATATACACTTGCATTATATACATTAAATTTCCTAATGGCGAGCGAAATGCAATTTGATTGAACTAAGCCGACGGGAAATCGGCGCATCATGGGGCAATGATGAACGAGTTTCACTATATGTACAGCTAATGATGATGGCCGTGTTCACAAAAACTGCGCAAACGCCTTTGAATACACAACCGGGATGTCGAGTGGTGAAAGGAAAAAAGCCGTTTTGGATCAAACTGATTAACGAGCTCGAAAAGTCTATCAATAAGTGGCATCGAAACGTGGTTTTCTCAAATCGGCTAAGAAATTAGTAAACACCGAGAAATCAACAACATCCGGGAAAAATAAAGCCTTAATAACTTACGAGAACCCCAACGTTGGACAAATTTAAACAAAGTAGCAGTGAGAATGGTGGTGAGAACCCGAAAATATTTGCAAACAATTCAAAACAGAATGGGGTTGCATGCTCCATTCAAACACTACGTGACAAGAAACTTTACTTTGCAAGCATTGATTCCTCTTTCTATTCTAATCAATAGAAACCCTTTTGGTCGTATGTCTGATAATACTCCTGCTTCTAATCTACCAGAACCTTGCAACCTCTTTGTAAATTTTTGTCTGTCTTCTTTTCTCAACAATTTTACCTTGTGAGCTTCCCCATGTTACTTCATCTTGCGTCTTTTTCATTTCGACCAATTCCCTAAAAGTTGAATCCTTACTCGAGTGTCTTTATGTTAATGTCGTTTGTGGCTCTGATGTTATGGATGACGGTATTTGTTAGCCAATTCACTTTCATTTTCCTTGTATGTTTGTTTGTAACCTCAGCCTCTCATCCGGCTCCTTCCCAATCAGTTGGAAATCTGCTTATATTTCACCCATCTACAAGTCTGGTGAACCAAGCTGCAGTTTCAACTACCGTCCCATTTCCCTCCTTTCTTGTTTTGGTAAAGCTCTTGAAAGAGCTGTTTACAAAAGGCTGCTAACTCTCCTCTACCTTTTCCTTACTCTTGAATATCATGGTTTCATCAAAGGTACATCCTCCACCTATAATCTTATATCCTTTACTAACTTGGTTGCTTCTGCTTTAGACCAACGGAAACAAGTGGATATGATAAACACCAAATTCTCAAAAGCATTTGATTCGGTTGATCACAGAGTTCTTCTTGCAAAGCTTCGAAGCTATGGGGTGTCTGGTCTTTTTTTTTTCATCTTGTTTCTGGTCGTACCTGTGCTGTAACTATGCATTTCTCCTCTTATTTCTGTCCGCTTTCCGAAGTTTCTCAGGGCTCCATTCTCGGTCTCTCTTCCTGGTTAACAGAACGCAGGAAGACTAGAATGTTCAGGTTCTTAGGAGATAATCTACTCCTCTTCGTGCACTTCACACTACCAGCGTGAGAGAAGAGTCGCTTGGCAGCAGTTGAAGTGGCCATAAGGGGCAAATAGAGCATGGCTAATTCGTAAAGTTGTTCATATCCAATTCTCATAGAGTCCCACACCCCATAGGATCTGGGTTTGTGCGCCTACCCACAACGGCGCTGCTGAGGTACGCCTTTAGCTGCTATGGGATGGTGTCTGCAGCCTCCTGGTCGATTGTCCCCGCAGAGCTTGGGCTCTGGAGATAATCTACTGTGGACCAGATCCCTGAAGAGCAGTCTTCACCATCATCGTCAAGCGCAACGTCCAGGTCCACAGCATGGCTGAATTCAAGCATCATTTTCTGTATACGGTAACAATCGTGTATCGATGTCTTAACACTGCACACACCTATCTTGTCCACTCTCGTTTGCATCAGAAGCGCCCGGCCTGATACGAGGGAAGTAGCTTTACCATGATGCGCACCAAATGCACCCGTCTTTATTGTCTACCTTGTCCGCCTTCAACCGGATTGCTGGACAGGACGGACGTGTGCATGTGGCAACACCTTGAAGGAGAAGTCCCTTGCAAATTATTTCCAACTACGAAAACTACAAATCGAATGGGAAAATACTCACCAAGGTAGCTAATTATGTAAGAAACAGCGCGTGAATTCTCAAACACTAACTTTTTTTAGCGAGGGTCCAGAAAGGTTGCTGCTGCACATGGGCGAAATAGCTAGATTTTAAAAAATTTTGAAAGTTGTTGCTTGTCATTGAATGACAAAGGCTCTGCTGGCAGGTAGGATCCACCAGAAAGTTTAGATGAATTTTTTATTGGGTGTTCGAATGTTTCAAAAATAAAAACAAGGTGGCCCATGAGATCCAGTGTTGTTTTAGCAAGAGTGGAGCTCAAGTCTCAAGTCTTGATGGCGGATGCACAAGTCTGTCTGCCAAAAATCCCGGGGTCTTTAGGCCACTCTGAAATCATAATTGCCACGCTATTTTCACTGTTTTGATTCCATACACAATAGGGATAACGTTACTGAGAGTGGCATTCTATTCTTTGGAGAGCATTTTGATTGCCTCCTTTAGAGGCCTCAGGAGGTCCCTGATCTGCACTGACAAGTTATTCCTATTCCACTGGGTCTTGTGTTTCCCCCTCGTCCTGGATATCCTCAAGCAAGACTTCAGCATTGTCTTCGTTTTCAGGGTCGTTCACTCGAAGATTTAATTAATGACTAGATAATAGTGAACGAGAACTTCACACGAATGACTCAAATTTAAAACAAAATATAGTGGTTCAACAATGCTCGCGTCACACTGGAGAGGGAGACGAGAAGGCGGTAGCATTGCTCTGACACGTCGAAAATTGAGAAAGTCGAGTCGCGACAGTGAGAGGGAGTGAGTCAGCCAGCGAGGAGATAATGTCGACCCGCAGTACTATAGCACACGGCGACAGTGCAGCAAACCTGGCTATATCTTTCTTGACTTTTTCCTTGAAGTAGAGAGCAAAATTTACCATGTGTAAAAGCAGTTAACCGAAACATTCAACCGATTAATCGATTTGGGTGAATGCGGTTACCCGGTGAAAATTAGTCGATTGGTGAATCGATTTAACCGGTTAACCGGTTAATCGTCACCGATCTTTCCTTCCCTAGGCGAAAGATGTCTCTTTCGAACAAATAGGTGGCGCCACTTGTTCGTCCCGTTTTTAAAAAGTCTGGAAACTTTTGGAACACACCTTGTAGACTTCGAAAAAGGCTCAGTCGATTCTTGCAACAATAAAGAGTAATCTGGCCGAGACAATATATATTTGTGCTCTCAAACACCTTTCCATCAATGGTTATTGTGCTCTCATTTTCCGACCTCTTGAAAAGTTGCAAAAACGTTCCCAGCGCCCAAACAGTTACCCTCAAACGATGTGAGCATATTTTCTTCCAAATCTTAGAAAGATTAATTCTCAGAAAAATCCAATATCACATACATAGACGACAAACAAATTATCCCATTTGCAAGATTTTCATTTGCTCATTTCAAATATGGGTATTTGAGTCTCGAGTTAAATTCAATTTGACACCTTCAAAGGACTTCAAACTAGTCACTAAACCACAGCATGTTTTCTGGACATTGAGAAAGAATTCTAAGGACAAAATAAAAGTATATTTTTATTCAGTTTATGCGTCTTTTGTCGTACAGAAATTTATTTTCCATAGGACTCGAAAGCAAAATATTTTTTTTTACTATTCAGTTAATGTAAAAACAACAATTTCTCAAGTCTTGCTCATTTAACTGGCCTATCATGAATGCTTCTGACTTCTTCCGGTTAAAAAGATGCTCAAACGTACGAGTAACTAGCCAAAACAGTTTTAGTTAATTACTTTCCCACAAGTATGTGTTTATGCAATTGAACGAGTCGACGAACGGAAGTCTTGATTAGTAAATACCTCTTTGTTTACTTTTTACGAGAAAAATACTTGCCTTCACTTTGAAGCTTAGCTTATTAAAGATTTATGTGAAAATTATGTTAGATTACAGTCATTACTGTGCTTTGTTTTTAATCATGTCTTTTGCCCGTGTTTATGTGTCTGTGCTTTGCTTGCAATCGATCGAAAATCAATAATGCTCTTCATGACTTGTTTTTGAAGCACATCAGCGTGGAAATATATATACTACGAGCAATGTTTAAATTTAAACAAAATAATATTTATACGTCAAATTTACAGGTAGCACGAAATTAGTTTTAACAATTTTAATACATGTGAAAATCGTTGATGGTGTTTGAATTTGATTAAGAAATTAACATAAACAACTAGAGTTTGAGCCAGTATAATCCAAGAGGGCCAGGAATATAAACATAGTATCTCATAGTATCTTAAGTTAGATTATAATATCATAATTCACTTCATACTTCAGGGAGCTAAGAGCTTTTATGCTGTCAACTAAATTTCCCGATGTATATTTTCGGTTGTGAAAATGAAATCTTTTCTTAATTTTTTCCTCCGAAACAACATTGCGTATCTATCAGCCATTCTTTATTTGTAAACAAAAATGAAACATGCCATGAGAAAGTTTGATTTCAACATTCTTTAAATTTGATCGTCTAACAAAATTGAAATCAACAGCGAAATGCAATTAATTTAAGTTGAGACGGAAACTTATTTAAATTTATTACGTGAAAAATGGAAATACTATCAAAATACAATGGCTAGTGTTATCTCTGTGAAAATACACCTGAACTATTTATATCTATCTGAACTATTTTGATTTTTTTTTATTCAAGCAATATTTCGAATTTTTCGACTGCAAAAAAATTTACAAGGTGAATGGATTTATATTGATTGACGTTATTGTGACTATCATCGACCGCTTTAAATAGGATTTTTTTATCATTGATATTTAATGTAGGTTCGTGACAGTCAATTATGCAAGACTAAGTTTATAAACAGCTTAATATAAATGTTTCCTTATCATAGATACCATCAGGGTGGCGGATAGTGCTTTGTAACTTTTCACACGATATACCAATTTATACAAATCATGCGGAAAACTTTGATGTTTTAGGCAATCTTTATCACTAATTGAATCAAATAGATATCGTCGAATTCATTATTTATGTTTCGAGCAGGAGTCTTTGAGATTTTTGTTTTAATTGCATTCAATATATTGAAAACTATTAGTTTCTGTTTCAAATAAATAATCTAATGATTTATCAAATATCTTAGTGCTTTCGGCTTTTGTTTTGAAAGCTGCTTCCTTGAAGTGATAATAAAGTTAATTTTTTCCCAAATTTATTTAATAATGACTAATTATTTTTCATTTTCAGCTCATCATAAACAAGAAAATTAACATAAAATGGCGGTGATTTCGTTTGATTTTTTAGAAATATTAACTATCATAACTGTTTTAATTATTACTGTTAGTGCATGTAAATTATTATTAGTGTTTGTTTCAAATCCATTACCTCGACAAATAAAAAAACATCTTCGAAACATTGTAATAAAATTAATAGCTCCCTGAAATTCATCAAATATACCCAAAAATTATTCAATGCATGGTTCACTAGGTGCAAGAATATTAGCATGAGATGGCGGTGTAAAATAGTAATTAGCATAGCCATTCTAATTATGACAATGATGATGGGTATGATGATAATCATAATCTATCCATCAGCAGTGCTGAAATAGGCATTTCTTAGTTAGCTACGGCGCATTCATATGGAATTTTACTTGATGCACATTCGATAATACACATGGCTTGATTACATTGAAAACAACAACAATCCTACCTTAGTTGTTGAAATAATTGGAATAATTGATCAACGGAAGCGAGCATCTTCACCTTGTGTTCCATGCCTCCGAAATTGCTTACACTAAATGGCTGAACAGCAGAAGTAATTTCCACAATTATCAATAGTAAAACGTCGAAAGAAGATCAAGACTTCCCCAACATTTTTACTAAATCTTTATTATGGTCCCATCCTCCACACAAAAAATATGGATTTTTTTCCTATTGAAGATCAATCGGCAAGGCTGTATATTTTGGTGATTTTAA
Organism: Nemotelus pantherinus; assembly: GCA_963978885.1. NCBI lineage: Eukaryota > Metazoa > Arthropoda > Insecta > Diptera > Stratiomyidae > Nemotelus > Nemotelus pantherinus. Next base: position 34,757,553 of record OZ022263.1, read on the forward strand.
ATTTTTCGCATTTTATAATCTGGCAAAATGACAATTTCTAAAGATTGCACCATCGCTGGCTACCTTGCAACATTTGCATAAATTATATAGAAGAAACAATCAGCATTGACGCAAGCCATGAGAACCACAAAAAATATGCTTTGTAGTTGTGATGGCTGGATCCTGAGTTAATCATTTTTTTTTTATTTCAATATGTTTACCGTTAATTATTCAACGCTGCTTGATAGACTTTAAAACTCTTCATATCTACATTCGTGCACAGTCTCTCTCGATTTCGGTGGCTGGTTAATGTATGAGTATACAACAGCCGTAAACTCTACCGTATAAATTTGCAGCTTACGTAAGTTATCAAACCAACAGTGTTATTTATCCTGCAGAATTGAAAAAGAAATCGTCCAAAACTAGGTCCGGTTTCAAAGTACCTTAAATGAAAATATTTTTTTTTTAAACTTTTTTGTAGATCCAAAATTCATTTTGAAGTGTATTGTCAAGATCGAATCTTCAATAGGAGGTCCTGGCACTGAGTAAAGCAAGAACTACTATTTAGCCAAAACTTCAAATTTTTAATTAGTATCTAATTTTTAAGCCTTAAAGTAAAGGTGATAAGAAATAGAAGGAAACTCGGAAAACAATCTGACAAAAGAATATTTGAGCGCTACTAGCGATGATGAGGCTATTTTATAGGATTTATTAGGTATCATGACCAAACTGTCGCAAGAAAATCTCTAAAAGGTTTTAGTCAAAACTAAAATGTTCAACCTAAATTATAAACATGACTTCAAAAGGCCAAAAACAATAAGTTGGCTCTCAATTTCTTGGACCGTGTAAGTAAAGAAAGCAAAATCGAATGTTAATAGCCAGACTACTGAATTAGGACCATATTCTCCTGTTCAATTGCCAGCTTTAGCATTTTTCACTTTTGACAACTTCAATATAAAATTTATTTTTACTTCCAGTGTCTCCACACGCCATGAGCCACGACAAAATTTATGCCGAAAAGTGTCAGTGGATGGCATGTCATAATGTGCGTGGGCAGTTTGTGTCATGTCATATCATTTGACAAATGGCGTTGACTGGGAAACAAACATTGCTCTCAATGCTTTGAGAGGGTTAAAGTGCGAAGAAGTTGGAAAATCCAGAAAAATACGCGTGTGGGACAAATCAATTTTTTGAAAAGCGAATGACAACAAGTATGGAAGCAAGTTTCTTGGACGATTTACTGTTAGAGGACGGCTACTGTCGATTTGCTATCGACAGTTTTGAACAGCTGCAGAATATGGTAGAGAATTCAAATCGCACGCTTAATTTTCTTATACATGTAACTTTTAACAGGTTGTTAGATTAGTTTTTATCCTTTTTTGTTTTTAACACAATAATTTGTTTGGACACAATATACTTTTTAACACAATAATTCGTTTTGAAATAATATACTTTTTTAACACAATAATTCGTTTTGAAACAATATTCTTTGAACACAATATTCCTTGAACACAAGATTCCTTGAACACAATATTCCTTGAACACAAGATTCCTTGAACACAATATTCCTTGACCACAATATTTCTGTTGGAAACAATATTCCTTTTTAACAAAATAATTCGTTTTGAAATAATATTCTTTGAACACAATATTCCTTGAACACAAGATTCCTTGACCACAATATTTCTGTTGGACAGAAAAAACCAACTGTCCGCACTTCTTTTTTTATTTTTAAATTTATTTTAATAGGTTACTACGTCTTTCTTTTTAGCGAGCTTTTTATTCAGTGGTTTTTATTAAACACAGGTTGATTGTATAATACGAAGATAGGACACAAAAATGCGGGATGCAATAAAGCCTAGAACGCGGTTGGCAATAACATAGCGGTATCTGGCGACTCGGGACTCCTATCGGTCCCTGGAATATTTAAGTACAGTATCACGGAAAGCAAATAGTGCTTTCTTGCCGGATGTTTTATACGCAAATAAATATGATGCACTGGAAGGTGATCACTTGTTAGTAAATTTTAGCTCAAAGAAGCTTTGTGACCAAGTTAAAAAAAAAATTTCATTAAATGCCGTCAAACGAAGACGATTGGCTACATAAAGCTGCAGATTTCGAAAAGTTTTGATATTTTCTCCACAGATGAGAATAAGTTCATGGGAAGCACACCCGCATTAATAAGCCGCCGAACTCAGCATCAGGTTTTTACAATTGTAAAGGCGTTTTCAGTATCGTGCTCCTAGCGGCTGTTAATGCCCAGAGCCAGTTTACGTATATAATGTGAGTTCTTCTGATAGCCTTGTATTTGGTTCAACGAATCTCTATCATCTCTATAGCAGGGGACCTGTCATATACCTCCTGCATCAGCACTTAGAGGGCAAATAAAAAATACGCCATATTTCCCCATTGAGGATGACATTTTCGTATTGGACAAGCACTTGATGAACGGGTTCAATCGGAACAGTACCCTATCGACAAATATGAAGTGTTTAACTATAGGCTGAATCGTACTAGACTGACTGTCGAAATGGCTTTTGGAAGGTTAGCGGCAAGATATATAGTGGTTTATTGGCCCATTGAAATGAAATCGGAAACCGTTGACAGCATTGTGAAGACTTGTTGTATTTTGCACAATTATTTGACTAAAAAACTAGTTAAACCATTGGCAGCCGATGGAAACATATCCGATGTATGCGAGCTTTTCCTCAAAGTGAAGTTTGCGCGAAACTATAGTACATAAATTCGTGCACCGCAAATAAGAAAGAATGTTGTAGAATATTAGATGACACATGGAACTGTGGATTATCAGTGGAGGAAAATTGGCAAATTTTCTAGCTGAACAATGTATTTTTTTTGAATTGCACAAGTTTAGAACGCGTTTAATGTAGTGATTTGTTCAAGTTTGGCATCGTTAGAATTTTTATTATTTAGTCGCATGTATGGCATCTCTTGTAATGACTCTGTGATTCTGCGAGCGTTAGCTTTAAGCACAAAACACGATCACGAGCCATCGCCATTTTGAAACTAAAATCCTGTTAAAATATGGCAACATTCATGGCAATGTCTTGTCATAATATCCGACATCTATGACATGACACGAGTTATGGCATGCCATGAACGGTCTCCACAAGCCATTTTCATGACATGACTAGAATCATGTCATCGCTCATGATCAATGGACATGATGACAATACTCTAAAAGCCCGATTTATCTTAACTTTGCACTTACCTGGGGCAAATTAATAAACATTCTCCTGCTTGAACAGACACAGGGAAATTTGCATTGCAACTTCTTCAAACTCTAAGTAGAGGGATTACGAGTTCAAGTGGTTCCAGTACTCTTCCCAGGATGCAAAATAAATAGTTATTGTGACGTGGAGGAAGAAGGCGCACGCCATGACTGCACACCTCACTTACCACTACTTAAATAAATCATGACGAATCAAATGGTAGATTGGAGAATAAACTTCTCCAAACCTTTTCATTCAGCGGGTTCAGCTAAAATCATTTTGGATCTTCAACAAAACGCCACAGACAAACTGAAAGATATTCTGGTACACATTTTTGGAGCAAGTTTGAAAATTCACTGCATATTAAAATCGAGGAAACGAGCACGGGTGGTGTTCGTTCTGAAGGCTTGCACTGATCTGGCTGATCTACCAAAATTATGCAGCCCAAATAGGTTCCCATCATTCATATTGGAAACCATTCTAGTAGCTAACATTAGGTAGTGCAAATAAAATAGAAAAGCACTGAATGATAAGGAAATTACGCAATGAGCCTTCAAAAAACTAAAAAGAGCCTTTGGCAATGCAGCATATAACTCGATACACACTATTCTTCAGAAGAGATAAGCTTCTCCAGAGGGAAAGAGTGTTCAGAGCAAAGAGCACTATCTCCCTTGCTATAGTCCCTGCTGATTGATGACGTTTTGGCAACCCTTAACATTTAAAACATCTCCCTACTTTAGACTACGCGGATAACATCACGATATTAATAAAATGCTCACGCTTGAATACTATGAGATTTGACCCAGTGGTACCAAGAGGATATTGTATCTACATACCCTCAGAAATCCAACATAGTACCATTATTCAGGAAAAAAAATCAAGGCAAGGGCAATAAAAATTCAGCAGGCTTCTAATGATGCTTGGTGATTACAGGAGCTATGAGCTCCACCCCATCGGTAGGTATGAAGGACTATCGAAACATTGAACACACCTAATTCACGAAGATGTGGCAAAACAGGCTACAACAGGCCTGTAGGTGTAGATCAAGGGGCCACCTGAAAGCCCTGGAGAAAATCTGGCCTGCAATGAAAGCTTCAGTGACCCAATAAAAACTGAAACAACTTTCGAGATAATATTCCAGTTCACAATTTCATCAAGGAACAAACACGAGAATTGCCCACCTCCTCGTACAAAAAGGCGCAAATATGGTATTCGGATAGTTCACAGAAGAATTATAGAATAGAAGCAGGGATCGTAGTGTGGACTCCTCCTCCTTACAAAGACCACTATCTATTAAGTAGAACCACTTGCCATACTTAAGGAAAATATATTAGAAATAAGAAATACTAAACGGTGGTTCTCAAGGCAAAAACTAAAAATTCAGCTAAATTTACAGAAGTAAGGGGATACAGAATAGGGGTACAGAAACGCCTCGAGCTGATATGAATCGCTAGCACTGAGGGGCACCAAGGAATCGAAGAAGCCGATGGCAAAGCCAAACAAGTGTGTAAGATTGCAGTTCGTTGTTATTTTCATTCAAATTTCATTCAAATATTTAAATTCAAACAGTATTCGTCATTCTAATTTTGATCTTATTATTGCTATTGAGATATTATTGAAATTCAATCATTTCAGACTCTGTCCTCCCCTACCTTATCATTATTGTAAATTTAAATTAAATTTAAATTAAATAGACCAGAAGCAAAGATAATCTAGAATATCTATGTATCTAAGATTGCGAAGTCGAAAATAATCGTGGAATAAATTCGATCCATTACCAACAAATTCCACTTTTTATTCACCACTTTGGATATTAAATAAATCAATGTGTCAACATTTAGTTGTTCATCAACAGAAAACAATATCTCGAAACTCATCCAGCGGAAATATATTCCCATTACGAACTATCGCCGGTTGAAATCTTTTATTTACAATTACTTGGCTCGAAACTCACGTACATGAATTCTTTTAAATTGACTGTATCTTCTAAAAAAAAAAAGTAGCTCACGAGCTTATGCAAACTTAAAGCTACTTGCAATCCATGCATAATAGAAATGTATCTATTATACATATATATGTACCTACGACTGTTTGTAAGAATGAAGAGCATTCTGTCCCACGCAACTGACTATGGAGTCCCCTAGCGATACGGCCAGGAAATCACTGATCCAACTTGGCGGTCATTTGTAATTGACCAGCAGTTATCGAAATCGGAAAATAGAAAAGTAGTCGAACAATACGCCTCGTCATCCACTACCAGTACCGCACCAAGCTGGACATCGGGAATCTCGTAGTCCATTTTTCAGTAGCAAATAGTCTTTGGAAACTGATCGGACGTCGTGGTGGACAGTGAGCGGACAGTGAAAACTTGTGCGAATTGGATAGCTTGCCGGAACGAGATTTGTGCCGCTGACTCTATTCGCAATTATTTTCCTCTTCCGGTTTAATTTTTTCAGCATAAATCCATTGCAAAATTGAATTTTCCGTAAATTGTCGGAGTTAAGTTTAACGTTTAGGTTGCCATTATGCATACACCAGGTGCAAATGTTGCAGGCTACGCCAGCCTCTTCGGTGTGCAAATCATTCTTCTCATTGTCTACTGGATTTATGTTCGATACGATAACGAACTTTTGCCACAAAATCCCGACGAAAGCGGAGGTTCCTTACAAGATGAAGGATTAGAGGGAAAACACGTTCCAAGCTATCCGCGTGAGTGCTCTTTTATCACTTTTGTCGTTTACCTGCTTATCTATACAGTTTCGTAAGCATGCTGGGTTTACTCTCAAGATGTGTATCATGTACGGCATACGATAAAGGGATACGGTACAGGATTTTCAACTATACTTTATAACTCTAAAGCATATAAACTACGACACGAGGCTGTGTAATTTCGTATTATTCTAAAGAGTGGCATACTTACGTTTGAAAGTGTTGAACTGTGAAATGCACTTTCTTTCGTTTTATTTTAAACGGATTGTCGGAGATTGTCCTTGGATACAGCATATCATCGTAACTCATATAAAAATCAAAATGATCATTCAATATTTGAAAAAAAAAAAAAAAATGCACAATGCAAGACTGAATTTTGCTGAAATTAGATTGTGAGAAGCAAAATAAAATATGCAATGCTAATCTAACAAATGAAAAATTTCGAGGTTGTGAGTTATAGTTGCGAATTTCGAATAAGTGCTAATCGAGCAGTGAATTCGCTAATCAAATATTAATCTTCAATTCTAAGTTTAAATTGAACCAATATTTCGCACGAAATAATTTTCACACGCACACATACACATTCATATACTTGCCTACATTTATCGTTGCCAGTCGACCTGTATGAAATGTGGCTTAAAATAACATGAAAGATTGTAGATATTTTTTTTTAGAAATTAAATCAAATTGTCAATCAATAATCAATCATGATTAGATAGTGATGACTATGCCACATTACTGCCAAAATTTCATATTACCGTTTTTCTTATTCAATATCGAATAAAAGCTGTCGATAGTATGGAAATATCTGCAATATTTACATAGTTCGTTTGATTTGCCGAATAAACCGTAGGTACTTTTTATGGAAACCATGGGAGACTCAATGACAATTTTTTTAAACTGATTTTCTACGAATCACGCTATAATTTCAATTGTTCACAATCGTTTTTAGGATATTATGCTTGAAATAAAAAACAAAAAATCGTCCATTGTGACCTGGAATAATCTTCTAGATTGTCATTGATGTAACTATGCACATTTCTTGTTAGTTATTAGTGCTGTCTATTCATTTTGTATAAAGCAACAAGAACAGAAGACGCAAGAAGAAATCAAACCTACGAAACTGAAAATCTCATGATCGAATGTAAAAAAAATAACGCTTTCATATTGAAAACTACATCCCACTACATTTTCAAAAAAAATGTGTCAAGGGCTTATCATTCTTCTTATTTTACTCCGCTCAAGATGCAAACAGCAATCACATTAAGATCACAATAGCAAAACGAATACCTCGATCAATCCGTTTTCGGACATAATTATTTAAAACTATTTGGTTTTTCCTTACCCAGGATGGCATGAACATCCGTCCTGTTCCGATACCATATTTCTCCATATCACAGCTTCTATAGATCTCTCCTCGCTCCTATTCTACTCTTCTATGTCTCAACCTGAATCCATTTCGAAAGCTAACAATCGTCTTCAGGACGTCGCATTTTCCAACCTTCCCTCCAATAATATATCTGTTTTCTTCTCCTACTCTTTTCGTTGCCCATAATCCTCATCATCCTTCAATCAGCACAAATACCATTCAAAGCTGATAGACTTCCTTTCACACATTGATGGTGGAGGACTTTCATTTTTATGTGTCTTAACTTCCAACTTGATATCAATGCCCATAAATCCTTAAGACCAGTTTGGCTTTTTATTGATTTGTATATTGTCCTTCACATCAAAGTTCTGGTACACTTGGAACACTTAAATATTTTGTCCGACGAATCGTTTCGGAATTTCCGCAGATCCCGAATAGAAGCGAAAAAAGTTACTCAAGATATATACTGTGCGCATATTGAGGCTTCTTCCTCTTCTAACAAACCTAAATCCTTTTCATCCTACATTAATTCTTTGAAATCTTCACAATACACTGAATAGTTTCACATTAGAGGGCGATGTTGCTTCTTGTTCTTTTTCTCTACTATTTTATCCTTAAACTCTTCCAATTCGTCCAAACGAGACACCAGCTTATCATTAGCTACTTATCTTGATATTCCAATGACTATCCTTTTTGAAGTAGAAATTTTAATATCCCTTTTAGATCATACCATTTTTAGAAGTTTTAATACCCCTTTTAGACCAGAAATGGTCGAGAGAGTGTCCCATGTTAATTTGCCAAGTCTTTAGCATCACCTCAATATTATTTAATATACTATTTAATATAAGCTTATCCACCTATGCTTTTAGTTCTGGTTTTTAAGTTGGGAATTTTTTCCGGTTTCAAAATCACGAAATATTGAAAAAAATTCCGACCACCGTTCTATTTTCTCCTTTACTGTTTTCCAGAATTGCCCGAGCAAATGATCCACAACAAGGATAGATAGTATGCCAAAGGGTAGATAGTATGCCTTTATTAATTTCACCAACAAACTTGATCAAAAGTAATCCCACGACAACCCTTGTACGGGTCTAGGGGTTGAAGCTGGTAGAGAACTTCATGACAATTTTTTCAATCATTGTGAATACGAAGTGTGGAGTGATTAGTTCCACGACTCACTTTACCCCTGATTATAAATCAGGTACCTAATAAGAGGCAGGTGAACTTAAAGCTTGGTGCGCAGACCCTCGTCCGAACCTGGATTCGAAACAGGGACCCCACACGCAAGAAGCCAGTGCTCTACCCACTAGGCTACTCAAGCTTCAAACAAACTTGGTAGAATTTTTCAATTTCGTTGTTGGTTTATTAAATGATGAACAAGATGACGTCATTTACACGGACTTTGTAAAGGCATTTGACAATGTAGATTAAACTGTGTGCTTGAATAAGCTGCGTAATTTTAACATTTCTCGCACTTTTTGTTCCTGGTTCTCCTTCTAACAGGTCGATCAAGAAGTCTTGAGTATTGTGTCAAAATTTGATTTTATTCATCAACATAGCAAACTTCAAGAGTGGTAAAACCATTCTAGAGCTTTTCAAAATTTTTGAGAAATTTTTGGAAAATGATTTTTTTTGTCTCAATTTAAGCCTCAGTTTCAACAATCACTTCTTCAAATCAGAAGCATCAAATCAAAAGAATCAAATCTCTACCAAAAGCTAATAATCACTAAAGGCTAAAGGTGCAGGATGCGGAAGCAATTCGAATTATAGGATTATCCATTTCATGCTTGAGAAAGAAAACTCAAAAAAAAAAAAAAAAAAAAACATTCGAAAAGTGATGTAATTTTTTGATGATGTAATTGTTAAGATTGATTCTTGCCCTTATATGTAAAACACAATATCGTTCAAATGTCCTTCACGGGATTTCTTACAGGATTCAATCCTTTTGAAGTAATTTTCATTAACTTTCCTGCACATTTCGGGTAATATCTCGGTCATGACTCAACAAATATTGGCTTTCAGTTCGTTCAGATTTTGGAAATTGTTCGCATAAACACGATCTTTTGCGTGCTTCAACAAAAATAAATCCAGAGGTGTTAAATCGCAGAAACTTGGAGGCCAGTTCACATCAGGCAATCGCGAAATTACATGTCCTGCAAATTCATCTTCCAAAAGAGCTCAATTTGACTGTGTTACGTGACTTGTTGCCCCATCCTGCTGAAACTACATATTATCAAAATTATAATCTTTGATTCCCGTGCAAAAATAATCGGATAACATGCGGCCATAGCACTCAGAATTGACAGTGGTGGCACGTCCTTGATCGTTTTCAAAAAAATACGATCCAATGACGCCACCAGATCATAATGCGCACTATACCGAGACTTTTTTGAGTCCCATATTCTACAGTTCTGCTTATTAACGTATTCACAAATCGGGAAATGACACTGAAGAGATTTTTTTTCGAAAAATGGGCATCAACAGCTTGTTGTTCCAGCTGTTAAACTCCACTGTTAATCGATCCATGATCTAAAATGGCAAACCTTCAACTAAATAAATGACAACTTGGTTGACGTGTATATTTGACAAATGTCCGTATGCAGTGTTTTACTTTCTCAAGCACGAAATGGATAGCCCTATATACTATTCATTCATTTTTGTCATTTCTACTATAGACACAGTGCATTGCCGGGGTGAAAACGAATATTTTTCTTCTTATTTGGAGCGGTTTTTGCTATTTCGTCCTTCAAACGCACCAATAACATAATATAATATTGCTTTTTCACTTCTCAAAGTAGTCGATGAATATTTTTTTACGCGCACTCCAAAATACAGATGCTATTACTGTTTCAACTGACTGTTGAGTTTTTTGTTGCTTACGACGAGGTACAGCGACTGCTTTCCACTCCGATGATGATCGTTTTGACTCTGGAATGTAATGGCATAGCTAAGTTTCGTTTATTGTAACACGTCGTTGCAAGAAATTCGTTTTACTGCGATTCAGCAGCTCCAACCAACGCTCTGACTCATCAACACGTTGTTCTTTTTGTTCCACTGTAAGGAAACGCGACGCCTATGTCGAAAAACGGTTCAAACTAATAGTCCGATTATCATGAAATTTTGATGCGTATTATTTGAACGTAGGCATTCTCTCAAAAGTACATATATGGTTTTGTCAGTATTGGACCTTGGGACTTATTGACTGATGTGTTATATTGTTAATCGTACTTGTCAATGGCTGTGTTTTCCTTACTAATCCTACAACTGGTGGTCACCGAGGTTTCATCTTCGGGCCGCTTATGTTCGCATTGTTCATCAAAGACCTTCTCAATTTTCCCTACTGCCCTTGCAACGAACACCTACATTTTTCAAACTTTTTCCTGTTGTAGGTGCACAGCAGGGGCAGCTCGTCGATGTACGCAAAGGAAGCAGTGCTTCCCTTGCTAAGCCACTTAGTATAAAGAAAAAAATGATTAAATAATCAATATGTAACAATCAAAAGATTTACAATCAATATTTAACAATAAAAAAAAAATAACATTTATTTTTTCACAAAAAATAAAACTCCATTGCTACTATGGCTCAAATGGTTTTATTTGACAACAGTCCAACTAGAGAGTTTTCAAGGTAAAGTTACAGCGACGCAACGAAAACTCAAACGCTTTACTACAAACTACAGACACTGCATACCATTCAATTCAAAACATACAGTTCATTGAGATATACTACACAGAACACTGAAATAATCTTGTTTCAATGCTCAAACTCATGATTTTCGCATAGATCTACTTAGACGCTTTGCCTAAATTATGCCCACAAAAATTTTGCAATCAATGTACTCAAATAGCATCGTGGACGTTGGCTCAGTTCACAGCGTCTTGGTGGATAGAGAAATTTAAAAAAAAAACCCTTGCCCCATCCACCCGCTGAACGACCCGAAATCTTTGTGAATGAATGAACTTAAGACGCTGCAAAGTTATCAGCGTCTCTGTTGTGTTACTCTTTCCCCTCATGATTTATCTGTTGATTCTCTTCTGCTCCTCTTTTTTGAGGCATTCCCCTTAGGAATTGATGCATTTTCTGCTTTGTTAAAAAAATTAAAGATAATAGTATTGTTTTTTGTTTTCAAATGCTATATATAATTTGCAATTTTCTGAGATTGTTTATCTTATCACTGAAATAAGCTGTTGATAATCAATCACTAACTTTTAATACAAATATGGTCAACATTGAAATACCTATTTGATTTTTTTCACGATATTTAAAAAAAATCACATGTATAGTTTACTCCCCGCTTCATAAGTATGCTTATCTATAATATATGCTTATATATTTTGCTTGTGCTTCCCTAAGTCGCAAAACCACGAGCCGCCACTGGTGCACAGACTGTTTTTTTGGATGAATATATCCGGTACAAAATTTATGTTGCCCTATTTTCCATCGAAATTTTTAGTTCAGAATTTGTGCGGGGCTTTGATCAGCCTATTAGATCTCAATCTTTCCAACCCTACGTGCGTACTGAGGTTTCTTGCATTCTAAAATAGTAAAAATTTGCTTTTGACTTTTGGAGAAATACTAAGGATTTTGCTTTTGATTTGCTATCCTTTTTTTATTAGTAGCTATTTAGTTTATAAAATTGTTTAATGATCAAAGTCTTTTGAAATTGAAAGAAGGCAGTAGTAACATCTCAATTACTTAAGCCGAGGAATAAAAGTTCTTCGAGGCAGAGAGAGTATAGTTTAAAGTTCAACTTTTCTTCTCAAGCAAAACATAGCGCTTAAAGCAGTGTTATAACTTCTCCGCAACTTTTTAAGATCAAACCTACTCAGGAAAAACAATCATTAGTTTAGAATGAAAAAGATTCATTTAAAGAAACATCAACACTTGCTCATAATGACCGTGGTAGTAATATCTTCTGCGTCATACCCATTCGAATGAATAACGAAATGATGAGCATCGAAAAAAATTGCTTTGCAACAAGAATCCGAAGGAAGAAATTCCCCCTCCCTGCATTCCAAGCTGAAAACGATGTATGTTTGATAATGTTTCATTGAAACCGCAGGTTTCCCACTAAGCTGTCTCTTCATCAAAATTCATTTCATGCATCTATGTTAAATTTATTCAAATTCTTGTTATGTTATTCAAATTCTGGTTAATATTATTCAAATTCTTGCTAACAGAATCCAAAATGAATTTATTTCGAATGTATTTATTTATAAATCGATTTAATAGCACTTAACAATGCAAAATAGGTTTTTATGTTCGCATCATTTATGACTGGTTCTCTAAAATAATTATCAATGCGGTTTATGTACTCTGAAAACATTCGATAGCTAACCAGATTAGATATGCTTTCATCGTGTATGAAGCTCCTGTCTACCTGCACACCATCAAAGGATCATTCAATTTCACTGTAAACTGTATTATTTATAAACCAATCGAAGCACCTCATAAATAAATTTATCAGTCGATACAATGCAATTTCGGAACGAGAAAACACTCCACAAATCGATTCATTAGATCGCTAATTTTCGCTCAGATATAAATGCAATGAAAATCATCATTAGCTCCAACTTATTATCGGGGTACGCACAAAGGCATGCATTTCGGACTAATATCAGAAACAAGTTGCAGGATTGCCAGGAATTCATTCGGATTAGTCGCATGTGTCGACGGTTCCCGCCAGGAATAATGATTTCAATGAACAAAATGAAATTGTAGTTTGGGACAGCCGCAAATTCTGTCAACACACGCTACCGGTCGACAGAGCGAACAATGTCGAATTGTACCACCTCCTGCCGTTGCTCTGCAATCTAGCGAGTCTGCAAATTTTAGCACATATCCAAACGGCGGACACATGTTGATGCCTAACTAAATTGCCAGGTATTAGTGTGTTAAAGTGTTAGATTTACACTAGGTCCGACAATTATTGAAAATTAGCTTTCGGTTGTAGAACGCTTACTGTGTCTGGTGACTGATCAAGGGGCGACCATGTCTGGTACAATGAATACAAAGCTAATATGATTTTCGGGAATTGCTATATATGTACAATGTTTGTTATAATGAAACCTTTGAGAACAATGCATGCATATGATTAGTTGATATTTATGTATTTTCGTTTGTGCATATTTTCTGTTAAATTTCAAAGTAAGGAGAACTAGATAAGAATGTGATTTAACTGCATTTTAGATTGATTTCATCTGATTCAATATTTTTGCCATCAAATTCGTCACATCCACTTAGTAAGAAAGGAATGCTCACTAAGGCTGATTTCAGAGTCACGCGGACCATCCGCATGCGGATGTTCCGCGCTGACCAAGCGTTTCATTGTTACGCGGATCTCTTTTGAGATCCGCGCAGTTGCAGTTTTGAGATCCGCGCAGTTGATCCGTACAGTTGCGAATATGAATTCGAATACAGTGAAAGTTTGTATAATTTATTATTTGTGGAAGAAACGACAATCGCATCCTATAGTTGAACGAAGACTACTGGCTGAAACGTTTGCTTCATTGTACTCTCAATTAACTGATGATAACATGAAGTTCTTCAATTACTTCTGAATGAGCTATTAGGAAAACTAGAGAACAAGTTCATACGGTCTAATTTACATCGGGCTTCCATACTACCGATCGAACGATTAGCAATTACTTTAAGGTAGGAAAATAACAATTTTTTTTATTTTTTTGTGTATTTTCGTATAATTAACTCCAGTCACAGATTTTTCCCAACTAAATTGTTGCTTCAAAACCTAAAATTGATAAAAATCCAGTTTTCTTAATTTAAAGTGCATTAAAAAACTCTATATTGAGTAAAATGTTGCATTTTCTGTGAAATTACTGTCAAGAATGCTTATTATATTGGGAGACAACCTGTTATATTCTCTTTGCATTTGTACTGATGGAAGCAATAAATTAATATTGTTTGCTGGTTGAGAATTGGGTAACATTTTTCGAATATCCGCGGCTATCTTCAGAACTTCAGAACGAAACAAAAGTTTCTGGTCATTATTAAAGTCACTCAGAATTGGTCCCATTGAATTAAAAAATGCCAAGTCGTCGGTGCTCAACTCTTGCGTGTTTTTTTTCCAAGAATGCCACCATTTTTTTTGTCAAACTCATACTCTTGCTGTAGTTTCTGCTTCTTTCTCTTTCGATTCCATGGTTTTGCCTGATTATCAATCTCAGATTCTGCAGGATTTTGTGGAGAACTAGTTACGCTTACCTCTGAATCATTTACTGAGCTTGCGTGTGCATCAGCTGACGATGCATAATTTTCGTAAAGAGATTCTTCAACTTGGTTTTCACAAGTTGAATCTAAAAACCTCAATTCATCATAATATATATATTTTTTTATTTTCCGGGCGCAACTTCCAGACGGTTTGTTTTTCATTGCACTTTTTGTTTTAAAATACGCATCTCGTGCAGTTTTCCAACGTTTCTGAATAAGGTTATCTGAAACAAATATTTTCTTTATTCTTAGATTCTTGGCAACTGGAAATACATTTACCGACATGCACTACTCATACAGAGTGGGAATAAGCACTATAAGTGGAATAGTAAATGAGGTGTGCGCAATAATTTGGGAATTACTTCATCAAGAATGTATACCTGAGCAAAGCGTAGAAATGTGGCAACGTATGTCCACGAGGTTTCAAGATCATGCCAATTTCCCAAATTGCATTGGAGCTATAGATGGCAAGCACATTAGAATAATTAACCCTGTGGGAGGAGGATCGATGTTTTATAATTATAAGAACTTTTATTCTATTATACTGTTGGCCATGTGTGATGCTTATTATATGTTCACTTATGTGAATATTGGAGCATATGGAAAAAACTCAGATTCCTCTGTCTTCAAAAACAGCCTTGTATTTAGAAATTTAGAGGAGCAAAAGTTGAATATTCCTGGTCCTAATATTTTACCAGGAAGCAATACTTCAGTGCCACATATCGTTGTTGGTGATGGCGCATTTGGAATATCCAAACATGTAATGAAACCATATGCACGAAAAAATATGACACATTCGAAGAAGATTTTCAACTATCGGCTAAGCCGTGCAAGAAGATATATTGAGTCGACCTTTGGAATAATGTCTAATAAGTTTAGAATCTTTCACACCCCTCTCAATGTAGGCTTCGAGACCGCAAAAAATATTGTCAAGGCTTGCACTGTATTGCATAATTTTATAAGAGTACGAGATGGCTACAGCGAGGAAGATACTCTTACGATTGAGGGATTGGAAGATGTAATTGATCCTCAAATTAACAGATGCGGAAATACATTACGTGAAGTATTCGCCAGTTATTTTTTATCAGATGCCGGTAAAGTCTCTTGGCAGGAGAGATCAATATATTAGACGCGATTATTGCGCAATTAAGAGGATTATATCGAAGAATATTAAACACCTTATATTATAACTAAAAACATATTTAATAAAAGATTGAATACCTACCCAATACATGCTTTTTATTCGCATATGCGTCTCCAAATAGCTCAGTGCCAATGTCTTCCCAAGCACTCAATCGTGCATCTTTGTTTTTATAAAACAAGTCTGCGGGATCCCATATGCACCTCCTCAAACGCACTCCATCAATTACTCGCTCTGTATCAACTTCGGACATTTCGCGTTCCACTGTAATCGTCCGCACGACTGCGCCGCGTAACTGTGAAACGGTCAATAAGAACACTGCAACGCCAGCTCGCGGACGGTCCGCATGCGGACGGGCTGCGCGGATGGCGATCGGATGGTCCGCGCGGACAGGAATCAGCGCGGATCATCCGCGCCAGTCTGAAACGATCCCATAGGTTTCTTACATTTTCGTCCGCATGCGGATGGTCCGCGCGGACGGTCCGCGTGACTCTTAAATCAGCCTAAGCTAGCACTTGGCAAGCAAGGACTGCTTGTAATTTGTCACCATTATCTGCAAAACGCGATCTAAGAATCCTTCATCCCCAACTGGAATGCAAGGGCGGCGGTTTTCGGGCGTCCTTTGCTCACGAGAAAAGGTCGTGGGTGGGCGCCACCCACTTCTGATCCGAAAACTGCCTCTCAGCCGTCGCCCTGAAGCGAGAAGAAAGCGACGGATTTTCTTCAAGAATTCAACAAAAGAGGCGTAGTTAACAATTTCCGAAATTTATCTATCTACACTGAGAAATTATCACGTAACACTTGTTTGCACATTGGATAATCTCTTAAACTTTAAATAATCTAATAATTCAACCGCGCCTTCACACAATATCTATTTATATGAGCCCATATGTATATAACTATGAATAAAACAAAATTCTAACTGAATCTGATATTCCCGCGCTGGGGCTCTTTTGTTGACCGCTTGATTCCGTCCACCAGCTCGAAAGATTCCGCCACCAATTACATTGATAAGTTCGCCGCTGTCGCTCCGCCACCAATTATTCTGTCGATCGTCGAATTTCATCGTGACTAACTGCGATATCGACGTATATAATGAAGAATGGCAGCTACGGGAATCACCCCCACAATACTATCCTGGCAAAAATGCTTTCTCTTATGCAGAGTCTAGCGAATAGCGAATACTTCTGCGTCACTATTCCCCAACGACAATTCAATCACCTATTAAATGGTCTACAACACTTTATAACACACCAGATTGACTTTAATTGAATCACACACACCTCGCTTATTCACACAGAAATTCTCATTCATATATATAATATTTAGAAAAGTTTATAACACGCACAAGAAAAGTTTATAACACCCAAATAAGTGATAGTCTTATTTTTTTTAAATACACTTTCTTAAAATGCAAAATGAATACTCTTGTTCCGCTAGTTACTGTTATGTCCGTTATACTCCTCGATTTCTCTGCGATTTCGCCTGAAACCTTTACAAGCCACAATTACACCCTTTCACACTTCTCATTTGCACCAATCCAAAACTTCCTCAACTCTTACTATTTCTCACTCATCAACCTTGTCATACACGCTAAATTCAGTAGTCGAAAATTGGTAGTTCCCATGAAAACTATTAAATTCAACTACACTCAATATCAGATAATCAATAATTCAAGTTTCCGATCGCATATTACCTAAAAATAAAATCTATGTGGAAGCTTTTTACGCACGGATCTTCGCGCCAAACATTCTGACAATTTGGGAATTAGTACGAGGGCTGAGCAGAAAGTTTTTAGAAAAAGTAATGAGAAACCAAAATTTATCATCAAAAATGCATTCATTGCTTCTCTGAATATTCATTATGGTGTTTTATACACTTGCGCATGCGCACAAACCAATTCTTGAAGCAGTTTTTCCAATCCGTAGATGATAGACTCAAAACATGATTTTTGAACGCTTCCACCGCTTCTTCGGGTGATGAAAATCGTTGTTCGCGCATATTATCTTTGATTCTTTGGAACAGGAAGAAATCACTGAGTGCCAAGTCGGGACTTTATGGCTAGGGAATCCAATCCCGGGATCCCGAACAGTTTTTAGTCCCTAAAATCCCGGGATTGATGTTTTATAATCCTGCGATTGATGATTTATAATCCCGGGACTATAAACCATCAATCCTAATTGAGATCCGGGATTTTAGTGGCTAAAAACTGTTCGGGATCCCGGGATTCGGATCCCGGGATTGGATTCACTATGTATGGCAGATGACCCATTAATTTGATGTTTTGTGTACTCAAATACTCGCTTGTTTGATGTGATGTGTGTGAGCTCACATTGTCGTGGTGCAAAATGATTCGTCGTTTTGGGCTGGTTTCTGTTAATTTACCGAAAACTTCTGGCAAACAAATGGTCATACACCAAGCTGAATTAACGGTCTTTTGATTTTCAAGAGCCACAGTTGCCACACGACCGGGTTTCGAGAAGAAACACGCCACCATTTGCTTTGCAACGCTCCGAGCTCGCACAACTTTTGTTGGATTTTCTTCGAATTGAAAGACCCAAACGGTCGATTGGCCTCTTTTTCTGGCTCAAACGCATATATCCACAACTCATCACCTGTGACAATGCTATAAATGAGATTTGAGGCGCCTTGGTTGAATTTATCAAGCTTTTTACGGCACCAATCGATGCGAGCCTTTTTTGGGCATCTGTCAATTTATGTGGAATCTAAGGTACACATAGCTTGCGCACACCCAAATGTTCATGCAAAATCGTATGTATCCTTTTCACCTCAATGCCCAATGTTGCTGCAATCTCACGATAAGTCATCTGATGATCTTCCAATATCAGTTCTCGTACAGCACAGATGTTTTCTGGGACAACATCAGTTTTTAGACGACTTTCATTCACTCGTCAAAGATGGTGCTTTGTCGCCAAAAGTCGAATTAAGTTATTTGAAACACTCTTTTTGGGAAAGCCCCTTTCGAAAATCGTAAAAAATCATCACACGAAAATTTTCAAATGTTAATTCCATTTTTTCACTGAACTGAATTTTTCAAGTTAGTTAAAAACAATGATCCGTTGCGATCTGACAAATGACTTTAACTGAACATAACCTCAAAAAATATTGAACTTTTTAATTGACATAGAGATTTGCATTGGAAAACATTGGGGATACCTGATTCTAGAAACTTTCTGCTCAACCTATGTAATTTTAGCTCTGGAGATCAACACCTTCATTACAATTATGTCTCGGTTAGTAAAATCGGACTTCGAGATGGGCGCCTTCTGGAGATCAACAGGACATTTGCTGACAGATCAGTTGAAAACGTTTATGATCACAAGATGCACAGAGCTTCTTCAGCAGTACATCAACAATAAAAATTGACAAATCTTGTTTGCTGATGAAAAAATGTTCACGGTGGTAGACAAATTCAACTGACAAAATTATAGGGTGTATGCGAGAGGCTAGAGAAGCTCTAAAAAAGGTACAGCGATGACATCATCCAGCGTCAGTAACGGTGTGGTAAAAAGTTCTTCGAGCTTCGTTTTTGCGAAAGAAGCGTGAAAACTGCCGCAAAAAAACTATCACATGGACTTCATTGAGAAATTTGTGAAGTCATGGAACTCTATGCTGTTCAACAACCATCACTGGATTTTCCAGCAGTATGCTGCCCCGGCGTATAAAGCCCACACGACACAAACACGGTTGGAAAGCAATGTCCCAGAATTTATAAAGACTTTGGAATCACCTTCTGAACGCCCCGTTATGAATCCCTTGAAGAATTGAAGATGGGCACTTTTAATCAAATTATTAGGAATACAATTTCGTTGTTACAACATTTTTTTATCAAAAACTCTTTTTCATTTATAAAAATAAGTGCATATCACTTTGACAGAACTTATAGAACGACTAATTAGTAGCCGTTGCCGCGTAATTGTTTCTGAGTATTCCATGCAAAAATTGGCTTCGAAATTTCTCTTTGCTGCCTCCACTCTGGCAGCCCACGCAATACATGTGTCAACAAAAACGTTCGTGTTAATTTCAGGCAATCCTATTCGGAATGCGATATGATACCTAGGAACATTTTAACTTTCTTTTTTAGTCAAAACAAACAAATTCATTATTTTAGTTTACAGCTCGTTTAAGGTCAACATGCAGTGCAATTTATTTAATACATATTCATAAATGCATGCACTTATGCCATTGGAATCATTCTTATAAATTAATACTGTTTTTTCAAACCGAATCACACGCCTTATACTACCACATCAAATTGAAATAAATTTAATATTCATGTGAATACTTACAGATCTAAACTTGAATTCATGCAATCGTTTTCTGCATTTCAGATTTTCAGGACATTCAAGTCATGATATTTGTCGGTTTCGGTTTCCTAATGACATTCCTGAAGAAATATGGATATGGTGCGCTTGGATTCACAATGTTTCTCGCCGCTATCGTCATTCAATGGGCTATCCTGTTTAAGGGTCTTCTGCATATGGAGAACGGAATGGTTAGGTAAGGTACAACAAACTCGCGTTCCTATCCAAAAATAGGATTCGAGTTGCATCCACAAAACTCGTTATGTATTTTTACCGGTGTTTTTATAGGGTCAGTCTAGACAGTTTGATTGATGGCGACATTAGTGCAGCTGTACCGTTGATCAGTATGGGAGCGCTCCTGGGCCGAACGACACCTATCCAATTGCTTTTCATGGGACTCGTCGAAATTGCTATTTTCGCTCTTAACGAATACGTTCAGCTTGATATACTACGGGTAGGTGAAATTGATATACTTTCGAATGATTTGTGAGCAAACGTCGAAATGCATGAGATGTCTGATGGGTACAATATATGTTTCTAGGCTTGTGAAAAAAACATTTATTGAATAATTAATCTCATGACCTTTCTGATAGTTTTTGCCTAGCGTAAGTCTACATGCATCACATATTTAAAATATTATTCAGCAACTATTTTTACTCTAAACAAATCAAAGGGTAGACGGATGCAGCCCGATTTTCATTGAACACCGCTTTCGCATCTGCCTGATAAAAAATATCAAATTTCCGTGAGATTTATAGCTTTTGTATAAAAAAAACACGCTATTTTCATTTGAACAGGTTACAGATGTTGGAGGTTCAATTACGGTGCATGCATTCGGTGCCTATTTCGGTCTGGCTATCAGTTCTGTACTTCGACCTGGCAAGGATGAAAATGCCGCCGGGTCAAATGAAGGCGCAACTTACAC
Organism: Nemotelus pantherinus; assembly: GCA_963978885.1. Classification (NCBI taxonomy): domain Eukaryota; kingdom Metazoa; phylum Arthropoda; class Insecta; order Diptera; family Stratiomyidae; genus Nemotelus; species Nemotelus pantherinus. The sequence goes on from OZ022263.1 coordinate 34,778,461, forward strand.
GTCCGATACGTTTGCCATGATAGGAACTCTGTTCCTCTGGATCTACTGGCCCAGCTTCAATTCTGCCCTGGTGGACGGGGCGGATCGGGAACGTGCTATCGTGAACACATATCTCGCGCTAGCCGCAGCAACAGGTGAGTCCAACTTTACGAGCACAAAGAAACATGAAACCCCGCGGTGTCAATGCGGGTCAATTAAAAGCGAATCACTAATCAAAATGTTAATTGTATTTGCTTTGTGTGTAATTAAAGTGAAACTTAATTACTTTTAGCAAATGTTGGATATCAATTAGTTAAATGGATGTACATATGAATGATACAGCAGCGACTAACATTATTTGCACGAAATATGATGAACTAGTTTAATATTAACAAGAATCTTTATTAATTTTTAAGTTTGCACAAATTGGATTTTTAGAAATCGGTTTCCTCATGCATTGGCAAAAAGTAAAGTAGTCCCAAAACAATCCTTATCAGATCTGGGGTTTAATTTGGTAGCCAATTCGTTCACAATCAATAGATGCGTTTTTTGCGTCTCGATCAAGAGCTGGTTAGGGTAAGCAGCATTGAAAACAACAACAACCCTGCCTCAGTTGCTGTTTTTGTTTTCAATGCTGCTTACCCTAACCAGCTCTTGATCGAGACGCAAAAAAAAAACGTATCTAATAGCCCGTTCAGACTACAGATACTTATGTATCCGCATGCATAAGTATGGTCCACACTGCAGCGAAATATGTACAATTAGCGCATACTTTTCATTGATTTTCATGGCAAGGGTAAAATCTATCTGCAGATGTCGCTGCAGTGTGGACCATACTTTTGTATGCGGATACATAAGTATCTGTAGTCTGGACGGGCTATAATGTAAAACAAGTTTAGGGTAATAAATTCAAAGTTATTGAAAGTTATTAATTCAAAGTTAAATTAAAAGTTGATTCGAAACTATGTGTGTGATCATGGCTAAATTTGAACCAAGAATCCAACAGCTTCACAAGTCCGTGGCTTTGGTACTTCAAATATGCGGCCTTTGGGCTTAAGGTTCACAGACACTCCAAAGGTTCTAGCGATGAATATTTATGGATTGAAAACTAGCTTTGGCAACTGATTTTTTTTCGCTGAATGAATGGAGTTTTGTAGGAAACACGTCTTGCTTGCTACGAATTATAAAAGGTGAAAACGGGAATGGCTACGGAGCTAAGAAAAACGCAAATGTGGTTAATTCTGTGCGAAGAGGTGAACTGAAAACCATGTGGTCAAGGTCACAAAATAATATCCAGTAGGCGTCGTTATTGGCGTCGATCCGCCATTTGGAGGCCTCATGTCCAGAGGCTTATTGTAAACTCACTGTTCACGGTGCATGGCTTGATAGCAGAAAATGATCACACAGTCCACCGCGAAGATTTCCCTTTGTTCATTGAGTAAGAGCTACGAGTCAAAACTGCCAGAATGAAGAACCAAAAGGCCACAGGAGTGGACAACATTCCAGTAGAAGTGCTGAAAGGGACTCCCGACACAGAGACACCTGTGCTACGAATTTATAATGGATTTGTTTTTTGACGTTTGTTTTTCCGTCACTTATAATAGCTTATTGCGCCTCCAGATGCCAGAATGTTTGATTTCAATAGGTTATGCTAATGGCAAAACAGCTGTCACCACGTCTTCAAATCCTCCCTCGCCCAAAATCAAACCATGGTCTGGCGATCACAAAAACTGCGATGCTCCAGTTCACGAAAGGTACCTATGACAGTTGGCGTCGAACTACTTGAAGCCAGAGAGTAGAAGTATTAGCTCCTACAGACGAGCGTAAATGGTTGAGGTATGGGAGGAGCGCTGGGCTACGAGCTCTAAGGGAGCATGGGCGACTAGGTTTATTCTCGCCTTAAAATCTTGGTTTAATCGCGACCAGAGAGTAAGAGTCTTACATAATACGTTATCGTTAGCAGGAAACCTTTTGAAGGATTTTCGAGATGAAAGTTCGAAAAAGGGTTATTTGCTCATTTTCGAAGATAATGGTGGCTGTAGTTATTTATAATACTTATTTTCGAAGAAAACAATGATGGCTGGAGAAAATGTTTGAAATGTTGACCCAAATCATTCAAATGACCGAATCTTTAAGTCGATCACTTCAACAATATAACCCGTTTTAGTGAGTGCTTGAAATGACTGCAACTTCATTCATTTACTGCAGCCCGCACCACATGTATATAAACTTCGGAGCGTTGTTTTTGAGTCACTGTTTAGTGATTTTGGGCTTGTGACTTGAAGAACAAACTAGTTGGAAAGCCCTTAGGTTTGTTATGAACTGTTTTGTGGCTCAGAGACTTCACAAAGTCTTTCAAAGCAGTTATTTGCTAAGCTTTTACTGAAAGCTATGACATTTATTCAAAAAAATCTAGGTCGGTAGAGCCACCTTAATTCACCAGCCACCAGAGTCAATGACTATCGGAGCACTCAAGGAGGTTTGATGCTTCTCTTCATTACCAATCATACACTCGATGGTACCGTTCATAAAAAAATTCTTCAATGATGTAAATTTTATATTTAGTGAAGAAACTCTTTAGTGAGCGTTGTTTGTACTTTTAAAACGCAAAAATCAAAATGTTTGCGAGTAGTAATATTCTCAAAAAACTTCACAGTACCATACACAAAATTAGGAACGAGTCCAAGCAGCTGCAAAATCCGAATAATTTCAGCTTTTTAACGCTATTTTTTGAGAATAATTTAGAATAATTAGAATAATTTCAGCTTTTTAACGCTATTTTTTGAGAAAATCAACTAAAATACATAATTTTCATTGTTATGTACTAATTTACTTAATTGTAGGCATGTGTAAAAAGTATGTATAAAAGTCCAGGAAAATAAGATGTATAAATATTACGTATCAAATAGCAGTCAGCCTAAAGATGATTTTATTATATTAAATGCCTCAATTAACGTTCAAATATTTATAACAAAACTAAATGTAATAATATCCAACACAGAAAAGAAGCCTTTTTAGTGAACACTCTTTCCCAATAGTTTAAGCTACCATTGTATTATGAAAACTCATTACTCCATCTCTGTAGGCAGTTAAAATCAAATACTCAACTCTTTATGATTCTTCTTCTCTTCTTGCCAGTCACTACGTTTGTTCTGTCGGCACTCGTCAGTCATGAAAACAAATTGGACATGGTACACGTACAAAACTCAACTTTAGCCGGCGGAGTTGCTGTCGGCTCCGTATGCAATTTACTTATTGGACCACATGGAGCTATCCTTGTCGGAATTGTTGCTGGCATTGTATCTGTGCTAGGATATCGATACTTAACGGTAAGCTATGTAAAATTTTCCGGAAAACGCATTCAGTATAATCGCTACCAACCATATCTGCATATGTATGATCCGTTTCTAAGGATGTTTATATGGTTATTTAGCTAATTAAAATTTGAATCGATACGAAACTTACTCAGATGGATTAAAGTGTGGATCGGACAGAGGCTTAGGATGAATAAATTTCCAGTTGGATGATCGATTGAACTGTATTGAAAATAGACGAATGCAATGTGAAATAAACCGTAGTTCATTGATTGCATTGACTGAAAGCTTATGATTTATTTCATGTACAGCTTCATTATGTTTGGGAAATATATTTCAGTTTTTGTAGTAATGTAAATGGAATTTCCTGTTAAAGTCGAAAAGTGTAAATCATCACATTGGATTTCGCTGGCAATTTATTAATTTCAATGAAATATCGCGCGCAGCGAAAGCATTTGCACAGAACAGATTAAGTTTGTAAATTTAGCGCTTTAAATCTGACTGAGCAAACACTTTTATAAGCCATATTTTCGAATACAAATCCTTGTAAATACTACACACTCAACTCATCTCTAGCTCTGCAAGAGCTTTGAATTCGAGTTTCTCGCGGTTAGCCATCATGACCGTAATACACCAAAATTTTCCGGGATTGAATTTTTCGCAAATAGCTTTCAGAACCACCAACCAACCACCAAAAGTGAAGCACATAACCGGGAAACATTTCAACCATGCTCGTTTCACGTTCAGTTCAAAATACATTTGCACATCAGAAAAATCTTTGTATATCAAATCCTTTAAAATCAACCGCATTCATCCTATCTGCGAGAAACATCAGAATGTCGAAACTTTAATGCTTTACTTTCGTTTTAGCCACTCATTACTGAGAAACTACGTATTCACGATACCTGTGGCGTGCACAATTTACATGGGATGCCTGCAATTATTTCGGCCATATTCTCGGCAATCTATGCATGTCTGGCTACAAAGGAGAACTATAAAGGATCGCTGGAGCACATTTTCCCGGCTATGATGAATTCAACGTTGAACAGCAACTCGACTGAAATCGTTCTCGGCGTAAGATGATCTTCTCATTTTTCCTTCTTCTGTTTCTTTTTGTAACTTTTATAAGGCCAATTCAGTCTGAGCGTGCTTTTAAATTTCACTTCTTTTCGCGTAACTGTTTCCGTTCTATGTCACTATCTGATATAAAACGAAAGATTTTTCGTTAAGGCACTCATACATTGTGATCACATGAATTTCAGGTTTTGAATTACTTGAAGGAAGATATTGATTTAATATTCAAGATAATGCTAACTAACTGACTTAAAGCTAAGAAATAATACAATACTTATTCTCATCGAAACTCAATGTCAGCACAGTAGAAGCACCTCATAACTAGAAACTAAATATTTCAACATGTATGCAACCTTTAACGAAATATCAAATCCCATCGGCTGGATGAAAGAATCAAGGAACGTTCACGTCATGTCGTCGTTACCTATTTCAGAATAATTTCTTTTTTAATGACTTCTTCGTAATTACATTAACTAAAACTTTTTGCACTGATTTCTACCTCTTCTCTTTTCATTCGTATTTCAACATTTTCAGAAATCCTTGAATTCATTTCAATCTTTTCGTGTTGATTTTCTCTCTTTCGCCAGGGCTACGGACGAACTTCGATGCAACAAGGTGGATATCAGCTTCTGAGCATACTACTGACGATTGTGGTTGCCATAGTCGGTGGAGCAATAACGGGTAAGAGAAATACTGCACTTTACTATTAATTTTGTGAATGACTTCAAATAAGATGAGGGAATTGATAAGGATAGAAGCATAGAAGAAAGGCTTTATGCAATTTGATTAAAAAATCTTTATATCAGAGCGACCGTCGAAGCCATACATATAAGAAAGTTATTTTATATCCTAAGTAAGAAAGAGTCGACTACAAAAGATATTGCGCAGTTGATGGTAAATACGAAAAAAACGGCTTCTTCCTCGTATCTTGAGACAAGATTCTATGGAAGAGAAAATGTGAAATGCTAAAGGTTTCGAGCCATGAGAAGGAAGCAAACACTTCTAGATCAACAACCTGTGTCGCAAAACTTAATACAACATTTTCGCGATCAGTCTTTTGAGATAGAAAACTTTTTACGAACAAGCAATGAACTCTATCGAAATTGTTTGGATGATTACTACAACTATACTATACTACAACTTTCTGAATTTCAAGCTGTTTCAATTTCTCTTTCAATTTATCAATTTATTAGAGCTGTTGCTTAGAGTTTGATTATTATCGAATACATGTGCTACGTTTTTTTACGCTTAATGGGTTTGATCCTCGCGAGATGGTTATTTAGGCTCAGCTAAGGTGCCAATTTCAACAACGGCTTGTCGAAAGAAATCGGTGCCTGACTATTTATTGCGGGGTCGAGGTAGTTGTGCCAAGGAGTTAGATTTCAACTTTCAGCGGCGGCGGTAGCTGTCACCGTATGCACTTGGAAGGTTGAGGAAACTGATTTTGACAAAGTGAAAAAATCTAATTTGGATTTTGTTGAGAAGGTAGATAGGGTTTTTTTTTTAGTACCGGCGAATGAAGAATGTTAACGAGACTATAACAGTTTGGCCGAATGAAGATTTCGTGTTGGATTGAATCCGGGTGAAATTGTGTTCGTACTCCTGGCTGATTTGAACATCTCTTTGTTAAAACCAAAGCAAAACACCATTTGACGTAGCCGCTAAAGCATCAATTGAACAAGAAGAAAAATATACAGTCACTTTGGAATCTGGTCGAATTTGGTGAATTACTCGCGGATGTGTTGGCTGGTGTAACGTTATATTCCGCAAAACATTGAGGCTGCATGTAAACTGCGAAGAAATCAAATGAAGATCTGAATTTGTTCCACGATTATATTATGATTATCGATTACATTATCATCATCAATTATATTATCATCATAAAAAAATTATCTTCTGACCGGTAAGGTGGCGACAAAATGGGATATAGAGCTGCAAATAATGGAGAAGATTGGGATAGTTGTCAACTAATGGGCGTAGAGCGCTAAGAAAAATGACGGTTTATTCATCAACTTTGAACCTCCGCCAAGTATATTGACGGCGAAAATAGACGATTGATACATTCAAATACAATCCGTATGCACACATCTGAAAATGTACCATAAATTGTGCACTCCTCTGTAGAATATTTTAAGGAAACATTTGCCTCCTTATTTTTGGATATGCAATACCCGGCAGATTTTCAAAGAATGGAGCTCCGTATGAGCTGTAGCATTCGAGAATTAGTTGAGCTTTGAAAGCGAGATTCAAATCTTTTTGGCAAATTTTATTGCAAATTACATTGAAGAATTTTCGTTAAGCGTTTATCCTCAATACATTTTGCAATAGTATTTAGTATGAGCGTTGTTTTTCCAGCAAGGGTTTTTGGGAAGCACTTGGATGTTGCGGAGCAGCTTGTTATCAATTAATAGAAAAATTGATCGTTCTGTAGTCAGGATTTAAAAAAAAAACAATGGCTATAACTTCAAAACCCCAGCAAAAGGCAATACAAAGTTATTCTTCCATGATAAAGGTGAAATTGGACAAACGACAAATCGGCTGCAAAAAACGGAAACGAACTGTTTTTTTGAAAAAAAACACTGTTTTTTAAAGCTGTTTAAAAAAAACTCTAGGACACATTACTAAAAATACTAATGTTCGATAAATAATAGAAGAATCGTGCAGATTTTGAGTGTATGTTCTACCACATGTGCTCCAATCTGTTTCGAGTGCAAAACCACTTTGATTTTAACAATGCATTTAAACTCATAGGGTGGAAAGGATTTCAGGACTACCACTTGCATGAATTTCAAGATTTAACCTTTGAAAGCAGCATAACATAACATTAACAAAGAAAATGCTCAGTGTTTGCAACACTTTACCAGCACTGCAACTAAAAGTCTCCCACAATTGCTTCACGTCAAAATCAAATAACTCTATCGATCTTGATTTTATCCGATGTTTCCGTTGAAAGTTACAGGGATAGAAAGATTTTTGGGATCAAAAAACGAAAGATTTTTGGGACTGAAAAATTTCTAGAACTTAGAAAATTCAAACATTGGTAACTTATTTTCATTGTAACTGTTTGCGATATGAATACTTAATGTAAGCATTTAATGATACGAAAATAGCAAAAAACCGCTCGCGGTGACAACTTTGGCTACAATCATAGCCAAAAATTTATTACACCTACACTGTCGCTACAAGGTCATTGCCGTTTAAAAATTTTAAAAATTTTTAATTAGGGAAGATATTGCAAATAAATACAAAACCAACAATAGCTGGCAACCCTACCATGGTTTTTTAACCAGATTCCTTCTGATTCCTATACTAAGTTCCATTTCTCATATGAAATTCGTTTTGATTTCATGACTGCACTGGAAGTTATAGGGCAAAAACCTTTATTTTCCTGAGCGAATTTTCAAAACCCAAGACACTAAAATTACCATAGCTGACAATTTAATTTTTCAACCAAATTTCTACCAAACACGGCTTAGAGTTAGGTTCAGCTACTGTGTGAATTTCGTGAAAATCTGGTTACTGAATCAGAATCCATAGGGCAAAAAGCAGTTTTTTTTCTTTATAATTTTTTCAAGATGGCGCCACTGGCACAGAGTTGCCCGCATTTCCAAATCACTTCTATCGGAACTGGTCTTATTTAATACCAATACATTCTGTGAATTTCAACTGTATCTGATAATTGGGTCTTGAGTACTCGTGAACAGAAGTTTTTGATGCTTAAAATATAGGTAAATTGGAGGAGGGTTACCGTTCTTGGCCGATGTGAAATTTCAAAAGTTTGACTTTGGTTATATAGACAGACCATAAGATTTCTATATGAGATGATTTTCATTATAAAAAACGAAAATGTTTCATTAGAATCCATGGTTTGAAGGTTTTCACTTTCAATGCCTACTGTAGCTGCAGGGCTGCCAGCACGTTCATATAAAACTACACGAGTCTAAAACTTAATAATATCAATATTTGTTTTAAGTTTCATAATGATCTGATAATCTGGTCAAAAGCTAGTGCAATTCAAAAATTTTCAAATTTTCCCAATCTCATTTTTGGCGCCCAGTGCACACATAGGGTTAAAAATTTCAAAAATATTGTCATATTTAGATTGAAACCACGTGCAAAATTTTTTCCATAAACTTTATTTTTGCAAAAGTTATTTGTTGACAGAATAATAAGTAGTATATTTAAAATATCACTAAAATAGCCGCTGGCGCCGAAGAGTTAAAGATTATTAACTTTTTGTGAGACTTAGCTCTATTTTGAGTATACACTTATATATCCTGGAAATTTCAGTTCAATCAGATGGCGCGTTCCTGACATTTTTTCACTGAAATTCATATATATATATATATATATATATATATATATATATATATATATATATATATATATATATATATATATATATATATATATATATATATATATATATATATATATATATATATATATATATATATATATATATATATATATATATGTATAGAAATACGAATTTTTGGCCAAAGTGATTTTAATACTAATGTTCTTCGAACATTACATGACCAATTTTGACAAAAATATCGAACACCCCATCTTGCCCCCTAGGTCGGGTACGACAGGGTAGCCTATGGAGCAAAATGGGGTATGGGGTATATATTCTATTATTGGTTGCAAAACTCGCCAACAAATATTGCCTCGTTGTCCTCGTCATCCAGCACAGCTATAAAGTGCCCAATCTGCACAGAGAGAACATGCGGCGCATCCTTCATTTCAATCCAAATATTTTACCTGGCAGTAAAAGCAAGGGATATTATTTTCATCGTTGTCACATTCTATTGAAGAATTAGGATTATTATTGGGCTTTTTTTTTATAGTTGGGATTAGAATTATTGTTTTTCTCATTCTTTTTCTTAGCCTATTCGATTTTCTTATCCTTTTTTTGTTCTTTTACCTCTCTTTTTCTTCTTTTTTTATCTTCTGCTAGTTTCTTGTTTTCTATTGTTTCTTTTAACTCATTTTTATACGTGGAAGAAGTCACGATAGCCGTTTCCCTCGTTTGCTTGTCACGCGTGAAATTTTGCGAATGGCAGGATAAGGCGTCACTTGTTGAGGACCAACAACAGAAAATACTGATGGCTGATCTATTTCGATATTACTCATCGAAGTGAAGCATTCGGGCTCAGGCTCTGCTTCAATCTCGAATCGTATCATGACAACAGGCATGTGGCATGCCAGCGGTTCGTCAATAAATATTTATCGTTTCAGGGACAACTGGAGCGAAAGTTGATGCGAATGGCCTTCTTGGAGCCGTTGCTCTGTTGTCCGACGTAGTGGTCCTGGGCAATGTTTTGGTGATGGATAATCTCTCTGTACGTGGAATACCTGTCATCAATGATGGGACAAAATCAATATGCGGCACGCGCATGTGAAGTACTTTCTGGTTTCGTATCGACAGTTCTGGATGACTGAACTTTTCCAGAAGTTGCAGGAGCAGCAGGATCTTGTAGGGCTACGCTAGTCTCTTTAACTTTTCTTTGGAGGGCCGTTTGTAGCACGGAATATGTTTTCGACGCTATTTTATACCCCATTTTCCCTTCCATTACAACATTTACCGCATTTTTCATACTATATTCACTCCAATTCCCCCACTCCATCTTCTTTTTATATTGAAATTGTTTTTGCGGGATGATTAAAGTTGAAAAAAATTTTATTTACATAGAAAAATCTAGGACACATTAATCATGGTTTCGAAAGTATGCACTGATTTTCATCAGACACCAGCACACAGTGCATACTTGACTGATGTGACCACTTGCAGTTGGAAATCATTAATTTTTATTTATGCTAGTTGTGACAAATTTTAACATCTCCGACTTATATAATTTACTCATAAATGTTATTGATTTCCCGTATCAATATTCTCTGCTTTGATAACCTTTAGAGACGATATACGTTGTCTATGCTGATTTATAGACAAGACGGGAACAATGATCACAAAAACGAAATCCATAATGGAGATTGAACTTAATGTAGGCCAAATTTGACCGACTTTCGGTTAAAAAATCAGCATAGAATTGCATTTTTGCAGATACTACTAACAAATTTCCAATTTTAATCATGAACGTTTTATGTTATCTTCATAATTGATTGAAATTTCTGGATTTAAATTTTTTTTGATATTAAATAGGAAAACACATTTATCGTAATTCGAAATGAATGGATGCCATTGTCCTTATAAATAGTTACACATCTTTTTTATTATCTTCAATTACACATGCATATTTTTATAAGCATATTACCAACGGTTCCGAAAATCAAGCACGATTGAAAAATTGAAACACCACAAAATTGCGGAAATCAGCCTTGCGACTTCAGATTGATTTACACTCATTAAACTGAATTCATGTTGAGGTGAGCAAATAATAAAATTATGAATATGGCAGTTTACAACAAAAACGGCAAAGCAGTCAATGTAAGTTCAGCGCTCAGATCAGAATATTTTAAAGCAAAGCGTATCGATAGGGTATCATCACATCGATCGAATCACGTTGACTACAATTTGTGGTTTTACGCATTTGATACACATACGCAAGATGCTGGTAATTTTATCATTGTATTCCTATATTTTAGTTCAATCTTAATGCAACAAGACATACATATACTCATATGCAACAAGACATAATGAGTTGAATTTTTTTTGTTAATTAGACGTTATTTAAAAGTTTGACTGTTTTTAAGGCCTGCCGCGTATGCCACAAGACAGGAAATAAATTTATATGTAAAGAAAAAAACCAAAATTCTTTACGGCTATATCATTCAAAGTCAAGTTCCAGGAATAAAACATGCATGATAAGCTTCGTTCTGAAATGAATTTTGAATTGAAATATTTTTGATTTAAAAGTAAATAAAGTAAATTTTCCTTTGATGCTCGAAAAATTTACCGTAGAGTGGAATGTAATTATATGTCATGGGATGAACTATTTCATTTTTCCCACAGCAGTATAGGCAATTAAAGTTTAAATCAATTTAACTTACTGAAATATGCATTGTAGGTAGCTATGTATGTACATATTTTAATATGTGTTTAATAATGCAGAGTAAAATTGAAGAGTATTTGCATCATAAAACACTGCAAATTGCGGCCAAACTTTCTATATAATTGTGCATGAATAAGTAGGTAAAATAATTTTCAAAGCACATAAATATGTATGCATGTGGCTTTTGAAAGTAAAATATTTGGTTGCTGAGAGTCCGATGCTCTGAAAATGTAATAAAGTAATACAGCGAGTTCAATAGAGTTCACGGTGAAAAAATATAACGTCCACCATTTCGAAACAGGGAAAACTTTCATGAATAATGAAGCTATCATGGATATATTTTTGATTAAACATTTTGTCAAATTAGTTCATAAGACGTTGAATAACCGTACGGTAGAAGAGTTAGCGCCTTAATGTTTTATGCGATTTCCAAGAACTCACATAAGCTGACCAAATTTAACTTTTCCTCTCCACCCATAGCTTGAATGGGGTGGGTTCAATAATTATTTTGTATTTACTTCGCGAGCCGTACAAAATTATCAAAGGGGTTTTTCACCGACTGCAACTTATCCGTTTGGGCCGAAATTTGAAAAAAAAACAACCAGAGTGGAACGATAAACAAATATCGACCCTTTGGATTTTCACTTGTTTTGATCCATACATTGGGCTCTATTTAGAGGGAGGTTCGCTTCTTATGAAAACACTAAAAAAATGGCTGGAAAATTAGATGCCGATTTTTTTCTGTAAAGGAATCTATTTACTGCCACATAGGAAAATTAAAATGAAGCATACTTAGAATGAAATTATTTTGAAGCGGTTGTTTAAATAAATAGCGAACTTGGGAGAAAGAGCGAAAGCTTATTTAATTTTAAATACTTAAATGGTAACGAATAAAACTATATTATAGGAGTAAACAAATTAATCGAATAAAATAGAATTGAGTTTGCTGTAAAAGTTTCTACATCGACATAGGATGTAAATTAAAGGTTAAGCTAAATTAGAATCCAAATCAAAGAAGAAAAACTCTAGCGCACCTGAACCGCTAGAAACACTAATGTTTGAAGAACAGTAGAAGAATCGAATTCTACCACGCTAGCTGCTTATTACAGCCAAACTAATTCAAACGCCAGGTTTTACTTTGGTCTTATAACTCATATGGTGGAAAGGTTTCAGATATTACCAGTGGCATGAATTTCAAAGTTTATGAGAGCAACACTTGTTAATTATATTCGCTCTCAGTTGCTTATTTCACAAAAATTTTCAAAGCAGCATCTCAAAAAACATCAATGAAGAAAATGCTCAGTGCCTGCAGCGCTGTAACTGAAATTGGTGTTTGGGACTGCGATCCGAAAAAATTGCGGAGCTTTGGGAATTGAAACATTGGTTATTTATTTTCATTGTAAATGTTCCCGGTATGAATTATAACTGTAAGCATTTATTGACACAAAAGTAGCACAACCGACTCGTGCTGGCAACCTTTCGCCAGTATCAAAGCCAAGAATATATCACATCTGCTTCACGTTGTTATATTACATTCGAAGTTATAGGAGTATAAAGAAATTTAGGATTACCTGCAGCGAGTTTTTTGAAATAATTGAAAGCTTAACATTTGCTGTTTATTGTCACTACAATATCATTACCAATTGAAAATTCTACGATAAAACCGCTAAATAAAGATATTGCAAACAAACACAAAACCAGCAATAGCTGGCAACCCTATCGTGGCTTTTCAACCAAATTTGGCCTGAATAATGTTTATAGTAGGTTCCATTAATTGTATGAAATTCGTATTGATTTCATGACTGCACTGGAAATTATAGGGCAAAAACTTTTATTTTCCTGAGCGAATTTTCAAATCCAAAGACATAAAAATTACCATAGCTGGCAGCACCAATCGAATTTTTCAACCAAATTTCTATCAAACAGAGTTTAGAGTAAGGTTCAGCTATTGTGTCAATTTCATGAAAAATTCGGGTTACTTATTCACATTTCATAGGGGAAAAAGCAGTTTTTTTTCTATGTAATTTTTCAAGATGGCACCACTGGCACAGAGTTGCCAGCAATTCAAAATCGCTTCTATCAGACCTGGTTCTACTTAAGTTCAATGCATTCTGTAAATTTCAGTTGTACCTGATTATTGGTTCGTGAGTTCCCGTGAACAGCAGTTTTTGATGCTAAAAATATAGGTTAACTGGGAAAGGGTTACCGTTCTTGTTACCGTTCGTGAAATTTCCAATGTTTTACTTTGAAAGTGTAGATTAAGCATAAGATTTGTATACAGATTGGTTTTATTGTAAGAAACGGACATTTTTGAGGATATTCGATGGTTTGAATGTTTTCACTTCCAAATTTTCATTTTTTCAAATTTAAGACACCAAAATTATCATAGCTGGCAGCTCCAACCGAATTTTTCAACCAAATTTCTACCAAACATGGTTTGAACTTTGTCAAAATCGAACGATTCAATCAGAATTTATAGGGCTAAAAGCAATTATCTTTTTTTAGTGATTTTTCAAGATGGTACCACTGGCACAGAATCGCCGACATATCAAAATCACTTCTATCAGACCTGGTCCTATTAAAGGCCAATACATTCTGTAAATTTCAATTAATTCTGCTTATTGGATCGTGAGTTTCCGTGAACAGAAGTTTTTGATGCTAAAAATATAGGTAAATTGGGCAAGAGTTACCAGGCGCGCCCGTAATACCATATCCTTTTTTTTTGGTTATGTAAACAAAGCACAAGATTTACATATGAATGGGTTTTTTTTGAAGAAACGGCATTTTTTCAAGAGAGACGATGATTTGTAGGTTCTCACTTTCAGTGCCTGTCCTAGCTACAGGGTTGCCAGCACGCTCACTAAAAGCTACACAAATCTATAACTAAATAATACCAATATGTTCCGAAAATTTCGTAATGATTGAATAAATGTGTCAAAAGTTATCGCAATTTAAAAATTTTCAAATTTCCCCGTTCTCTTTTTAGGCACCCAGCGCACACATAGTGTTAAACAGTTCCAAAGCATTATCCGATTCACATGTAAAACACGTTCGAAATTTGTTTCGTTAACTTTATTTATGCGAAAATTATTTGTGTACGAAATAATAGGTATATTAAAAATATCACTAAAATGGCCGCCGGCGCCAAAGGGTTAACAATAATTGACATTTAGTGAGACGTGGACCTATTCTGCATATACACCAATGTATCCTGAAAGTTTCAGCTCAATCGGATGGCGCGTTCCCGAGATTATCTCACTGAAATTTTTTGATGATATATATATATATATATATATATATATATATATATATATATATATATATATATATATATACATGGAAATATGAATTTTTGGCCGAATCGATTTTAATACTAATGTTCTTCGGTAAAAAATTTCCTCGTAGAATATTTTACGGATACTCTGGAATGGAATTCATTCAACCAATCATTGATCAGTTTTAAAAACATTTGGACGAAGCACAGGAAATATGTTTTGGCAGCTCATCATTACCTGATTGGAACCAATTGTTTCGGTAACAATAATTTGAAGTACGTGGATGTCAAAATTTTGATTTGTCACCTCAAAAATTTTGATTTCCAGTTGGACAACCCATTCGCTCGTTATAAATGCGAAATATCGGCAAAGTTCGTTCCTATCGGCAAAGTTCGACTCAAGAAAGAATGTAAAAAGACACAGCCATATGTCTGATAAATTAAAAGCAGACTTCTTAGACTGAAGGTTAAGTTTTTACAATTTCTTAAGTTATTTATCGTTCAAAATAAGAGAAGCTCTATTCAATAAATGGCAACAGAGTGAATAATGTGAAGGTCTAAAATATGCACTGAAACTGTTACATTTTTTCATGAAATTCGTCCATGGAAGCATAGCTAGACCAAAGTGGTTATGGCCATGATAAAGTCTGATAGCTCAGGGAGACTGAAAACGCTGGCCATGATGAATTTGCAAAGCTAGATTTGATATCAACAACGGCCTTCTACAGACAGATACTTTTTCCGGCGTTCCTTTCAACCTGGCGTCTGAATCCACAGTTTTGTTTAAGGAATTCACCAAAAGATTTGATCAATTCCTTTTCATCCTATTAAACCAAAGATCCCTATAACATATTCTACTGCTTTCCTATTAATATGTGGAGATTTCAACCTCCCAACCGTCGACTGTGATGCTGCATTCTCGACTATAGTATCTGTCAATAGCATTTCACTGCTTACTTCTTCTTTCTTTTCACTGTGCTCCTTTTCTCAACTCAATACCTTCCCATATTCTAATAAATGACTCCTTGATCTTATTTTGTCCAATATTCCTGCCAAAATACTGTCTTGATATTGAGGAAGCTTTACAAAATTTTTACATATTTCTTTCTAATCTGATTCCGCATTTTACCCCAACCTCCGCTCGTCTAAAACTAAGGATGCGGCTTGGTTTAACGCTGACACTGCTGCCGATCTTGAAGCAAAAGATGCTGCTCATAGTAAATATAAAATTATACGTTCTGAAAAAGACCTTAATGATTACAGGAGGCTCCGTTCAGAAGTGAAAATCTGCTAAGCTCGTTATGCAGTCTTACATCAATCACATTGAAGCTTCTATGTAATCTGATTAGCGTAAATGCTTTTGGTCGTACATTCACTCTCAAAAGAGCTCCTTTGGTATTCCCAACTGTATGAGGTACAACGATGTAACAGCTACCACCTCACAAGATGTTTGCGAGCTTTTTGCTAATACTTTTTTCCTTCTTTTCGCAACAAATTCTCCCTTCTGCCGCTGGTTCTCTACCCCAATTCTCTCCAACATTATCCTCTTTTCGTACTAATCCTATTGAAGTAGAATCCTTAATGTGCTCCCCTCATACTAGCCCTGGCTGTGGTCCTGATGGTGTTCCAAATTTCCTAGCTAAGTCTTTATCTTCTTCCTTTGTATTATTTTCATTTTAAGCATTACTTCGGGTACAGTCCCTTCCCTATGGAAAACGTCAAACGTTTTTGCCGTACATAAAGTTGGTGAACCTGTTTGCATCTGTAACTATTGATCCATTTCCCTCCTCTCTTGTTTCAGTAAACTGCTTGAGAGAGTGATTTACAATAGAGTATACCCTTCTGTCCAATCTTTTCTTGCTACAGAGCAGTATGGGTTTGTAAAAGGCAAATCTACATTGACCAACTTGCTTTCTTTCACCAATTTGGTTGCATCTGGCTTGGATCACCAAAAGCAGGTTGATGTAATCCATACAGATTTCTTTAAAGCTTTTGACTCTGCGAACTATGATCGTCTTCTTTTGAAGCTTTAAAGTCATTGTATTTCTGGTCCTCTACTCTCCTGGTTCAATTCCAGTGTTGTTGATCGTTCTTGTCTCGTAACTGTCAATTCCTGTACCTCTGTTCCGTTTTTTCCTACCTCAGGAGTTCCACAAGATTCAGTTCTTGGCCCTCTGTTTATTAATGACTAGCCATCTTGAATACGTTCTGCTTGTCTTTTGTATGCCGATGATTTCAAGATGTTCAGAGTAGTCGAGACGTTTAACGATTTCTTTCAATTACAAAATGATCTCTCTGCATTAAATAACAGTTGCATTGCTAAGACACTTACTCTAAATGTCGCTAAGTATCACTAAATGTGTTATACGTATAAAAGTGCGTATGTTTTCTTCTCTTAATATTGCTATCAATATCAAGCACGTTGGCGTAGTATTTGATTTGATCAACATATAATGTATAGTACTGTCAGGGCTTCTTAATTGTCCGGCTTTATCATTAGATCTTTCAAACCCTTTATTAACCTCTTCACATGTTTGCGTCTCTTCCTGTCATTTGTTCCCAGTATTCTGAAATACTGTTGTCAAGTATAGTGTCCGCATTACCAATATCTTGTGCAATCCTTAGAACCAGCTTGTTAACTTTGATCTATGCAGCCGGGTTTCTGTTCGGGAATCTTGTCAATCTAACAGATCCTCTTTTACGTTTAACGTTCCTTTCGAACTGCGAACTGATGTGTACTTTTAATCACCTTTGTTACGTATAGCTAGACAACATAACGAGCTGTAACTTGGCCCTTTTCCATTGACGCTCTTTAGGCACAAATACTTTTTAAAGAATAGAGTCCTGAAGCTCGTTTAAACTTGCTAATAGTTTCATTTTTTATTTTTATTTATTATTGTACAGTATTTTCTTTTCTTGGATTATCCTATTGTCTGTTTTATTTTTATTTAAATGTTTTTCATATATCATTGGACGTAAGTCTGTTGTTTTGGAGAATTGTTAAATAAATAAATAAATAAGTGATCTGAGATGCTGAGCAAGATAGATATTAACCTCTTTTATTGGATTATATGGATTATATATAACCCATCCAATAATTGGGTTATATGGACGAAGTTAAATCCCTTCATAAAATTAGGCAGATGTCTTTCTTCTTCAAATGCTTTTTCGTTTGTCGGCTAAAGGCAGGTATTGTCTTCGATTTCACGATTTTGTATTTTGTCTAATTTAAGTTGCTTGAAAGTTACTTTCATTTTGAAAATACAAATGGCATTAACACATGTCTCATCATTTTACGCCAATTTAGTACATATGTGCAGTTCATTCTTTCCAACTAAAAAATGACATTTGGTTTGCAAATGTCTTTTCATTAACAAAATCGATCGAAAATTGAAATTCTTGACATTTTATATATAATAAAACAGAAAAGTGTCCGCCTTTTTCCATTGTCAAAAATGTAGATCCAAAGAATGATCAGACAGATAATGGAGACTTGTCAAAATTTAGCTACTCGATTAAATCAGTAGTCAAGCCTTTACATGGAAGTAACGAAAATACTACTTTCCGTTTTTTCTAATGCTACAGCAACAATCTGTACTTTTAATTCGATCCACGATGTCTCTCTTTTACAGTTTTTAAGCTTTTTATACTTTTATTCGTTGAAGGGAAACGTGGAAGTAACACCAAAAATACTTCCAAAAGCAAATTGCACGAAAATACATGTAGAGCCAAATTAATGAATGGGATTGTATATTCTGTGTTTCCTTCAGAAATCGAATAAATAAATTTTATATTTGATACCAAATGAATAGGAAATATGACCGCGTTTTTTTTTACTACTTTCACATCGTCCAGCTTCCCTTCGGTGAATTTGATTCATTGAATCGCAGCAACAGTTTTTAATCAAATTATTGAAAAAAGTATTGATTCATAAATATATATTAAAAATATAGAGCTCGACGTTTTATGAAAATGTGTTTTGAATTAATTTTCAATAAATGATACCCTGTTTAATATATTTCAAAACAAAAATTCTGACTTTACCTGTCGATTTGCAACATTAATTAAGACTATAAAGAAGAAATTCAGAATTTTTAAATGCTACCATGACTATTTAATAATTTTATGTTCCGAACAAATAGCAAAATAAAATCGTACAATAAAAACTTAAGAATAAAAACTTACGTCAAATTTACAGCTGTAAATTGTCTTGAAAATGTCCCCAAATTACATTAAATATTCATCATATTTTTTTTGTTTCAAAAACTCATTATCTGAAATTATATTCTACTCACACATGCGGTTTTTTTTCTTTCAGGCGTATTCCTCCGGGCACCATGCATGCGAAAAATGCCCAAAGATCAACTTCATGATGATGAAGTCTACTGGGAAGTTCCCGGTGCTAAAGAACAATAGTAACTTACTACCATTCATTGCTGTAGTAAAACTCATTTAAGAACATTTATAATAATTTCATGCTTACCGAAGTATAACTTCTAAGGTATTAATTCATCATTTACCGAGCACTACAAACTATCATAAGCCATACGTAATGTCTCGACGAATCAAAGATAGATTTTAAAAGCACTGGATATTTTATCATAGAATTCATTTAATTTGTTAGTAGTTTTACTAATACGATATTTTTATAAAATATAAGTATGTTAACTTTAGAATACTCAAAATAAAATGTAACATAACACGTAGCTGAAGCTATTATTAATTAATGAAAATGATTGTAAACCACCAGCTTACGACTATGTATTTCAAATTTCACACTTGTTTTGTTTGAAGGGAAACCAGTAAGTATGCGTAAGGTAGCCTATTAACACAAAATTCAAACCGAAAAAAAAATTTGGCTCTTGGAAAAAAATATTTCAATCAAAGTTTTTTTACGCTTACACAAGTCAATCAGCTGAGGCATAGTCCAAAATAACCGGCGAAATTCCTTAAAATTCTAGTATTCAGCCAGGGGAGACTGACTTGTGGTCTAAGCCCCTAAGGCTGAGCAGCAGTAATCAGCCTTCAATAGTAATCAAACAATTCCTTCTTACCTTATAATGATAAAGAAATGTCTAATTAACATTGCTTCTTGTCAATCAGCACCAGAATAGAGAAAAACGCAAAGAAATTCGTTCAAGTCAATGCATTCCCCACTAAGGAAAAAAAAATCGAAAACCACGCAAATATACGCAAAGTGAATTACAGGCTCCAAATTTATTTTGCTTTAACGAAAACTTCAAAGAAGGACATTGCCCGCGCATAACATAATCAGCTATACACTGCTGAATAATACAAAATAAACGACCGACTAATTTTTTAATGTAGTTCGTACCATTAAGCATTTAAAGATGAAAAAGACTGACTACAGGAGCGGGACTGACTACTTGACAGTTTGCACCATTAAGTAATTAAATTTCCAACAGATATTGGTATTTTCATTTACTCGTACTCTTTTGCGTATCTTCCATTCTATTGCATTCATATCTGTCCTTGTTTACGTAAGGGACTGAACGTGTCGTAAATAACAAGCAACGTTCCTTAATGAAAAATTACGAAATGCCTTCGTTTTAGCAATTCATCAATGTATTCAGCTCTATTGAAACACTCTCATCAAATGACATGAATGAAAGGAATGCAGAAAATTATGAGCTTTAGCACGTGCCATATTGATTAAAAGCAGGAGTTCTATGAATACCCACACATATCTACAAGTAGCTCTAAACATGCATATATTTATAAGGATTGAAGTGAATTTAATCTTCAAATTGAATAAACAGAAGGATCCGAACTTGATATGTTTAACGTGATGAATATTAAAGTATGTCTTCGACGTATATGATTCGTAACTGTAGCTTAGCATCTTCTAATACATTTAGTCAATTCATCAAGTTTAACGTATTTACAAAATTAAAAAAATAATAATGAAAGAAAGAAAAATGTATTCTCTGCGAAATTCTCTTCTTAAACCTGAGCTGATTCGACGATTAACGTCTCCTTTATCCACAGGCATTGGGTCTCCCGAAAATTCCATCCAGTGTTATGTACCTATTATCAATTTGCCTGAGCCACAAAGACCACAATCCTAATTTACTTAGGATCGGAATTTTTTACTTGCTACCCTAACAACTCATTAGTATGCCTTTGGGGAGACGTTTAGCGTTAAATCTGACACGGCTCAGTTAATCAGAAATCAGCGCTTTATTGCACTGTGATTTTTTGCTCGTAAAGGTAGAGTAGTCGGTCACTTTACGCATCCCAAATTAATGATGGATTATCATTTTATGATTTCATTAAATGAACTCCATCCAATTTGGCATGGATGGAAATTGTTGAATCAATTTATGAAAATAATTTTATCAAATTGATATTAGTGGAAGAAAAAATCCGATAAAACTAACTAGCGCAAAATTATACTGCAACTGGCTGAGTTTTATCCTAGCTCTAAAATTATTGAATTCAGCAAACGACAGTCAAAGTTTACTACATTAGAATATTATAACATTGATAAAAACAATTCGAACTATGGAATACAGTACCAAGAAAGTCAGACGGAGACGCTACAGCTGAAAGCGCGCCGCAGAAATCAAGCTGGACCGTAAGTGGGTGTGGTGAACAATAAAAAATCGACCTTTCCAACTCATAGCACGTTAAATGAACCAATTAAACAGGCCTGCAACATGTGTTTTAATTTCTCTTATAAAGAAAAAGAAAAACCCAATTGTGAGGTATTTAGTGGTATATTGAATAAAAATACAATTTTGAGTTTCGTACCGGAAAATATATTCAACAAGGTATGATTATTTAAAGATACTGAAACAAATTTCATAAGCAATAAAATATGATGAGTATAAAACTTAATGTTTAGTCATAAAATGCAGAGAATTAGACGAGATAAACATGATTAAAGGGACTAAAATAATTATCGTCATAGCTCCTGTTCAATTTTTTTCTCATGAACATCCGATCCTCCATTCAGCGATCCAACACAAACACCTCTTGGGGAACCTCCGCCTAGGTGAGCGACATCGTTTCCAGCCATTTCATTTTTCCAATGGTTCTCGAATAGTGTACAGGACCACGCAGACAAGCACCATACAAACTCCCGGATGCTAAAAAAGAATTCGATTTACTGCTGCAACAGTGTATATACCACCTCCAACAGCAACTGGTCGTCTTGACCTCACATGGTCCGTAAGGCCAATGGGAAATGGCATCGTTGCGGCGATTGCAAATGCCTTAATGTCACAACCGTCCCAGAAACATATTCGATATTCATTTTTCAAGACCTCTTCCACGAATTACATAGCAAAATAATCTTCCCCACCTGACTAAGGTCTGTCAACAAATGTCAGTCGAGCCTATCTCTATGACCGCCATTTGCACATTCTTGAGACTTTTTGAGCTCACTCGAATGACTTTGACGCAATCGCTCTAGGGACTTATTCACGATGTCCTACACCAATAATGTTGTCGATATCATCATCGTTTTAGCTAGGCGTCGATATCACCACCTTTAGTTATCTTCGATGGGATACCAATATACAACCTTAATTTTTTCAGTAAGTTTTGACCAATATTGAGATATGCTTGCTACAAGTCCACGAAAATCGGATGAAAAAGTTGATCAGAAATCCATCGTCCAGACATTAAGCCCTCTTTGGGTTCACCAATGACATTGCTAAGTTTAATTTTATATTCAAATTTTTTCTGCAAAATGTTATAAGATGTCCCAAACATCGATATTCCTCTGTAATTTTCGCACCGTAGTTTACTTTTTTTAACAGATTTTGGAAGAAAATTAGTATTATTTTTGGTACATTATCACTCACAAAAATATCTTACCATGATTCGAAGAAAATATTTACTTGTGTAGGAGATTTGCAATTTTCCACAAATCAAATGAACTTTTAGTTGATTTCAGTTATATGAATAAATATTGTGCAAAAGTTTCTTCTATTCTACTGAATACAATTTTTACTTTACCTAATTTTAAGCAAATAATTTTCCTCAAATTTAGTGAACTATGCTCCAAAGCTGACATATTTTTACATGCTCCAACATCAACTACTTTTAATGCTAAGAAATACTACCATTTCCCGTATTAAAATTGAAGAGATATGTCTTCCTTTCAAAACTGTATAGCAAACAAATTGCGTCTGGTGGAATAGACAAGCGATGGCTGATATGTATTGTGATAAGCCAACCTAATCCTCGTACAACAGGATTTAGCAATACAAAAGAAAAAAAAATGATTTTGGTTGGTGCCTTGGTTGCATTGACAGCGACATTGTCGCTGCATTGTGATTCACCAAATTCAACTGCGGCATTCACGCCTCCCCCTGTGGAACGCTGTGTTTGCCGCAGCGGAAAACGCTGTATTGTGATTAACCTAAATGACTTCGTTTGCGTCACTTCCAGCTTTCTCTCTTGATAATAACATTGCTCCTGCTAGTCTTTCCGTTCCTTCTTCAGTTTCAACGCGGAACCAACTACAACTAAGCTGTGCTCATCACTTGAACTTGAACTATCAACCGCCGAATCTCCTCTACTGCAACAAAATGCGATTTCACCATTGTCGGCTATCCAGTCTGTGCAACCTGCGCCCTCTTCAGTGCAGGATAGCTGCTCAACGAATCAGCATCTTTCCACTGCTGCTACTGCTTCGCTTACGATACCGTACATAGAATATGTAATTCCTCCACTGAAAGTTTTTGTTTCTCGGCTGAAGTACAGTACTTCGGCCGAAACAATTAAAAATTACGTAGCTGCTAAACTGGGGTTCACGCCTCCGCTTTTGCTGTGCAAGAAACTTACTGCGGATGGTCTTCAAGATCAAACTATAGCTTGCTTCTGCATCACCGTTTCTTCTGGTAACAAGGATCTACTAAAGTGCGACTTCTGGCCATCTGGAGTTTTTGTAAAGGAGTTTATAAAACTTCCGCGAAACAATTTTCGACCCAGGATAGAAAAGAAGACTCTAACATAAACCGTCACCTAAAACTGTATTACCAGAACGTCCGTGACTTGAGATCGAAGCTCCAATCAATATCCTTTAATTTTTCACTCACCTTGGTTAACATTATCTGCCTCACGGAAACTTGGCTTTCAGACGATATTAATAGCAGTGAAGTTCTTCCTTTGCACCAGGTATTTCCAGCTGATGGGAATTGTTCTATTTCTAACAAATCGCATGGCGGAGGTGTATTGATTGTCATATGCAAACCTCTTCATAGAGCACTCTGTCCTAGTTTTCATCGTTTTCCCCCTGTTGAATGTGTTATGGTTCGTACTTGTTTATCCAACAACATTCACTTAATAATTCTCTCCGTGTATGTTCCTTGTGACAGTTCTTGTGCTGTGTACGAAATTTGTTCTTACCTTCATATTTTTTTCCTTTTGACCCATTAATAATCTGTGGTAATTTCAACATGCCTTCCGTTGACAGTTTCAGATTACATCAGGTCTAATAACCAGCTCACCATAGTACTTTCGCTCTTTCTTCCACTTAACTCCCTTTCACAGGTTAGCTCTACGCGTAACTCAAATGCTCGTATTCTTGACCTTATCCTCTTTAATATTCCCTCTACTGATGTTTCTGTATCCACAGTGTTTCATCTCTATGACTAAGTAAACGCTCACTACCCTCTTATACTCCTCAGAGAGGGGAATATCAGTTGCTCCTTTGAAGAAAAATACTTCCATCCCCAACCAAGTAACTTTCAATGGCTCTATCTCCCCATATCCGCAAGATGTAAGTGAGTTTTTCACAAACTTATATTCTTTCTTCTTTAAAAGTTTTTCCTTTTTTGTACATTCCCTTGATTTTCCTTCCCCTCCTCCTTCTCTTGTTCTAATCCATATTAATCCGATTGAAGTTGAGAATTGATTACTCAACCTTGATCAGCATTCCAGTGACGGCTCGGATTGTATTCCAAATTTCTATGCGTGGTCTATGCCTTCTTCAATGTGCGTACCCTTCTTTATCTTCTTGATTTCGAGCCTATCATCCGGTATTTTTCACTCTGCCTGGAAAGTTTCTACTATTAATTCAATTTTCAAAACTGGCGATGTTTCCTCCGTCTCCAACTATCGTCCTATCTCTCTTCTCTCTTGTTTCAGTAAAATTCTTGAAAAATTTGTCTTCACTAGAATGTATCCCATGATTCATCCTATCCTAGCTGCGGGACAGCATAGGTTCATGAGTGGTAAGTCTACTTTGACTAACCTCATCCTCTTTTCAAACACAGTTACCCTTGCCTTATTGCTACACTGATTTTTCTAAACCCTTTGATACTGTCAACCATGGGCTATTACTGAATAAACCTAGGCAGTTTGGTTGTTTTGTTTAGTCACCAGCTGGCCACTCCTTTCTTGGTTTTCTTCCTACCTCAGTAGCCATGAGTGCAAATATACTATTTAAAACCGCTCCTCTTTTCCCTATCATCCTTTTCCTGGTGTTCCACAAGGGTCTATCCTTGGTCCTTTACTTTTCTTGATTTCAATTTTTATATTTTTATATTTTTATTCCTTCCGTTATTGATTCCCTTTGGGTTCTGTATGCTGACGATTTGAGCTTGTTCGCTGTCATCAGATCAGCTAGCGACTGTAATATTTTCCAGAATGATCTGTGTGCTCTTCTCAATTGGTGCAACCGCAATTCTCTGCCCTTAAATGTTAGCAATTGTAAACATATGACCTTTTCTCTCATATCATCTCCTATTTCATTCTCTTGTTCATTTTCCATCAACTATGTGTCGTCCGTTAATCAATTCAGAGACTTGGGTGTGACTTTTGATCCTTGACTAAAATTTAATTTCTATGATGGGGAAATCACCGCTAAAGCCTCCCGAATCTCCTGATTGGTACTTCGCTCTGCCTCTAAATTCGTTGACATACGTAAATATATTCGTCTTTTTTTAAGGTTAGTTCGTTGTGTCCTCGAATATGCTTGTCAAGTGTGGTCTCCACGTTTCTTATACCTTTCTGAGTCCATCGAATGTGTGCAGCGTAGGTTCACACGCTCTTTATTTTTTAAATATAATATCCCTTATTTCTCATATATTACCTTCCTGTCCCATCTAAAAACTCCTTCTCTGGAGTCAAGCCGACTACTGCTTGAGGAGTGCTTCCTGATCAAATCGCAACGAGGTTTTATATCTGGCTTCACCGATTCGTTCCGACCTCGCAGCTCATTAATTGGCAACAGGTCTTAGAAAGTCTTCACTGTTAAAAATGTCTACTTCTCTTCTCCCTTTGTCAGAATCCCTAGACGTCATAGTGATGTGGGGCTTGGATCTCCGCCGCATTCGTTCTTTGCCTTTAATAGACTTTTAAAAGTATTTATACTCAACAAAAAGCGTTGGGGCATTGGATTGTAGAATTGTATTTTCTTTTATCTTTTTGTAAATATTAATCTTTGTTTTTACATTTTTTAAGGGTAATAGCTTACGTTTTTCCAAATTCATTGTCATAATTTAAATTTGAATTCGGTTGCGATGAATTTTGTAAATAAATAAACCTTTGATTCCTATTTAAGTGTAACTAATGTTATTGCTCACAAAGTTTCGTCAGTACTCTTCAATTATTCGTCATACTTTCTTGTAATTATAGTATGTGCGCACTTTGCAAAAAAAAAAAAGTGTATGTTAATTTTCCTCGCTTTACAAATCTCCAAATAAGAAATCTATCAGTTTATTCGTTGTAGCAACTAGCTGCGAATGATGTTCCTGTTAGATGGTTGAGGAGTTATTAGAAGTTAACAGCGAAAAAATTATTCGTAGTAAATTCACATCAGAAGAAATATGACTTCGTACATCTAAATATAGGAGAAGATATAGGAGAACCATAATTCGTAACCTCAAGCATAATTTGAAACATGCTCTGCTAGTGGTTGGGGACTTTTAAAGCTATTCGTTTAACGCTTAACTGAAAAATATCATACATACACATATAGCTGTAACAAACCAATTTAACTGAACAAATAAAAGCGCACCCATCGCAAAAAAGAAATATTTGTCTCAGATCTGACGCAAAATGATTACAAAGTACGGTAGACGAGATAACTTAATTCAATCAAGAAAAAAGCATAAATGTGTCATCATTAGCTCGCGGTTTCCCAAGATTAATGCGAACGATTATAGCAGCTATTGTTATTGTCCGATCCGTTGAACTTTTTTAATGAGATAACGAATCAAGCAGGCGATAAGGGCTGTAGAAAGCTAACAGAACACACACATCGAATTATTGTAAAAATTATGTATATTGATTTACACTTGAATTGGCACAAAAAAATGTTAAAAGCCAAAATATATATGTCATATAGCTCGAACAAATGAAATACCGCATAAATAAATTAGAAAAGAACTTATATAACGTGTTGCATGAACATATTAATATGGAAATTGAATGAAATGACCTGGTAAGTCAACACCACTCACAACGGTTCTCGTACACACTTGATTACTATCCATAATTAGATCGGATTAATGGCATCACACAATCACTCAGATAATACACTCAATCGAGCCATCTACTTCGCCTAGAGCCGCAGTTCGCAGTTCTCATTATTTATTAATATTGTTAAAGTCTGCTACGGGAAAGCTTTTAAAAATAATTCCAGCCAGGACGGCGTTCGTGCGCCACCTCAGCTGTACTCGGTGATCCACGACACAAACCCTGGCGCTCGAGAGGGTCAATTGAAATCCACCCCATTCCAATCACGTCTCGTTGCCGGTGTCGCCAGTCTGCGCTATATCCGCTTCATCCACTCGACCTTCCACGAGCAAAGGATATGGCCATTCGTGGCATATGATGGGCCCGTTAAAATCCTTCAAGAGCTTAATTAGCATGTCCAAGCGATTTGTTTCGAACAGATCGCTATTAATTTGCCGAACTTCGTCGATAAGCTGCGACACGTTCGCTTCCATGACCTGCCAATCGAGAAACAACACCAAATTTCAATAAACACGGAATCAGCATATCACGAGCACAACGGAAAATATGATTATTAATATGTGTGTACCAGAATGTCGATATGGAGGTTAATTACACTTCTCAACACCTGTCGAACGTTCCCCCGCAACTTCTCCACCGTCATGGCGATCAACTTCACGTCGAGAGACATAAAAAAGCACTAATCGAATGTAACGCGGGGAAATCATGGCAAAAATACTTATGTGATGAAAAATCAAAACCAGCGACACGGTAGCTAGTCCACCACCACAAACCGCTGCGTTTTCCATTCCCTCGACAATTACTCGGTTAACTTTAGACTCCCTGTACAATACAAGGGTGGGAAAATAAAATCGATTCTGTTTGTATAGGAATGAATTCAAATAAATGGAGCGATACTTTAGAATTTAAACAAGTATCGACAACTTGGCTGATAAAGATGTTCAAATGAAGAAAAATTTACTTACGAAAGGGATGAAAAAATCTAGTTTTTAGCCAGAAAAAAAAATCACAATGAAAATTAACAGTATTTCAACAATATCAATAAACCTAAGCCAGCTAAAATTTTTGAGTCAAAGTTCATATAATTTTAATGGAAGAAAACAAGGTTTCATGGAATGATATAAAAAATTATTATATTGTATTTTAATGAAATTAGTTCTCGTTGAATTATCAGGCAATGCAATAAACCTAGATTCTGGAAAATAGTAGTTGTTTTGAAATTTCGCGGTTAATGTCCCTTTTGAACTACTTTTGTTTCAGTACAGTCATTTTTTTTTTTTTTTTTTAATACTAGATCCCTTTTGACAAGGATTATGTTGGCTTATGACGATTCGTATCAGCCATCGGTTTACGATAACACCCGTTTATGGTGGGTTTGACCTCAAATTTTTACTCTAGACAACACAAACACATAAGTGACTCAAAACAACGCAACGAACACGAAACCGCAGTTTAAGACACGTTGATACACGTATTATCAATTCCAGAGAAAAACCGTCCTTCGGAGAAAAGCAAATTTCTCAGCAATTTTCCGGCTACAACCTTCCACCACAAGAGCTAACACGCGGATGAGTACAGTCATTCAAAAGAAGAAGAAGCCATTCGAAGAAACCTGTGTAGCCCACTTGGTAAAGAATCGGTTGAACCACACACGCTGGTTCTTAGTTCGTATCAAGGATCCAAGCAATATGATTAATTTGATATTTGATTAAAAGTACGACTCTTTCAAATAGCTCTGCTCCCATCGACTTCGGCAATACGAGCTAAGTGTCCAGCCTATTGTCCTTGATTCTATCAGTGGCCTCCTGTCACAATATTACTCGTACGTAGGATTGCCCTTTAGTCAGTGGAATAATCGTTCCTCATATCAGGAGGCCGACTATCTATCGGGGGATTACTCTCGATCAGCAAAATGATAAAGTGAAATAATCTCTGGAGTGGCCGATTCGATTGAGCTGAAATTTTCGGAGTAGATAGATGTATATAGTGGGTTGGTAAAACTAAGATATTTAACCCTTTTGCGGCGGTGGGTACTTTAGTGAATTTTCAGGTACTCCTATATTTCTATACAGAGTACATTTTTGTTAAAAAAAGATCGGGAATGAAAGCTTATTATGTTTTATGCTTGCTTATGACAAAGAATTGGAAATTTTGAGGCGTGTGTGGGTGCTGGGGGCCTAAAAGTAGGCAAGGATTTTTTTTCAAATTTTGATTTGTCATAGCTTCTGACAGGAAAATTGGATAATCGTGAAATTCGCAAAGCATATTTATGTTGACTAAGACTTAACAAACATAGATTTTCAGGACTATGCAGACAGCCTTGTAGCTACGGCAGACTCCTGAAAAAAATCTTTCAAATCATCGATCCTCCTGAGAAACTTTTACTTTTTGACAAAAAATCAAATCATTGATAATGGCTAGCGAAATGGAGAATCAGAATGAACGAAACCAAATGCATACACGTTACTTTCACATTGTTAAAACTGACTTGCCTTCAAGTATATTTAAATAATGTACATATACCTCAAAGTAACGAAGTAAAGTATCTCGGAATGCACCTTGATAGGAGGCTCACCTGGAAACGGCACATTGAAGCTAAAAATCAACAACTGAAGCTCAAATTCATAAACCTCAAATGGATGCTCAATAGCAGGTCAAAACTTTCTCTCGACTCTAAAGTGCTCGTCTATAAGTCTGTCTTAAAGCCAATCTGGACATATGGCTTACAAATATGGGGTGCAGCCCGCCCTTCAAACATCAACATCATCCAGAGGACCCAATCAAAAATACTTCGATCTATCACCGGAGCCCCGTGGTACTTCCGCAACGCCAATCTCCATAAAGACCTGCGAATCGAGACGATTTCAGAAGAAATTAAGAACCGTAGTGGAAAATATATTGCAGCCCTCGCTCATCATCCCAACAAGCTGGCAAAAAAATACTAACTCATCGTAAATTTCAGCGATTGAAAAGAACTGACCCGTTGGACCTTCCATCTTTAACGTAGAAAATACAGCCTGCGTAGCCAATTTCTTTGCTTTTCAAACTCTTTCAAACATTGAACACTGTAATTCTATAACACATATCATAGCTTTGCTCTTTGCTGTGTGACTTTATGTCAATAAAGTAACTTGGGTCCAAAATGTTCACGTCTTCAACTGTGAGGAGTGCACATCACTTGTTTTAGCATGTAAGATTTTAAAACTAACTGAAGCTTCTTATACGAAGGAAACAGTTTAATAAAGGTATTATTAAAAAAAAAAAAAAAAAAAAAAAAAATTGATAAATTTTAACCTTTGTCCACCATGTCAATTTGAAATTTTTAAAACTCCGAGTTGCAGAAGAACGGTAACCCATCACCAAATTACCTCTATTTTCAATACTCGAAACTTCTGTTCACGAGAACTGACGACCGGATAATCTGATCATAATGAAATTCACAGGACATGTTTGTAGTAACTAGGATCGGGTCTGATAGAAGTGATTTTGAAATGTGGGCAACCCTGTGGCAGTAGTGCCATCTAGAAAAATCACTGAGGCCTATAACTTCCTATTCAGCCATCACATTCGAACAAAATTCACACTGTATTCGGACCTTACCTTAGACCACATTTGGTAGAAATTAGGTTGCAAAATTAGAATAGAGTTGCCAGCTATGGGAATTTTTGTCTCCTAAATCTTGTAAATTTGCTCAGTAAAATCAAGCTTTTTCCCTATTATTCCGATCTAGTCATGAAATCAAAGCGAAGTTCATGCAGTAAATGGACGTTATTGTAAACCAAATGTCCGAGGAGTTTCGTAAAAAAATAATAAAAGTGCTGCCAGCTATGACCATTTTTGGAATTTTTTGGAATTTCTTTAATAAGCGACTATGACATTAGATTTGCAAATGGGAATGATCCTGCAATGACAATTAACAACAAACATTACCATTTCGAAAACTTGAAAAGTAACCCTAAAATTCTTTTCATCCCTATAACTTCCAGCGCAGTCATTCAATCGAAACGAAATGAATGTGAAGCCAATTTGGTATATTTTTTGCTATGCTGCTAACACAGGGTGACCAGCATCAGACATTTTCGTAAATATTGCACAAACAGATGCTTACATTGCATACTCAAATGCAAAGCATTTGCAATAAAAATAAAGAACCATTTTTAATTTTTTCTAGTTTTGACAATTTTTCGGATGGCAGCCTCAAACAACGTTTAATCGCATTCGATGAAAATCTGGAATGATTACGAAATCAAAGGATAGGTTTTTTCCCTATGATAATGCGATAGCTCAGGGGATTGCCCTTTGAAGCGAATGCTTAGCGATGGTGATAGGGAGACACATGTGGGAGAACCGATATCAATTATTCCATTATTGTTTTTAAATGCCACATTTATTTCTTATTTTCTAAAGCACTAGTGTTATACCTAGTCGCTACTAAAACTTTAATGCGGCACTTAATCAATGGAGCGCTGGCATTATGCCCAGTCGCCGACTGTTTATACAACTCAGGGCGAACAAATACAGCCATGGGCACGGCGGGATTCGAACCCGCGGGCAGTAGATCGCTGCTTCGGACTGACGTGTTAGCGAGCTAAGCTTGAGCTTGTTATGGTAAACTTATTACTACTTAATTGGAAAAGTGTTGCCAGCACTGAACATTTTCATCATTTATGTTATAGTTAGGTTTTGTTGCTTTGGATATGGAATGGTTGATTTGATACTACAAAAAAAAAGTGTATAACGTGTTTTCATTGTTGAAACAGAGCTGGAATTTCTGGTAGAGATTTGAGCGGAATAATTTTGATTACTGAAGATTTTGCTAGCTACTATCAATTGTGCACGGATTTCATCGTCGTAGTTATTTTTGGGTGCGATTTTTGACCCAGCGTATGATTGGAATGATTTAAATTTTTCGAAGCTGCATTCACTTATCTCATTCATATGAGTACTTTTCGGGTAGTGATGAGTAGCTCAGGAGGGCGTCTATCAAAAAGATACACTCAGCTGTGGCTTGTGAGCCAGCACATTTCCATCAATCGAAGTCACTCAGTGCTTAGCTTTTTCGTACATTTGTATTTTCGAGCATTCGTTTTCAATTGATTTTTTGCAAATATTTTAGGGGGAAAGTTTAATGGAGATGAAATTAAATATTTTTGCGTAAGTAATGGGACAAATTAGATAGATTATACTAGGTAGGCACACAAACCTACGAAAATATGTGTCCTGCTAAGCTTTAAGATTTAGTCGAAAGGGGTAAAGCAGAAATATGCTGCCAGAACACTAAATGGCAGCTACGCTAGCTCCTAATATTTATTTTAAATGACTCTTAAAGAGCGGCTCAGTAAAAGGTGTAAATGTCACTGAGCTGGCCCATTTAAAAGAGTCGTTTCGGTCATCATTAGCGGTTTTAATTTTTGCTGCTTTAATGTGATATTGAAGCTCGTGAACGTCGTTCATGGTAATATTAATTGTTTCACGTATTGCTCGCGTTCATGGACTAGTTGTTCCTAACACGCTTCCTTTTATACTTCACTTAACTGGTTTCTCCACTTGTCTAAAATTGCGGCAAGTTTACATATGCACCTGTTTCTTCAGACTGCTGCTTGGTTCGGTGAGCAGTGTTCTCACACTCAGGTTATAGGTTGAAGTAATCATCAAACCAGTTGTTCTAATGGAATTGTTTTTGTGGGATGATTAATATTGACATTTTTTTTTAAATAAGTGGTTTCAAAAGTATGCACTGATTCTCATCAAACATCAGCTCATAGTACAAACATGACTGATGTAACCACTTGCAGTGGGAGATCATTAATTTTTATTTACTTTAGTTGTGATAAATTTTAACTTCCTCGACTTATTCACGAATCGACGTTAAACACAAGGCATGTTCATGTTGAAAATGAGGTTTCTAATAGCTTAAATTAACTGGTTAGCAAAATCAGCTTCACGTCTTCACCGTTCAAACGAAAAGACCTGGTGTACTTTGACCGTTCACTTAAAAATGAGAAATCGCCGGGCGCTGATCAAATAGCCAACTCTAAATTGGAAAACTTACCAAATAAAGCAGTAAATTATCTGCTCAAAATATTTAATAAGTGCTTGCTTTTCTCTTACTTCGCTAAGAAATGGAAAATAACGCAAATTGTCCCTGTATTAAAACCTGTCAAAGATAATAGTGCTGCTGAAAGTTATAGAGAAAGTTATAGAGATATTGAGCGTCATGATAATTTCTTCTTGAGCCTGATTTTGGCCCGGTTTATCATCTGAAAATTCAAAGATTTCCGAATCAAAGATTGTCGATCTCAAAGCCTCGTTATTGCCGCTTGGCGACAAATCAAACTCCGCCAATGTTGACTTGTTTACTAACTTTTTTTGAGCCCAAGCAATTTCACACGATATTTGCTCGTAATCATAATAGACACCTAGTCTACAATCCCATTCTTCTTAATTAGCTTGCACGCGTTTTTTTGTCAGGCTTTTTTCACAAGTTAACAGTTTCGAAAATTCTTGTAAAACTCGAAAAATTCACAAATTCAACTCACAAATTCACGTGAAGAATGAAAAAAAGTCGAAGTTCTGGATTTCGTTCATATTGTGCATAATGGTACTTCTAGAGGATAAGAACGTGGATATACATATTTTTTCTATGAGGTTTAGTTGCCGAGTTATGGGCTTCTGAACAATTGAAGAAGTCCATGGACGGTTTTTTTTTGGAAAAATTAATAAAATCCAAAATCCAGAATTTTCTTGAAACTCAGTTATACTCAATGAACAATTTCGATTCCGTAGAAAACAAAATGCGGTGCATCAACTTAAAAGATTTGCCAGCTATGTCCAGCAAAACTTAGTTCATAAAAAGTCTACTTTAGCTATTTTTCTTGACATTCAGAATGCTTTTGATTGTGTTTGGCATGATGGACTTATATTTAAAATGATTAAACAAAATTTTCCTATTAACATAATCAAATTAACTCAATCTTTCCTTCTAGATAGGACTTTTTATGTTCAACTCGGTCGCACCAAGTCTGAGAATTACCATGTTGTGGCCGGTGTTCCCCAAGGATCAGTACATGGCCCTCTATTATATCTTATCTTTACTAGCGATATTCCCAAATGCCCCGAAATAAATTTAGGTATTTTTGCCGTCGATACGCTCTTGTATTCTGCTGGTGCTAAAGCATCTGAACTGATGCCTGCTACTGAAAATTACCTGCTTCTACTGTCCCTAATACTTCAAAAAATGGAAAATCAGAGTTAATGCTGAGAAAACACAATGCATGTTTTTTACTAGAAAAAGATTACCCAGAAACCTCCCACAGAGAAACACTAATCTTGAAAGTCAAGAGATACAATGGTGCCCTGTTTTAAATTATCTAGGTTTGATGTTTGACAAGTCCCTAACTTATAAAAATCACATTCAAAATAAAATATTTAAATGCAAAAATTTCGTCCAGGTGTTGTACCCATTAATTAATAGAAAATCTTTCCTTATCCTCGAAAATAAATTACTGATTTACTATATTCCTGCCATTCTTAGCCTACAGTGCTCCAGCTTGATCTATGGCTGCCGCTTACCACATTAAAAAGTTGCCAATACAGCAAAACAGAATGCTCAAGTTGATTTCTGAGCCCCCACCATTAAGTTGCATAAAAATCTGGGCATAATTATGTTCGCAGTAGAAACGGCATTGTACAAAGTTGTCGGTACAATAGAAAAATCCTTACAGCAAAAGGGATTCACTTTGGCAGCCTTCTTAGACATTGAGGGGGCCTTCAATAATGTCACTGTTCCGAGTATCATCGATGCCTTAGTTCGATATGGAGTGAATAAAACTCTGACGACCTGGGCATCGGACTTGCTCAAAAATTGGCAGATTGAGATTACCTTTTTGGAGGCCAAAATAAAGAGAATAGTTGGAACCGGAACACCACAAGGAGGGATTATATATGCCCTTTTCTGGATCCAGACAGTCAACAAAATACTGGAGAATTTAAGAACCAGTGGCTTTGAGGTGGTGGCGTATGCCGATGACATTGTGGTACTTGTGAGGGGTGCGTTCCCACAAACTTTTTTATCCGAATCCGGGCCAGAAAATCCGTCTTAGAGCAAACTCGACAAAAACCAAACTTGTGCTTCACAAGGAAACACAGGGTGCCGGCTATTGCCACGCCTAGCCTCAACGGAATGACATTGGAACTTGTTGATAGTGTTAAATATTTGGGCTTTATTCTAGATAGGAAACTGAACTGAGGGGGTGAAAGTACGGAATAAATAAGGCTCACGCAGCCTTTTTCGCGTGCCGATCTGCCTACTCCAATACCAGGGGTCTTAAACCTAGGGCAGCTTACATATTCACTGGTGTACTGAGACCGAATTTGGTGTATGGGTCGATCGTGTGGTGGAAGGCAACGGTGAGTAAAGCCAGCATCAAGGGGCTAACAAGACTGCAAAGGTTAGTTTGCATATGCATTTCGGGCGCTTTAAGAACCGCCCAACGGCTGCGTTGGAAATGATTCTGGGACTTATGCCCCTGGATCGATTCATCTATAGAAGCGTAAGCTTAGCGGCAAAATGCGCTAAAAAAACAGGCATGGGGAACAATTCAAATCAGGGGGGCTGAAGAAGATTTGAGCACGTTGCGGAAGACCCGGGCCACATGAGCAGAATAACACATCTTGGCAGGGATTTCCAAGTCAAAATTACAAGAACAGACTGGAAGAAAAGAGGAAACTACCGCCGATGGTGGCGTCTGGATTTACACGGACGGGTTAAAGACGGACACAGGAGTTGGCTCGGGCGTGTTTTCTACGGATTTGAGCCTTAACCTGTGGTGTAGACTGTCAGACCATGCTACTGTCTTTCAGTTTGAAGTATATGCTATACGCATGACAGTTGAGTCCATTAGCGGAACATCTACCAAACCAAACGACGATTTGCGTCGACAGCAGGGCAGCCATTCTCGCTCTTGCGTCTTACAGATGTTCTTCAAAAACTGTTAACACTGGCAGAGTGGCTATCAATAAAAAGGCAAGGCATATTCCTATCCGGATTATGTAGGTGTCAGGGCATAGTGGGATCAAAGGCAACGAAAAAGACGATGAATTGGCAAGGAAAGGCTCAGGAGCTAGTAATACTCACTGCATCTCCGTACCACGGTCAATTGCTGACACCACAAGCAAACTAACTCCTGCCATATGGGCCAAACTAAAGTCTAAATTTTAAAACAGGATGGACTGCAGGGTGGCCAGAACTCTATGGCCATCACCTAATCCAAGCAGAAGCAGGATACTGATCTAAGCAAAAGTAGGAAACTGCTCAAGCTCAGCAGAAACTGCTTGAGAGCGATGGTCGACTTGCTCACAGGGCAGTACCTTACCGCATCTCATGCGAACAAAGTGGGACTAACATCCAGCAATTTATGCACCATGGAGCACACTCTCTGTGATTGTCCGGCCCTAAATAAAAAACGCCTCAAGATTCTTGGTTCTTACCAATTTCAAGAGTTAGCAGAGGTGGCTAGTACCGTCACGTTGAATCAGCTGATTCAGTTTGGCAAGGCTGTCACTTGGCAGCTCTAACAAGCCAGCGGAGAGTGGCAAATGGGCCGCGTACCCGGCAACCCTCTTTACTACCTAAACTAACCTATGTTCATAGATTATTGTGATATCCTAAACAATAAATTTGAAGAAAAGTGTAGAGATTTCGATAACCCGCTTTTAACACTAAGAAATCAAATTAGCTTATAAGTTGATGCTTTAAATTACTTAATTGGACAGTTAGTCATAACGTAGTTTTCAAGAAATAAGGCTTGGATTTACCGTCTAAATCTAAATTTACCGTCTAACGGTAGGCACAAGCTGTAGTTCATTGTATCTCCTGGGAATACTTAATAATAGCGAGTGGGGAAAAAATGTATGTTTGTGCAAACGATATCGAAAACACTGACGATGATCTATCGAGCGATTAGCCTCTAGTAATAAAAGCTTAGAACCAATGTCAGATAACATAAGACAGTGGAGGAGTCTTAAAAGCAAATACTCATCAAGGAACACTGATCGAGAGTTTAAGAAGCGAATTCGGAATAAGGACAAACGATCACTATACTTACAATAAGATAGTAATGATACCAGAAATATAGGATGAGAGCCACGACAAAAGAGGGTCAGATACCCCATAGCCTTCGAGGTTTATAAGAAAAAGCTTGTGATGAACAGAGTTGAACATTTTAGCCAAATCTTTGTTTAATACATTAATTTGTTTCTGTTTTTTATTTTTTTACTTACTGTCTAAATCAACAGAAACAAATTCAATTATAGAACAGATAAAAAAATATAAAAAAAAACAACAACATAGCCGAGAAAATGGATAATTTCAGATCGTAAAAGCTAAAATTGTTAAGAGGTTAGAGGCGAAAGATCTACCTCTTATTGATCCCTGAAAGGAATTAAGGACAGGAAGTAGTCTATTGCGAAAAATTCTTTTGAGCACTTTACCAATGCAAGAAAGTAGGGAAATGGGACGATAATTGGATATACTACTTGGGTCACCTATCACATACTGCCTGTGCGTGAGAAATTTCCCTATTTTGCTGCTTAAATCACCAAATACGACCACGTCGTCATATCTGGAGAAATTTCGAAGGTTCGTTGAACATCTGCAAGAAAAATATCCTTTTCATGAAGAATAACCTCCTCCATGATTTATAGAAGGCTGATTTAAAAAGTACATACGATGATTTTTTGCTGACTGGGACCTAACTTTGAATGGCATCCAAATCCAAAAAAGAAGATGAATGAAAACTGTCGTTGCTTTGAGGAGATTCAGTGATCACGACGAGGAAGCTCTTGAACCGGACTTTGTAGATATCGCTGATGGTGTTGCGATAGTCAACATTGCTCTGAATCTAGTATTAAGTGACCCAAATTGACCCAAATCGAAATTTCGGCATCAGGACCGAGGATACTGAAAGAAAAATTAGGAAAGAAGTTTTTGTGTATCTCATATTGTGAGTTACATACATTTCAAAACACATATCGATACTCCTACACTATTTGTCAAAATTTCTCTACTTTCCTTTTTACAACCATTCATTGACATTTACAGTCAGTGTTGTGATTCGACTGCGAAAAATATTTTAACATGTAAGTATTCACCAGATTAGCCTTCAGTTAATCTTGTTGTGTTGATTGCTTTATCGTCGTGACACCTAGAAGCCACTTGCACTCCTCAACGTCCACGGTATACTCGTCTGTATTTGCTGGGCATGGTTGCTCCACATTCGAAGCATTTCACAGCCACTCTCAGCAGCAGGTATGAGCGTTCGCAACTCGAGTCGTTCCGAGTTTCACTTGTGCTTCTAATGATTACCCTCCTTGCTGCCATCTTCCATTCTACTAAAACGAAAGCTTAGCATGTGATTTACAATTTAAACTACCAACTACCGTTCATCCACCCCCGAGCAATTGTGTCGTGGACATAAACATGAAGAAAACAGTACGCTACCAGATTAACCTGAATACCAGTGCAGACAAACCTACTATGCATATGGAAGGCTGTTTGGAAAATATTGTTGTATCTGAAGCGACTAGCGACTTTTCTCCAAAATTTGTTATTTCACAATTATGAGTGAATACTTTTCGGAAACCCAAGAATAAATATGGTCGGCTTTAATTTTTAACATAACTCTTCCGGGAATGCTTCATGTAGCTCATGCTGCAATTCTAAATACTTAGCATATTATTAGGATACCTCGAAGGACACGTAGTGCTACACTGCTCGAACGGTAGTTTCGCCAATATAAATCTCTAGTATGCAGACGACAGTAATGAGTGTCACTTGCATGTTCCCGTATGACCCACATCCAACCACCTGGTGCACCTGAGCATTGCGTTGGCGACGACGACGTCGACATTAGAGATTTTAATGTGCAACATAAGTCAACCTGCAGCTCTTGGGCACCGTCACTTATCGTACAGTCAAAACAAACTCTCAGTCACACTGCCACAATCCGCACAGCTCAGGAAGACAAATGTAGCGGTGTCAGTGATATAATACTTTTCCGCTTTCTGTAATTTAATTGTGTTCGCTACTTGACGGTATGTTTGCGATACTCCACTCTTCCGGCGATATTGTCGGCAAACAATAGCACTTCGCGTTAACATCAACCTTCAATTGGTCCATGGATGCTGCGACACTGTTCACACATGTGTTGTGTGTTGCTTTCATGCACTCGCATGTTAATTAAGTGCACTTTGCATTGGAAATTTTACAAACAATGCCAACAGCTCAATTTCAATTGAAGATCTCAGTGCAAGTGCTAGCGGAGTCTAAATGAAATTCAAGTAACGTGTAATTAGCGCAACAAATACACAGATGAAGAAGTATTAAGTGTCATAGTAATAAATACCATTTGTGTTTGGATAGAACTCTGCACTGTACTTTGGCGACGGATTGTAGTAATATGAATGTGAAGATGATGTTACTGTGGAAGTATGGTTAAAGATATCTCGTTATGGATGGTCTAATGTGTTTCTTGAGCATTTGACGTCAATCTAGATTGCGCAACTTAATAAAGAATTCTGCTTTAAGATACTTAAAATACGTATATCGTTGTAGATAATACCTTTTTCTGACTTTCGAATACAATTAGTATTTATATTCCAGTATAATTTTCAATTTTCATAATTTTCAGGAGATTATAGTGTGTTGTAGCATTTTTTTTTTGTTCACAAGAAATTATCTTTAACCCTTTGGTGACAACCAGGCAGTATACTGAATTTCGAGGTCCCTTATACTCCAGTGGAAAAAAAACGTTTTGGAAAAATAAGTACAGAAAATGAAGCCTAGTCATATTTTTAGCTTGGTGATGATAATCATTTTTGACCCCATGCGTGTGTTAAATGCCTATAAGTAGGCTAAAAATGAAAACAAAACTATCGGATCATTACAACATATAGAGAGCACGTTCGAAGCTTAAAAAATGTGCTTCTGTATTTTTTTTTGCTGATTATATGGGTAACGCCACTGCTACGGCAGGTACGTAAATAGAACACCTTCAAATCAACGAATCTACAGCAAAGTTTTTGACTTCGAGAATGAAATGCCAAATTTCATCGGATAAGAACGGTAACTTTTCACTAAATCAGCGCCATTTTTCACACTCGAAATTTATTTTCGGTGAAGTTAAATTTGCAGAATGTAGTGGTCTTGAGTAATACTGAGTCTGGTAGAAATTTAATGAATATGCTGGCTGCCCTGTGGCAATGGCGTCATCTTGAAAATTAGCTCAGCAATACAATAGCTTTTCCCCGTTTAGTTTCCGATACAGTTATCAGGTTAAAATGAAATTCACACAATAGATGAACCTTGTTGCAAACTGAGCTTGGCAGAAATTTGGTTGATAAAGGCTATCATTCAAATTTCAACTGATAATGATCTTGTAGTGAAAGCAAACCAATGTTTTGATTTCGAAAATTTTAAAATTTCTGCAGGTTGTAACCGGAAGTCTTTCTTCCCCAATAACTTCCAAGACAAGCATGGGATCGAAAAGAAATTTTTAGGGTGATTTGGCCTCAATGTGAAGCACATCACATAGACTTTTGGCTGCGGTGCAAGCAAAGGGTTGCCAGGGTAAAACTTAACTACGTGCCCATCATTAGACAATTTTACCGATTGATTTGTGGCTGGTTTTTGCTATGTTTTTGTGGGTGTGTGTTTGTGTTTGGAAATGTTTTTTTTTTGTTTTTTTTTTTTTTGTTTGTTTGTTTATCTTCAGTGTGTTGTCTTCTCGTGCATTTTTGTGCGTTTTTATTACTTATCCTTCAATTTCAATCCCTGCTTGTCCTCTGGCGGTAGCAACGGCAAAAACTTGAAGAAGAGCACTCAAAAACATCCAAAAACTAGACGAGAAAGCAACACGATGATGATAAACAAGCAAACAAACAAAACAAAACCCTTAAAAGCAAACACACAACCAAAAAAAACACAAACATATCAGCCGAACATCGATCGGTAAATTTGTCTAACGGCTATACTGCCCTACTAACCATAATGGTTCTATCTAAATTTTGGTTATTTTTAAGTCAACACCGGATTCGAAAACTACATACTCTATTACATCATTCTGCAAAATTTGAAAAACCTATATTTTGTGGAAGTCTGTTAAAATCAATATTGAAATAATCTCCAGTACAAATCATTGAATGTCTCGAAAGTGCTAAAATGTATATAGAACCTTTATGCTTAGTAGGGCAGTATAATTGTCTAACGAATTCAGTCGACGTCTGCAATGAAAATAAGTAAGAAATGTTTAAATGTAACAAGTTTTGAAAATGTTTGAAAAGTTTTGGAAAAAGTGTCACCACTAGTGAGTACTTTCATCATTTTTGTCCTAGGAGATGCTACCATCCAATTTTCATCTGATAAACATCCCATAATGAAAATAAGTGGCAAACTCATGTGGATGGCAGCACTGGAAAGCTTTCTAATCTATGGCTTTCGATGCAGTCATTACATCAAAATGGCACATTACCTTTGATACAGGTCAGTTGCTATAAGAAGCACGTTTGTATTATTAACCTATTTATAGCATTCAATTCTTTTAAGACAAAAACATGTAAAAGAGATTACAAAAGTTCCCTAATTGAAGTTTCAGTAATTCCAAAAACTGCATATGAGCAGATATTTAGATTTATTTCTTATTTCAAAATATCGGTGTGCAAATATTTAATTTACAGTTTAAGATTTAATATCTCGTCAATGCTACGGTGTCTTGGTAAATACATACCAATTTCGAGTTAAATACATAGATTTTTGGTAAAAATTCATAATATTTTCGAGTCTAATTCATGTTTTTTTTAAATCAAATTCATAAATTACGATACAAATTCATAATTTTTCCAAGTCAAATTCATACTTTTTTCGAGGCGAGTTAATAATTTTTTTTCACATCCAGATCATACTTAAAAAAAATGAACTTACCTTAAGAATGTATGAATTCAACCTGCAAAAATCATGAATTTGACACGAAAAATGCATGAATTTGACTTGAAAATGTATGAATTGGTATCGAAAATTTACGAATTTGATTTTGAAAAATATGAATTCGACTCGAAAATATTATGAATTTGTATTTGATTCGAAATCGATATTGATAGAAGCTGCAGATATTCGAGAAAGAAAATTAATTTCAGAGTCACTTTAGACACTTCCAGTAAGTAGATTAAGCATCTAAAGGTAAACTAAGACCAATTGATGGTGAACGAAGCAACCGGAGCTAAAATAAGCTAATTGTAGCTCTACGGACACAAATGTTTTTCTTACTACTATCTTGACACGCATAATATTACATTATTTCTATTTTGTTTGAAAAAATAGTAATAAATAGTAATAATAATAGTAATAAACTTGCTAATGTTGTAAATTGTTTTTCTTTATTATCAAGATATAAGTTACTTCAGTACTCTTTTCTTTCATGTACCGCTCTGAAAGTCATTCTTCAATTTTTGTCGGCTGAGTCTGGTTCGCCAGCTCATGCCTGATAGACTTTGGGTCATTTACGGACAAGTTTCTCT
The DNA here is from genome assembly GCA_963978885.1 of Nemotelus pantherinus. Lineage (NCBI taxonomy): Eukaryota > Metazoa > Arthropoda > Insecta > Diptera > Stratiomyidae > Nemotelus > Nemotelus pantherinus. The sequence continues at coordinate 34,821,144 of OZ022263.1, forward strand.
TTCTTTGTATTTTTTTTTACATATTTCGGTTACTTAGTGTCGATTCGACGGATAAAAAACACAGCGTCACTCTTCCAGGTGCTTATCCATCCCATCTTGAAACAGAAGCCCAGCTTTCTTTGGGTGTAGATTAAAGGGGGTCCTGCTAATGCGTACCAGCGGCTGGCCTTCATGGCCATTTATAGGGCACCTTGATCCTGGAGCAACTATCAACTATCTACCATCGTACTTGTAGCAGCTTGACTAAGTGAACTTTCAAGTAACAGTTGCCATTTCCGTATTCAAGGATTCTACTCACTTTTAAGAATTTTAAGAGTTACTATTTAAGAATTTAATATTTATGATTAACAATAATTATGTTCGGCATTTACTTACAATTTTACAAAACTAAAAATATGAAAATCTTATTATTCATATAATTATTCAAATCTTATTATTCAAATAATTTATGTGAAGTATGTATATGCGCACCTACTATTGGTTTCGTAATTAAAGCATTCAATAGAGAGTATATATGTAGCTCCAAACAGGCATCCATTCTTGAAATATCAAGCTAACTTTCCTGTTTCATACCAGAATAATAAATACATTTAAAGCAACATATCTTTTAGTCCCATACAATATTTCGTTCTTCGTTAAATCCGTTAGGCACTATTTAAATTGCAAATTTTTGGTATACCTTCAAATTTTTCGCTCAACTTCAAGAATTATTCATTCTAAGAATACGCATCTACACTCCGCCCAGCATTTCTCGGCAGGAAAACAAAACATGTTTGCTCATTTGGAATTTTCATTTTCATTTCAACGTTGTTGAAACAACAAAGACAATGTGAATATAATGAAATTCTCCCTCAAAACCCGAAAAAAATAACATACGTACCTATTCACGAAGGATTACTTCTCGCTCTCCAGCTTCTGACAGCATTTCAGAAATTATTACCCCACAATAACTCATGCTCTACCGTTACATCATCCCTAGTCAGTTTCCATTCCCACATTTTGACCTTACATATGCACTCTTCCATCGAAATCCTTCTGGCGTTTGTTCTCCTTCTGACGCTACTTTGAAGTTCGAACGAACATCATAATCGAACCCAAGTACGCCAAATGGAATAACATAAAAGCGAAATTTACACGCATCACAGAATACGTTTTCCAACATCGAATCACGGAGCTTGGTCATAAGCTGGAAGGTATTAGTAGAACAATGAATGTTTGTAGAAGTGAAAGTGAAAACAATAAATATCACCTGTTGGTCTTTGGTAACCAGGCAATTTCATTCAGTATGGTTGTACGCATGGCCGGAGATCGTCTTTTTCAATATAGTCACCCATTTTGGATGAGAAGAATGGGGATGTAAGTCAAGTAAGACATTTGACGACGAAAGTAATGTAATACTGTTTAAGACAAAAACTGCAAGGACTCAATTTCCACCTAGCTAAACAAATGGATTTTTGATTTTGCTGATATAGGATTCAAAGTTAGAATTTCGTATCTCAAAATTTTCCAGAAAAACTTCTTACAACTATCCCAGAGCCAATTATCTTAAACGCTATTTTGCAGCCTGCAGTGTATATCCATGAAACGACTAATGCTAATTGTAACAAGTAGCAACCAGGCATAACCTCAATAAACAAAGTAATAAAAGGGTGAAAATAAGGGCATGGCGGAATGTTCTACAAAAGGTAAAATGAGTCCCATCCATTTTCAGATTTAGTCATATTTAGCCCATATATTTTACAGATACCGAAGGTTATTTGGATAAAAACCAGGTGATAAGAAGCAAAGCAACAAAATTCTGACGTCCAAACAAGTAATAGACTATGAGAGCGAATGGCCTCAACATCCTCCAATGTCTATTTCGAAATTGCGAGGAAAATCGGCAATAGGTGTACATAATGACAGCAACAACAACGTTAACCACGGCAGTAACAAACTATTGAAACCATATGTTCCTTCCTCAACTGCATCTCTACTCAAAATCGAACCGTTCGTTCCTACTTTTTCGACACGTTTTCGCAAACCAATTTACAGATCCTATAGTACATTAAGCTCATCGTATTTTAAACGAATCAATGATCAGAAACACCACCGAGTCGGACGATTTCCAGAGCGTAATGCCCTGCAACACCAACGATCCAGGTCAACTCTATCAGTATCCACAAAAAGTTCGCAGAATGGTGTGTGTCGCATTGCTCGAGCTCCAGACGACCAAGAGAGGCTTCCGGACCGTATCAATTACGACAGACGGGGGTTAACTGCTATTCCTATTTTTGATAACGAACGAAACCTCAGGCTGCTCTCCTTGCAACACAATCTCATCAACGTTTTCCATGTGCCCGATGAATCAAAAGCGCTGAAAACAACATCGGATTCTGATAGTTTCAATGCAGTAACACAGGTACAATACACAAAACCAGTTGCAGAAAATTCAGATACAAATGGAACTGGCAAAATACAAAAAGACTCAAATAACCCCCAGTTGATCGTATCGGCCAGTGATATTATTAGCAGCCCAGCAACCTCAAACCTTACAACACTCGGGACCAACACTATTAATTTTCCAGTAAACTCCATTAGTCCTTCAATTTCGAATTCGCTGTCTCCTAACGCAGCGCTAGCAAAGCATGCATTTGTGAAAAAGTCAGTCCTTTTACATGCCAATCAAAAGTACTCCACTTTTCAGAAATCGAAGAGTTTTATGAACCAAGTTCCATATCACCTGAATTCATCGTTAAAAAACATTTCTCAGAAATGTTCACCTCTTTCTCGCTCTGGAGCCGCAACAAGCGCGGTAAATTTGACTTCTTTTGGAGGAGATAGCAGTAATCACGTCGGTATTGAGCAGGATGAAAGAAAACTAACCGAAGTCAACGATATTCAAGCACTTAAAGTGAAAAACAATCAACTGAACCCTTCTTATGGAAGCATTTTCGAGAATCTCGTCTTTTTGGACCTCTACGACAATCAGATTGAGAAGATATCAAGTCTGGATGGACTCAAAAACCTCACTGTCCTTCTTCTTGGGAAAAATCGAATTTCGGACGTAACCGGACTAGCATCGCTTAAAAACACATTACGAGTCTTAGATCTGCATGGAAACAAAATTTCAATCATCACCAACAAACTGAACTGCTTGCGCCAATTGAAGTCACTGAACCTAGCTGGCAACCAAATCCGCCAGATCAGTCATAATGATTTCGCAGACATGGCCAATCTGAAGGAATTAAATTTGAAACGGAATAAAATAAAACGTGTTTTGGGATTTCAGCACTTAGTGAGCCTAGAAAGATTGTGGCTGTGTCATAATGACATACATCGAGTTGAAGACATGCAATCCATAGGAGATGCAAAGAGCTTACAAGAAGTGACCATAGAGAACAATCCCGTCTCGTTGGCAGGGGACTGTGTTTCCTTTCTCGTTAGCTACCTCCCGAGCTTGGTGATGCTCTGCCAAATGCCTGTTACGGATCAAGTTCGATCGGCTGCAATGGCGTGGAGAAAGAATAAGGAGCTATCAAACGGTAACCAATTTTCGCTCAGCTTGGGAGCTAACGGCAATATACGGAGGGAAGAAGTTATTTCCAACGCTCGAACAAATTGGGAGCTTCTTCGTTCACAGCAAGTCACCACTCCCAACAAAGGCGTAAGCTCGAAAATCACGCCCAGCTCTAGTTCTAGCCACGTCAGCGTCACGGAAGTTGAAAAGGATCCCGTTCTAGATCCAACTCTCAATTTAAAAGCTATCCAAGCTAAAATCAAGACAAGCGCCAAGCAGATCAACGTCGATAAGAAAAAACGTCGGAAAAATCGTGATAAATGCAAAGGTAATTCAGATTTTCCCGATTTATTCCGATTGCCTCCAATTGGACAGAATGAAGTTTCTAAGTCAAAAACACCTTCTGTGAAGACGAATTCGTCTGGATCAAGTTTAGGCCCAAACATTGACTCTTCGTCCAGCTTGGATTCATCAGACGACAATGAAGAACAGAATGCGGCTATTTTATCGAACGAACCTGAAACCGTTTGCGTAATCATTCCTCAAGTGATTGAGCAGTCTCTTATGGAATGTGATAATGTATTACGCGAACCTTTGACTCAAAGTGACAACAAAGAAATTGAAGTCATTGAGGTGAAAAGTGTGAAAACCGAAGTTCCCATTGAAACAATCAATCAACCGATAGATAGTGTGGCTCCTACTGTAGAAAAAATAATCAATCTTATATCAGTAAAGTCAGTTGAAAAAACTTTTAATGAATATCAAGGCACAAAGGATACCGCAAAAGTAATTGAGTCCACAGCTTTCGAGCCAAAGCTTACTATTCAATCCGATAAAAATTCAAACTGTTCGGCAATTTCAATCAAAGCTGATTTGGATATTCCTTCACAACAAGTGGCACAAGTGGACAAAGGAGTTAAACTTCGCCCTGGTAATGTTTCGAACCGACGCTATACGCATGGCACTTTCATGCGATCGCAAACAGCCCGAAATAAAAACACAGTTGTCAGTAATAACCAGTCAACAAATCACGGTGCTAGCACCAGCACCGCCCACAACGCATTGACATCATCATCAGCAGCAACAAATTCAAAGGCGAAACCTGTCGTAGAAAGAGAGCGCGAACAGGGAGGTGACTATCTTATTGAAATCTGTGGAAGATACTTGAATGTCTACGGCCTTGGCGCTCTTAAGTTCATCGACAAACAGTGGAACGCACAAAAAGCCAACGACGTTCACACTTTGAACTTCAGCTATGTCAATTTTAACAATATCGCTTCAACTCTGGGGAAGATTAAGCTTCGTTTTTCAAATGCGGAGTCCTTCGTCTTTCGCGAAACCAATATATCTACGCTTGGACAGCTGAATGCATTGGCTGATTTGCAAGGGATCGTATCTCTTGCCATTGATCCCGAAGGTAATCCGATTTATGAGAAGAACTGGCGGTTATACGCTATATACCGCTTGTCTCACTGGGGCCTCAAAACCATCAATGGCGTTGAGATAACAGAAAGTGAAGTAGAACAAGCCCACAGTGAATATGTCGGTCTTTCAGATCTAGTCCTTTGGTCACTGCCGGAAGCCTCGCTTCAACCTCTCTTGGCCCGCCTAAATCTTGAAGAAAGTTGTTTGGCTAGTAAATTATCGGCGAAGCAATGGCTAATGAAGGCCGATCAATCGCTCAAAGTGGTTGTCGGGAAGGAGGCACTTCAATGGAAAAAGCCACCAAATGCTACAGTGAATGCGCTCACAACAAATCATCAGGATCCAGAGAACAGTCTGCGAGAACGTGGTACTCAACAGTTGGCTGTGATGATTGAGAATACGTGCAATGCCGTTGAAAAACTGCAAATGCTAGACACACTCTGGCCGAATATGTTATTAGATATAGTTAGGAACACACTGTTTGACTATTCGCAATTAGATGTCTACGTTAAAAAACTAATGGCCGAGATAATGCAATGATAGTTAGCGAGAGCGAAAGAAAAACCATAATATGCACATAATTAGCCGAATTGTGTTCAATATGTGAAATATGTTGACCATATAATAGTCTTGTAGATAAATCAATAAATATTAATAAAAAGCAAACAAAGAAATTTTTTTATGTTGATTTGAGAGATCGAATTTGTATCTAAAAAATATATATTTGTCTTTTTGAAAAATAGTAAATTTATATTCACACAAGAGTTCAAAGTGAATGTGTCTAGTTTTAGCAAGTTGAAAAAAAAGTTGATGTGTCTAGTTTTCTATCTGAGCAATTTAGACACCTCAAAAATTGAAATATCTTAATCACTCAATTACTGAAACGCCACTTGTCTATAATATATCTTATCTGACTCATTAAATGGAGTATTATATAGCCTTGTTTACTTCTTGAATCTATTCAGCAAGAGAATGGCATCATTTTGTGCATTTCTTTCATTTCAGAGCTTAACTGCAATTACCCCACGAAGTATCGACTTAACGTGGGGAGAACAATCAAGCTGATTTGTACCAATCTCGTCTGACTAGAACATTCTCTTTAAAGATGCCATGTTAATTTAGCATCAGTGATTCTTTGAGATAATTCTCTTCTGAATTAATGAAATCAATTATTATTTTATTGCCACTGCCATTACGACGAGCGATGGTTTTTATCTTCATATTATATTTATAAATATAAATATTATATTTATATATTATATTTGTATATATATATATATATATATATATATATATATATATATATATATATATATATATATATATATATATATATCTATATATATATATTTATATATATATATATATATATATATATATATATATATATATATATAAATGTTATATACTTATATATTATAACGGACAAAATCTAACGAATGAGTTTGTTTGCTTGAGCATACTAATAATAATTACGTAAATATATTAGTATCTCGTCTTACAAAATATTTATTGGAAGAAACAAACAAACTAAAATATTATCACAAAATAAATATTTAAGTAGACTATAAAGTTTCGAAGAATGTTTGATTTAACCATTTGCGAGATTTTCTTCACGTTCTGATTGTTTTCTACTACCTTTTTCTTCTAATGGACGATCCAGATAAATATTTAATATGCCATCACACCCAGGATACGGTGCATAATTCGCACATCGTATTATTTTATTTCCAATCGATCCTTGAATGGTTTCCGATTTTAAAGCCATCTCCAACACTTCGTCATAAGTCATTCTGTCCAGTTGCTTACGAGGTACTTTCAAAGAGTCTTTTTCGATTCCGTTTACCTGCAACGTAGAATTCAATGGTGAATTTTTAAAAGAACGAATATAGTTAGTGTAATTAATGAATTTAAAGCAAGGCTTTTTTCACGGATTTATATGATTTATACCAATAATATTTTTTTTCTTGTATTGTTGTGCCAAATGAAGGGAAAGTTCTAGCCTACAACATATTTCAAAAAAAAAGAATGCATATATTTTAGTCTATTCGCGGTCCAATTAAAAATTGTTTTCAAATCGCAAAATCGAATTCGTAAATATGCTTACGCGTCAATATTCTTTAATACTCAATATTGAACTTTTCGTCCATAAATCATTACGAAAACATAAATAAAAACACAATCCATTATTGTTTAGTTTACCTTAACTATTAAATCCAAATTGTAGTCCATATCAACACTGGGCCACGATTGTTCCAGAACATCATTTGTCCACTTAATCTCTTCCGAGTCCACACTAATCCGATTCGGTGCGGCTGCAAACTTAGACCAGAGCTCCGATGCGAAATGCGGTGCCATTGGAGCGAGCATGACTAGTTGTGAAGCCAATGCACGTTCGTATTGTGTTCCGTATTTAATTACATCTTTCGGTGTCCGCTATGGGTCGAAATGGCGTATAAAGCATTAAAGCAACAATATGTACAATATGTATACGATATAAACTAAGGCAGCAAACAAGAACGTAAGAAGGATAAACTTAGATGACATAATCACTATTTATGAACAAAATAAATGTTTACCCGCAAGGAGTTTGTGAGACCTTGCATTTTTGAAATTGCCACACTTAATTGATGCGTGTGTTTATAGTGGAACGTTGCGCCTTTGATGTAGTAGTTTCGAGCATCGTATAATTTGCTATCGCCAGATTCGGTATTTTCGCCTTTAGGAATATCGAGCGCTGAAGCTTGGCGTGTGTTATAAAAATCATTAATTGTCAACCATAAACGTTTTTGCCAATTCAGTACTCCAGGGAATGCTGAAATTATGAACGTGTAAATTTCGTAGACAATAACAACATTAAATATTAAAATATTATGTTCCGATAAACCGAAATTGATGAGGAGATGACAAGTAAATAGAGTAAACATATGTTACGGATGTTAACAAAAATTTAATACATTCAGCAAAGTCGGCTGAAGATACTAATTTTTCCATAGGACTTTGCTTTGCTTTTATGAAATTAATGTGTTTCCAATAAAATTTTCAAATACCGCAGCACAAGGAATTAAATGTGTTTTTTGAAGAATAAGGTTTTGTATGTTTTGTATGTATGTAGTATTTTTGTATTTGCAATGAATATAATGAATACGAAAAAATATTGAGTGAAGTAAAGAATACAAAGAAAGGTAAAATAAATGCAATTATTTTGTATAAAAATTGATTAATATTCGAATGAGAAAGTAGTATATTTTAATGGATGCCTCTGTGAAATGTAACATGTGCATATCAATGTTCTCGACCACAAGCCGACCCTCTCTTGAGTAGGGAACATCTACATTGACAGCCCCGTAAGATAGAGGAGTGGCACTGGCCGAAGTAGTCCGCCTAGAAATACCCGAAAGTGTAAAACTGGCAAAAGAGGACAATACGATCACAATTCCTATAATGGCTGAACACAATCCATTCAAATTCCCTAAGTCAATAGAGTTACTAATACAGATCAACTCCGGCGAAGAACTAGAGGTGCAAGTGACACTTAAATAATGCGAGAAGCAAATCGGCTTACCAACTACATACGTGGTCAGATATCCCAACACCATAATGAGCAATGGGAGAGTTTGATACAAAGAATCGAACTTGGGGATAACACCCTATGGTGACTGTCTAAATACTTCAAGACCAAAAATGGACCATTAAGAACACCAATCTGCGGTACACAGGACCTAAAGTACAAAAGTGCGGATAAAGCTAATATATTTAAGGACCTCATTGAGACGCGGTTCCAGGAAAACATATCATTCAAGGACTACCTAGAGCATGACGAATACATCGAACAAGCGTGAAGAATACATCGAACTACCCAGTTTGAACATTAGGAGGTAGAGCCGTTAAGGTCTACTGACATTGAGAAATTGAAGATCTTGGTGAACGGCCTGAAACTACGAAAATTACCTGAGATAGACAACATTTACGACATTTGCTTGACACACCTGTCAGACAACATACTATATTCAAACCATAACGGTAATAATTAACACCATACTCCGCCTGAGGCTGTTTCCAGATGCATGGAAAGCAACCAATAATATCGTTCTATCGAAACCTGGTAAAAACTTAACATTCGCCAAGAAATTGACACCGAATTCGACTCTTGATATCCATAGCTGGATTGGCCGTGTGAGTTTCCCTTTCTATCGTTTGAGCGAAAAATTCTCCGAGAATAACATTCTCTTGAAAGAACAGTTTGGATTCAAGCCACATTACTCCACAGCTCTAGCTAGCAAGGGTGGTCCAACACACCCGAACAGGGTTTAACTATACAAAATCTAGTGGTCTAATTATTTTCGACATAGCGAAGACCTACGACAAACTCTGAAATACAGGAATAATTTTCAAAATGAATATCCCTCCCTCTAATCTACATTATTGGCTCTTTTCTCAAGGGTAGAAAATCAGAACTGATAAACACTTTTCATCCGAGAGGCCAGTTGCTGTTAAAGTTCTACAAGGACCTTCATTATTCTCCATATTGTATAATAAATACACAGCAGACATCCCTCAAATGTGCGTAGCTAATCTATCACTATTCGCTGAAGATACGTGAACCTTTCACACGTCCCGGCAAGCAAAAGTCGTCACTTCAAATTAGAATTCTTCTTGAGTACTTCCACAAATGGAAAATTAAGATATACGGCATTACTATTACATATATAAAAATAAACGACAGACATGCCAAAATCTCGCACAGCGGAGATTTTTTCAAATTCTGTGCTGCATCAGAAACGTGAATATACATAAGGTCTTTTGGATCGAAACAGTGGAGAGCACACGCGACAAATGTTTAAAGCTCTCCGACAATATAGACCGACACACTAACAGTACCATGGATATTTTCGGATTCTCGATCAGAGCACACGAGACATACCCATTCCTCAGAAAAATCGCTAGCTGGTGCAAACCATTTACACACAAACTAAATCTAAGTAGTGTGTGTAGCCAAGATTCATAGCTGAGTGCATGACCGCTAGTGCAGAAAAGTGGAGTAAGGGTTAATCACTTCACTAGCTACAAACGATTTCAATCAAACAATGCATCGTGTTTCATCGATTCAGATAATAATAATTTGATCGTGATTGCACACTAAACTCTGATACCTGTGTAATTTAAAAAATTTAAATTAATTAAATAGTCAATAATCGTTTCTGGCACAAATATCTGACCAGAAACAATTCATGCACAAAGAACGTAAACAGTAAAAGCGATGAAGACAAGCTACTACAATGAGCTGAATAAAATATTTATCATTTGAATCACCGGAAGATGCCCACATCATCAAGCTGCGAAATCTATAATAGTCTGGCATTCAGATCGATTTTCGAAAAAGAGACCACAGTATGAACTGAAACATCTAACCATGTTTAGAAGACGAACTCAGATAAAAAATTGAGCGCAACGACAATACCACTTGCAAAGAGATATTGAAGAATTGTCACATTTAAAGCACAAGGAGTGGGTCAATGCAAATATATCAAAATATTTCTATCAACTAATTTCTTTGGTATTCGTCATTTTACGCAATTTCAGTATAAACAGCTGTTATAGCATGTCATAAGCCAATATTTTTCATAAAAAGCAGGTTAACTTGAATTAAAACGAAAGCCGTATGGTGATATGCACAAATATAGTCTGAAAAATGTTATTGAAACAAGCACAGTTATAGTTACTTGTGGTTGACCAGTTCCGATGTGACATTGGAGCAACATCAGCTAAAATAATCAATCGAGTCGTATCGCATCCATACTCTGCAATTATTTCTGTCGGATCAACGCCATTCATTTTTGATTTCGACATTTTCTCCCAAGCAATGATAACCGGCTCGCCAGTTGATTTATCCACTGCCTTGTTTCTTTTTGCATCCAATATTTCGACCTGAAGCAAAATATTTAGTGTTCTACACATAAATTATTCTTTCTTCTGTTATTACCTCCTTTTCTGTCAAGTATTTTCCACTATTTTTCAATCGAAACGAACGACCTTTCACCATACCTTGTACCAGCAGCCGCTTAAAGGGTTCTGGATGTGGAACCAAGCCTTTAGTGTACAAGAATTGATTTATAAATCTAGCGTAGTATAAATGGAGTACGGCGTGTTCTTTGCCACCGATATACAGATCAACTGGCATATATCGATGTATCAAGTTTTTGTTGAAGAGTTGATAATTATTATGCGGATCTAGAAATCGTAAGAAATACCACGAACTGTCTACGAATGTATCCATAGTATCAGTTTCTCTTTTCGCTTCATGGTTTCCGCATTTCGGACACCGAACGAACTCTTCTTCCCCGGTTTGTACACTAGCTATAGTTTTCGATATATCTGGCAGTAATACTGGCAAATCCCTTTCTAGCACCGGAACAGCGCCACAACTATTACAGTTGATTATCGGGATTGGTGTTCCCCAATATCTTTGACGCGAGATCAGCCAATCGTGTAGTTTTGAACTTACTGGGTACCCTCCGATATTCAAATGCTGCGCCCTATTCAGGACGTACTGTTTATGTTCTCGAACTGTGTTCAAATCAGGCGCAAATTTTTTAACAGGCATTGAGTGAAAATTAGCTAAATCGTTATCACGCTGATTTAAGTTCGGTGCTGCGAAGTACACATCACAGAAGTCGGGAAAGTTCACATCGTCGTGGACGATTATTTTTAACGTCTTCTGGTTGAACGGATTCGCCAGTTGGAAATCGTCGTTTAGTTTGGTTAGGTAGTTGTCTGATCGAATCACAACAAACGCACTCGGGTCCATCAAGTATTCGGGATTTGTTGTCCACACTCGTAGAGTATGCGTATCGCCTGAATACTTCTCTGATATGAGTTTTAGATTAAAATCATAACCATTGCATTCTCCGATCCAGTGCTTTTGTAAATTGATTATATCCCGCCAGTCTTGTAAAACTGGATCATCTAGGCCCTCCAACAAGGACTTTGCGAATTTCGTGGTCTTCACGAACCATTGTTTCAAAAGTTTCTTCTGAACTTTAGCGCCCGACCGCCACGAACAACCATTCGCATCCACTTGTTCATCAGCGAGTACTGTTTTGTCTACAGGATCCCAATTCACCAGAGCCTAATTCAAAGGAATCAAAATACAGTTCAAGCAAAATTCATTCAATTGGCGGATCAGCATTTCAAAAGCAAAATCAACACTTCAGTTTCGCTTACTCTAAAACCAACTCACCTCCTTTTGATAGACTATTCCCTCTTTGTACAGCATCAGAAACAATTGTTGCGTCCACTTGTAGTAGCGTTCATCGCACGTCGAAATCTCATGATTCCAATCAAATGAACAACCGAGTGTTTCCAATTGCGCTTTCATTTGTGCGATATTTTGTTTAGTCCACACGGCCGGCTCGATTTTCCTTTCGATGGCTGCATTCTCCGCGGGTAACCCGAAAGCATCCCAACCGATAGGATGAAAAACATTTCGGCCATTCATACGATGAAATCGTGCCATTGCATCACTTATTGTGTAAACGCGAACATGACCCATATGCAAGTTGCCGGACGGATATGGAAACATGGAAAGTACGTAAAATTTATCGGATGCTTTGTCTAAGTCGAAATGCATTCTGTTGATTTGTTCTCTCCAATGCTTTTCGATTTTATGTTTAGTGGAATTTGTAAGTTCGAATTCCTGAAATTATTTTGAAAAACAAAGTTAGAATCATTATCGATTTGATTAAATGAAAAATAATTTGTAGAAGAAACGGTTGAGAATTAATTGTAAAGAGGTATTATGTAAGCTGCGTTTTTTCAACTTTCATTTATTAAAAAAACAATATAAGTGTTCAAAAGATTGCTTTCTATTATCTAGTTAATGCAAAATTTAGCGATGATTAGCGATACACTGCAATGTCTCTGGTGCATGCAATGTCTCAAACATGAAACATATCAGCGTATGGTAAACAGCGTATGGTATGATATATCAGCGTATGGTAAACATTAAATACCATGTAATTAATAAGACTCAGTGAACATGCATATTTTTTTGATTTGTTTTTGTTTGAAATCTGCCCAGTTATCATTTGTTCCATCCCGACTTTGGGAATAAAGTAATATCGCAAATAGTACTACCTACACTAGCAGGGGCGGATTTGATCATTTCGCCGCCCTAGGCCTCAGAAATATTTGCCACCCTTTTCGTGAATTATATTAGATGTAACAATGCGCGATATTTTTTGATTCCCTAGAACACTGCGCTGTTTTTCGTTGCGCCCGAGCTCACAAAAAAGGAATATCATAGCGAAACTGGCACCGGTTCGTTCGTAAAAAAATCCCTATTATTGCACCCTTGCCACACAAATTATTATTAAAATACACACATGGTAAAGAACCTAAAAGTTCCTAAAAAAAAGAATAAAAAAAAAAAATTTTAAACAGTCCAAAACGTCTTCGCTCATATTTTTATAAGTAAGTTTACTATTCCGTTCAAAGTTTGCTTCCGCACTTGACTGGAGATCAACTATGAACTCGACTACTGTAAATTAATGTTCGATATGTTATTAGTTAAGGATGAACCCGAAATATTTTTACCTACGATGTTCTAGATTTCATTTTATAGAATTTTTTTTATAGAAATTAATTTCAGTAATGAAGTACAATTTGAAAAACGTCAAAAATAAAGAGATTCGCATGTAGTTGATATACCCTGTACCATAATAATCAACAAAAAAAAAATTCTCTGAAAAATCAATGCACGTAAATATTTACTTCTGATAAGCTTATCCTAAATTGAAGAGGTATTATTTGGGCTCTTTTTAGGACCTTTTTAGGTCTTTTTAGGTTCTTTTTTCGATATTTTCAGATACTTTCTAGGTACTTTTTAGGTATTTTTTAGTTTCTATGGTCCTTTACCGTGATCGCATTTCGATATTTATAATAAGTCAAACTTTTTAATGTCCGAAAAAAATCATCAGAGGTAAATTTTTGCGTGCATTGATTTTTTAGAGAGTTCGGTTGGCTTGAGGTGTTAGGCTCATTCAACTCAGATATATATACATATACGACAGAAACAAATCTAAAATTTGCCGCCCTATGCCCGGGCATACCGGGCCTAGTGACAAATCCGCCCCTGTACACTAGACATTTTTAAACTTAAATGTGGCAATACAGCATACAGCATGTATAATTTCATAAGGAATCTAGTTAAGATTTTTGATGAGAAATAAATATTATTTTGTAGCTCTAAAGATTTTTTATAATTTGATAACGAGGTATGAAGTCAGTTATTTCTTGGATACTGCCAACTGGACACGAATAGTTAGGGAAAACTATTAGTGTTTTGTCGCCTTAAGGCTTATCGGATTGTAAATTGTAAGTTCCTATTTGCACGGTCAAATTTTGTCTCATTTATTTGAGAGAAACCGCCAAGATTACAAAAGATAAGTCGGAGTAACCATAAAACCTTCTTCGACAAATAAAATTTATGATTCTTTGTGTTTGTATTGATGGTCTAAGGCAACCTAAAAGAGTGTAACAAAGCTCCTTCTCTAAACCAGATCTGATCACTATATACTCCACTGATCTCCTTATTTTGACGGGTCAGATAAAACACAATGGCTTTCTTCACCGATCACTATTTTTATACACGGCAGGATAACAGCCGCTCTGTGATACAGAAGTTAATACTTTGATAAATAGGGCCTAAAACTAAAAAGTAGTCAAACAATGGCCTCATCTATTTAGCCTTTGAATATAAAAGCCATTCTGGATTACCTATTCTTGGAATCTTAGCAGTAGTATTTGGAAGGGTGATTTTACATTGCCTAAATCAACAAGGCATTCAAGAAATATCATTTTCATTTAACATTATTTACGTATTTAAAAAAAAAAACAATCGAAAAATGCTTTTTTTCCTACCGGTATGCAATTTGTGCAATTCGTTTTATAATCAAATAAATGATTAGCACCTATTCCTGTCATAAATACTGCCACATATAAAATGAGAAATAAAATCTACTGAAGTAAAAATATACAGTGCAGCAAAATATTCATTTATTACTCACTTAATTTTACTAATAAGCATTTTTCAAAACCATACTCCTAGCTTTAATACAGGCTTTTAGATGAGTACGCCATTCATGATTGCTTAAGCGACCGCTTTAGGCTCTCATATTTGGGTGTCTCTTACTGCAGCCAATTCTTTCCACTTCAGACCCCAATTTTTAATCTGAGTCGTCAAAGATTTATGCGCGGCGGCGGAATCTTGCAGAAATATCCGGTGTTCTCTTTTGAATAAAGATTGATTTAAAGGTCTTATGCATATGTCTATAACAGTCTGATAATTTTTGGCAGCCGTTTTAAGCTCACTCCCCGAAAAATCATAACGGAATTGAGATGATAGCCTCTTCGAACGTTCCTTGTCACTTTTTTAACTTCACTGGGGCTATATGCAAGGACCATTATTCATTCGTAGGTCTTTTAAGATATCTTTCAGTAAATAACTAGTACTTCTTTGAAAAGCGCCCATACTAGACATACTTTTTGCTGAAATTTACATTTCTTTTACCATGAGTTTTTGTTTCCGTAGTGCGTTCCGCATGATTTGAATGCGCAAACCCTAAGTGGAAGGTAGTGTTCGAATTGAGCTCCGTGTTTTTTTTTTTTGTTTTAAAGGGCTGCGCATTAAAATTGTTATTCCTAGAAGCAAGTGGTGTGCTCTTGTTCTAAGTTAATTGCTGTGTAGTAAGGAAATTTGCTGAAATTTCTGATTTCTGGCTAGGTAATTAGTAAGAAATACGTGTTTGTGATTTGTTAGGTTAGAAGTCACATGTAATGTCTACACTCAAGAGGAAGAAAAACTAGGATGGTTCGGTGTTAAGGACAAAGGCAGCCTTGAAACAGGGAAATGTTGTCTCAAAAAGTCGAGAAAGTTCAGTAGTGGTTGAAGCAAAAAGCAAAGCAAAGCAATCCCACGACAACCCTTGTACGGGTCTAGGGGTTGAAGCTGGTAGAGAGCTTCATTACAATTTTTTTTTTAATCATTGTGGATACGAGTGTGGAGTGATTAGTTCCACGACTCACTTTACCCCTGATTTAAATCAGGTACGTATTCAGAGCTATGAACTCAAAGATTGGTGAGCGGACCCTCGTCCGAACCTGGATTCGAACCAGGGACCCCACAATCAAGAAGCCAGTGCTCTACCCACTAGGCTACTCAAGCCTCTAGTAGTGGTTGAAGAGATGGTTCTATCAGTGGAAGCAGAAGGTAGCAGCAGGAGTATGGAGAAAGAGGTCCTCGGGAGTAGGTTTAAGTACCAGAAATGTGTATGTTGAAAATGAAATAGATATTTGCCAGTGTCTAAGAAAGCGTATCCAGTTGCGATTGAAAGACTAAATGGTGAGGAGGCGATGGTTAGGCTGGATGACATAGCCTTCTACGCGAATACGAAAAAAGGCAAAAAACAAAGATAATTGATTTGGGAGGGTTAAGATTATTTTTCGATGGGAGAATTCTCCATATATATAATTTGGAGGGGTATATTCTGAACAATTTCATTTATAGATTTGATATACTCAGGAATATTCCGTTAGGTTTTGATTTTGAGGATATTTCTAAAGATGGAATCTCATGTAATAGTTTCGGTAATAAGATTTAAAATGTTTCAATCAAAGGTGCTGAAAGGCTTTCAATGAGAAGCAGGGAAAATCTGACTATTTTCGTTCCATCCCTCAGTTAAGTGTATTTTTGAAGGGGTTTGAGTTTCCAGAGTATGCTAAAGTGGATTACGTCAGAATCAAAGTTGAGTACTATACATCGATACCAAGAGAATGTTTAAAGTGCGGAAGGCTGGGACATGCAGCCAAGTTCTGCAAAAGCCCGGAAAAGAAATGCTTAAAATGTGGAATAGCAAACTGGGAAGGGGGCTGTACAAAGGCTGTATGAATTGTTTGTTATTTTTCGGACCATACTGCAATAAATAAAAATTACCCTAAATGGAGAACCGAAGAAAATGTCTTAGAAATAGCTGCCATTAAAAACGTGTCATATTTTGAAGCGAGAAATATAGTTCATAATGTAAATAGATTTCAACTTCTAGTAGAAGAGGACCTAAGCGCGTTCCCATCCATTCTAAATAATAGTTCACAAGGCACACGGAATGCTCATAGGGAAATCAATAAGGCTTTAGGGAAGAAAACATTTGCGGAGGTTCTAAAAAATGAATCTGATGACACTAGGTTCTTCAGGAAAGAGGATCACACATGTGAATGAGAGATCTGAAGCAGTTTCTATGTTTAATAATCCAAAGCATTTAATTGTGAGTTTGACAGATTCCTAAACTCTCTCCTGACTAAAAGTGGATAGCTTTATTTAAAATAAGGAATCCATTGCTAATAGCATGTTTGAGTTCCTATTGAATGAAAATAAAAAATTACAATTATCTAACAATTTCCCGAACTGCAATGAAAATATTACAATCAAATATTTAGCGATTAATAAAGAATATAAATAACCTAAAATTTACTAAGAAATGTTACAATTAACTTAGATTAGAGAAGATAAAAGTACTAGATGACCCTAAGTGTCCGTTTTGTGATGCAGTTGATGATATAGACCAACCGATTTTTCACTGTCCGGAATCAGATTTTTCAGCACTTTCACAGTAAAGAGCACATCAAGCAATTAGATAGTTTCTTAGAGCCAGCAAGAATAGATTTTTAAAAATAGTCTTAAGGTACTCTTTGTATTCGTACTTTGTAATTAATGATTAATAGGATATAAGTCTTTCCTCATACAATATAGTAAGTTTCAATTGTTTTTTTTAATAAGGAGAAAGATAATTTTGATTTATGTTTGTCTTTTTGTACGTACGTATTCGTATAATGTAATCGAATTATTCAAGTTTCTCATAGTACGTTATGTTCTGCTATCCTTTGATAAGGATCATAAGGGTTATACGTAATAGTTTTGCTATTCATGCTAATTTATTAGTTTATAGATTTTTGAATTATGGACTTCAACAAGTACGTAGAATTTAAACTAACGGGAATTTACTAGCATAATCTATTAGAAACGTACTGCTGTTTCATAATATAAACATATAAGGAAATGTCATTTTATAGCTTCTTAATATACCAATTAGTACTATAGCAATAACGTTAGTAAGTGTTACTCCTCAAAAAGGCCAAACCTACACTATGGTGGTATCTACAAACGTTGGCTGATAAATACTGGAATAAGCCAACATAATCCTCATAGAACCGGATTTACTTAGTAAACCAAAAAAAAAATAGTGCGTTCCGCCGAATTCTATTCTCGAGCAGCGCGAAACAAGGTTGATCATATATTTCCGAAGTTTGATTGAATCCTTCCATAGCACTATAAACAAATCTACGGCTTATCTTTAAAGGGCTATGAAGTTTAAAAATTGCTGTTGCAGCTGAAAAGATAAATTGCATCTAAAAGATAAATTGCGTCTAAAAGATAAATTGCAACAAGCATGATCAGAGGGAATTGTTTGTAAAATGTTATGAGTGCAGTTTTACAAATTCCCCTCTTATGATGCAATAAGCTTTGTGGCAGTGTTTATGGAAAGACTAGGTACGCACTCGTGAGAAAAGTCTGCGTTCACTAGCTTCTAATTAATTTGTTCCGTCAGCTGTTTAGCTCTTTGAGCTGCTTTGATCGCTATACTAAACGTTCAACGTTCTGCATTCTGTGAAGATTTGCTTCCATTTACCATCCCATGGATATCAATTTGAGGTTTTGTTATCTAATAAGACTCCCGAGTATTTAGTCTTTCCAACTCAATCGATGCATTAGTCACAAATGGAAATAGGCAACAATAGTAACCTTATGTAAATTTATGCAGGCGGAGGCCTTATATTTGCCTGGGCACATGAAGTGATATTTGCCTGTTATGGGCGAGAATGCATAATGCAATCAGGCGCAGATTCTGATACATTCTATTATTTGCCAATGCATTACTAAATAAACTCAATCTGCTTCTTTTTCTATGCCGGTTGCTAGATATAGGTTATGTCTAAATACTAACCTGAAATCCAGTACAATTTTGTGTAAGACATCGCGACATCCAACTAAACTTCGGCTTAACAAAACACCAATTACTTTTACGTATTACAGCAATCATATTTAACGCGTATTTATTTTTGAAAATTGGAGAAGAAAACTAAACATTCCACTAACCTCATACCAAATATTGACAAATATTAACCTGCCAATTTGACAGAACAATACAGCTGCTCCACAGCTGACGATTAATTTCCCACTAAACTGTACATTTTCTAGCAGTTTCTGTCAGAACACCGTTTCTGATTGGTTGAATCATCCAATCAGAACACAGCGAGCCGACATTGTGATTTCATTTTTCACAAAGTGAGGACACGTAGTCAGATTTTCTCTTACAAGTGTTTCTAAGTGAAAATTTCATATTGTGTTTCGTTTAAGTTGCCCAAACGACATTATGGGCGACTCATTAGAAAATACTGAGCCGGCAGGTGAAGCTCCAAACGTAACTATCGTAGATTACGGTGCATTCACTAACTACCTCAGGAAAGCAGCAACCATCCTACTGCCTGAGGAAGATGCCGTACCGCCGGCTCTCAACGTAGCCCTGGAGGATCCAACTAATCAGGATTGTATCAGGAAGTTCCTTTGCGATCCTCAGATCCAATCGCTTTACATTCAGCGGAGCTGTTCAAAAGGTAAAAATCTACGTGGAGTCGCTTTGGGGCGCAGTCCCCAAGATGGCGACCATCAGGTAGTATTAGGACTTAGGAATTTGTACTAGAAACCCGTAGCTTCGTAATAATTCTCTGTTTAGACTCTTCCATGTACGAAAATTTCGTAAAGAAATGGTATATATGATTGAAATTTCCATTTTATTAAAAATTGCAACACTATGGCATCGTGCGGCTTTTTGACAGTTGTGCAAAATCAATTTCATGGCGGACTGCTGGAAAATGATGTCATTCGTGGATTCTAGGGATTCTAGCAGTCCGGTCGATTGTTCATGATCAGCTGTTTTTTGCCGGTATTTGACCTTGGAGAAGGAAGGGGCAATTGTTTACATTTTTTCAGATGTAAACAAAGAGGGGAACATGTGGTTGAACATTTTGATGGCCTCTGAAAATGGTGAACAAATTAATGGAAAAAATTATCTTATAGGGAAATCAACAGTTAAAGATTAGTAAATGTCATTTGGAGGAATGTAATACTTATAAGCGAGTAGGCCATTTTTAACGGCTTGTAGAGTAGCACACCAGGCAAATTTTTACTTTTTTAAAAGAGAAAATTTAAATATCCCCATAAACTCCAAATCTAGCTGCTTAAAATGATTCACCATATAAATAAAGTAACAAAAGTACTGATAAGAAATGTTAGGTTTTAGAATAGAAAGTTTAACATTTGCTGCTAATTGCATAAATACGGTACTTGCAACACATGTGGAAGTATCGGGACATGTTGGAAAATTTATTAAGAGCAAAACTAAGGTGCGGAACTGAGAACAGAATGCAATGAAACTTACGAAATAAAACGAAAAATACAGTTCGCTAACGAAGCTCGAAGTCTTTAAGTGTCTGTACTGTGCTATGGTTTTTATTATAAGCTTCCGCAAACACATTGAATGTCTTCAAAAGATGGATCCCTAGGCGAGTAATTGGAGCAAAACGGGAGAAAGTTCAATGGCGAATGAAGTACAAAGAGCGATACGACATATTTGACAATCCAGAGCCTACAGTCGTCAAACGAATCAAGTGGCTAAAAATATTCCATAAAAAAACCGAAGGTCGAAGGTCAGTGGGAAAACCCAGACTTTGTCGACGAGTGTGGCTATAGTCCTAGGACGACGACGACGACTTTAAGCTGCACTTATTTCGAAATTGCTGAAGATATGACAATTTAAAGAATTTGTTTATTATCAAATAAGCGAATCGAAAAACAACGCTATCATACATCCTTCAACGATGGCTCGTGCCTACACAGTATACTTACTTAATTATCTTTGTTTTGGCCTAATCGGCTTGGAAAGAGTTAAAATTCGTTTCTTGAGATGTTTCTACTGGTTTTTATTTGTGCTTTTTAGTTTTATCGGACTACTAAAGGTCATCAAAATTTGTAATTACTGTGAAAATATGAGAATGAGAGAATGTTAGGGAAAAAAAAGCAACAGCTACCTCGTCTGCTCAGAACTAAGAACAAGCTCCCACAAACAATTTAAGCTGTCTAAATACAACTACTGTTTTAAATGTTTCTAGTAAGTAGCTTCGTGTGCGTATCCCAGCAAACCAAATGCATCGTAATTAATTCATAAAAGAGTCATATTTTACGAATGTTTTTGTCGTTAACGAGCTCGCAAATGAATTGAAAACGATTCACTGGTCCTACTAAAATGGCCATCCGAAAAGAATCATTTTTAACGATTCGTAAATGAGTTAGAAAAAATGTGGTTTTAGCGAGTATATATCGACCAGCAAACTAGGGGAAGAATCTATGTGAAATCTGCTCTGAGCCGCATAGGCCATAGGGCACATACACATGGCTTGCATTATTTATTGCATCGGTCATCCTAAGCATTGCTGCGTATCGTTTTACGAACAGGCTCGGTTTCGTATGAGGGATATGTCTGTTGACTGTCGAGAAACGATCGTTTTTAGTGAACGCTCACTAAATTGTTTGCTGGGATGTTATTCTCGTTCACTTATTAATCTTCGGCAAAAATCAGACCCGTGCAGGGGTGGAGCAGATAATGCTTTTTATCTAAAAACAAGACATTGCATCATCTGTTACTTGTTCTTTGCTCTAACTAAACACAAAACTGTCATTTACAGGCGAGCCCCTTCTGCAACCGAATTTAATAAGTTGTCTCAGGCAGGCGTTGGAAAAATGTCTGGAATTCAACATTCCACTGTACCATCTAATTATAGACTTTAAGGCCGCCTATGATAGCATAGCCAGGGTAGAACTGTATAAAGCCATGAGAGAGTTCGGAATCCCAAACAAACTGACACGATTGTGTATGTTGACCATGACCAATATAACAAGCCAAGTTAAAATAGCCGCATTGCTATCCAAACCGTTCCACATCTTAAATGGGCTCCGAAAAGGGGATTGTCTGGCCTGCCTCCTCTTCAATCTGGTGTTGCTGAAAGCAATCCGAGACTCCGGCACGTCAACGAAAGGGACTATCGTCACCAAGTCCTGACAGATACTGGCTTATACAGACATAATTGGAAGATTAGAATTAGCTGTACGAGAATCCTTCATCCAGATCGAGCGAGCGGCACAAAAACTAGAGCTGCACATAAATGAAGGAAATACTAAGTACATAGTGGCAGCATCTGCATGAAGAACACTTATAGTTGTTCAAACCATCAGAGTAGTTGAGCATGAATCGTAGCAGCCGGTAACAACATGGACAAAGAAATAGGCGGGTGGCTGCTCAAATCCAACACAGCCTACTGCAGTCTGTCAAGACTCTTCAAATCCCGAAATCTCACTCAAAAATCAAAGCTCCTGCTGTATAAGACCAGGATCCTGCCAGTACTCACGTATGGATCCGAAACTTGGGTGCTCAGAAAAAGGCACTCTGACCTCTTAGCCGCGTTTGAGAAGAAATCGTTGGTCCCATGTACGAAAAAGGGCAATTCCGGAGACGCTACAACCATGAGTTGTATGCTATCTACCTAGAAGCATATATAATTACGAAGATAAAGCTCGGAAGACTCCGGTGGGTAGGACCCCTTGCTCAAATGAGCGGAAAATTCTTTGCGGCAGATTTTACGACAGTGTGGGAGACCTTGTCTGCGTTGACCAGGACGCTCGGAGTTTAGGGGTGCCCAATTGGATGACATTGGCTCGTGATCGGATCCGATAAAAAAAAACTGTTGACGGAGGCCAAGACCGGAACCCGGTTGTAGCGCCCATGATGCTGATGATTTTTATGCACAACGCAAACTAACGGACAATAATATTCAAATTTGAAATATTTTTTTGACAAATTTATCAAATTGCTTACGATTTTATTTTAACTCACCCAATCTTACAAAAAACAAATACACTTTTAATTTTAGACGATGAAAGCGAACAGCCAACTGAAGGTGATGAGGAAAAGGACGCCGTAACATATTACATCAGCAACGATGTTCATTTCACCAATCCTCGGATGGCTTCGTTGGCTATCATAAAACGTGGTACTGTCGTCGAAGCTGACAAGTCGATTCATACGCAAGTTCGCTTGATAAACTTTTCGGAAGGATCGCCATACGAAACTCTCCATTCGTACATCAGCAAGTCTCTGGCACCATACTTCAAAAGTTATGTCAAGGAGTCTGGCAGAGCCGATAGAGATGGTGATAAGATGGCCCCTTCTGTTGAGAAGAAATTGGCTGAACTTGAAATGGGACTACTACATCTTCAGCAAAACATCGATATTCCTGAAATTACTTTAGTGATTCATCCGTCGGTGGCGGGCACCATAAAGAAAAGTGCGGACGACGGGCGTAAAGCTAAAGTGGCTGATTTCGGAGATAAGGTCGAAGATTCATCATTCCTAAATCAGCTGCAGAATGGTGTGAACCGCTGGATTAAGGAGATCAAAAAGGTGACTAAGCTTGATCGAGATCCAGCTTCAGGCACAACTTTGCAAGAAGTCTCGTTCTGGCTCAACTTGGAACGAGCTTTGTATCGGATTCAGGAAAAGCGTGAGTCTCCCGAAGTTGCTTTGACCCTGGACATCCTGAAGCATGGCAAGCGTTTTCATGCAACTGTCTCATTCGATACGGATACAGGATTGAAGCAGGCTCTCGCAATGGTTGCCGATTTCAACCCTCTGATGAAAGACTTTCCCATCAATGAACTTTTATCGGCAACGGAGCTGGAGAAAATCCGTCCAGCCGTTCAGTCAATCTTTGCTCATTTGCGGAAGATTCGTAGCACGAAATATCCCATCCATCGTGCTTTCAAGCTCATCGAAGCTATTTCTCGCGATTTGAGCCAACAACTGTTGAAGGTTTTGGGAACGCGTCGTTTGATGCATATTCCGTTTGACGAATTCGAACGGGTGATGAACCAGTGCTTTGAAGTATTCGGCTGTTGGGACGATGAATATGATAAACTTCAAGGTTTGTTGCGTGACATCGTGAAGAAGAAGCGCGATGAGAACTTGAAAATGATTTGGAGAATCTCGCCTGCGCACAAGCGCTTGCAACAACGCATGGAACACATGCGAAAGTTTAGGAGACAGCATGAGCAGTTGCGTACAGTTATTTTACGTGTTCTGCGGCCAAACAGGCAACAACAACCACCGAGTAAGCCCACGAATTATTACTGTATGTTTCAGATTTATATTTGATTTCCTGTAGATGAAGCTGAGCCTGAACCTAAACAGCCAGCAAGTTTGGATGCTGCCGACGCTAATGCAATCGAAGAAGTGAACTTGGCTTACGAAAATGTCAAAGAAGTCGACTGTCTAGATATCAGCAAAGAAGGAACTGACGCATGGGAAGCAGCCGTGAAACGCTATGAAGAAAGAATCGGTAAATATATTGGAAATCATTTGATAATAGAAACTTGAAGTCATGTAATGAAATAATTTCAGATCGTGTTGAAACCAGGATCACCGCACATCTTCGTGATCAGCTTGGAACAGCGAAAAACGCCAATGAAATGTTCCGGATCTTCTCGCGTTTCAACGCACTCTTCGTTCGTCCGCATATTCGTGGAGCTATTCGCGAATATCAAACGCAGCTGATTCAACGCGTCAAAGACGATATTGAAGCACTGCATGAAAAATTCAAAGTACAGTATCCGCAGAGCAAGAGCTGTCGTTTGTCTATGGCTCGAGATCTACCACCGGTGGCTGGGTCCATAATTTGGGCGCGGCAGATAGACAACCAGCTAACGATGTATCTAAAACGTGTCGAAGATGTTCTAGGCAAAGGCTGGGAATCGCATATCGATGGACAAAAGCTGAAAGCAGATGGCGATAGTTTCCGCAACAAACTATCAATTTCCGAAGTTTTCCAGGACTGGGCCAATAAGGTGCAGGAACGGAATTTCGGAATCAGTGGAAGAATTTTCACTATCGAATCAGCTAGGTAGATATTATCAAAGCTTTCTCAAGCAATATGTTTACACACGTCTATATCATAGGTCACGCACCGGACGTGGTAATGTCTTGAGGCTGCGAGTAAATTTCCTACCAGAAGTTGTCACGCTCTGGAAGGAAGTCCGAAACATAAAAAATCTGGGATTCAGGTATTAAAATGTAATCTTTTAGTAGCATTTTTAAGAACCAATTTTTTTTAGAGTTCCGCTGGCAATTGTCAACAAGGCCCATCAAGCAAATCAGATTTATCCATTTGCTATATCTTTAATCGAGAGCGTTCGCACTTACGAACGTACTTTGGAAAAGGTATAATAATTCTTTTAATCCAGACTTTACCGAATCTTAATTTCGCATATTGCCCAGTAGCATTCAACGATGCTTGTACTTTACACAAAAGCTATTGAAATAATTTAAGTGTAATGTTCGAGTTTCGTTGGAGCTTCAATTTATTTAGAAATACATATTAGCGAAACATTACAGATATTTTCATTCAGTTCATATAACACTTACTACATAGCAGTAACGTAAATATAATATAAATAATGTTTCTTTCGCAACCACATTTTCTTTATTGTTGTTTTTCATGCAGCTAAATAATAGGAGTTTAGCACATAATTCTGTATTCAAGGTAGCTTAATTGTTATTGTAGACACCTCAGCATGCCATATACCTAGTTTCCAAATGATGTTGTTGAATATATATTGACAAAAAC
This sequence comes from Nemotelus pantherinus, assembly GCA_963978885.1. Classification (NCBI taxonomy): domain Eukaryota; kingdom Metazoa; phylum Arthropoda; class Insecta; order Diptera; family Stratiomyidae; genus Nemotelus; species Nemotelus pantherinus. Next base: position 34,846,912 of record OZ022263.1, read on the forward strand.
TAAATGAATTGTCGTTTTAGATCGAGGATCGTGCTAGTATTATACCGCTAGTAGCTGGCCTGCGGAAAGATGTCTTGACATTGATATCAGAAGGTATCGGTTTGGTTTGGGAAAGCTATAAATTAGACCCGTACGTTCAACGTCTGTCTGATTGTGTGACTTCGTTCCAGGAGAAGGTAGAATTAAGATTGAAGATATTAACTTTAAAGTCCTAATAATTTACGGTTTCAGGTCGAAGACCTTTTAGTAGTTGAAGAACAGTTGGATGTTGATGTGCGATCACTTGAAACATGCCCATACAGTGCTGCTACTTTCGCTGATATACTATCTAAAATCCAACACGCTGTGGATGATTTATCATTGAGACAGTACTCGAATTTGCATATTTGGGTAGCTCGACTAGACGAAGAGGTAATTTTTTAATGCTAAGTTTATAGTCCGAAAATTGATATAATCGATATTTTTTAGGTTGAGAAAAAACTAGCTGCTCGACTACAGTCCGGAATTCAAGCATGGACTGATGCTTTGGCTGGAAATAAGAAAGAAGTAGATTTGTCAATGGATACCGATGCACCGGCTCAGCCAACTCATAAACCTGGTGGCGAGCCACATGTAAGTACATATATATACATCGAGCTACATAGAGTATAGTGAAGGACTTCGACACGAAATATTCCACGCAAATTATTGTTGACTGATCTGTTCCTGTGCGTACACTAAAACGTCAGTCGAAGGCAACAAGTTCATAATCCAAGCAACAGATTGCCTAATGTTGATTGTGTCACTCATGTGTAACTCATCTTTTCTGTGCGTATACAAAGGTGTCGGCCGCAGTGAGCAACACATTATCACAACAAGTGAAGAAGTGCTTGTGAGGCAACTTGCTCAAAATAGAGTGAGTCGACACACGTGCTGAGTACTAATGGTTGAACAATTTTGATTGCTTCACTCATGTGCTACCCATCTCTATTACACATACGGTTCATACAGTAATATATGCTGAGAATTTTATCTGACTTTCTTTAAATTAATGAAGTAATGTTGATTCAGCAGAAATGAATGTACAACTCCTAGCCCTTTCACATTTCTCTAGCTTATACGTTTCATAATCACATTATAACTTTTCAATATTAATTAGATTGTAATAAAAGCGCACAATTATTACAATCTTCACAATATTCCGACAGAGATAATCTAATATTTTTGGTTTGAAGATCACCTAAAAAATATCAATATTTTACTTGTAGATTCAAAATGCCATTCATGAAATTCGCATCACCAATCAGCAAATGTACTTGTATCCATCCATTGAGGAAGCTCGTTTCCAAATCATGCATCAGTTGTTCGCTTGGCAAGCAATCGTCACCTCTCAAACACGTCTAGAGAGCTCAAGGTAATTAATACCAATATCTAACTCTTTATTATAAATTCGAAAATAATCTACGTACAGATACCAAGTTGGTTTGGACAAACCAGTATCTCAAACATACAGAAATTTATTAACAAAGCTACCAGATGGTAATGTTACATTGGAACAATCTTACGATGCCATCGAGAACAAAATTTCTGAAGTTCGGAACTATGTCGATGAATGGTTGCGTTATCAAAGTTTGTGGGATCTCCAGGCCGACACTCTCTACGGTCGCTTGGGTGAAGATATTAATCTTTGGATCAAGTGTTTGAATGATATCAAGTAATATAATTGAAAATCATTTTATTTTCATTCCTTCAAATTTTTTATCTTAGGAAATCTCGAACTACATTTGACACTTCTGATACTCGTCGGGCTTATGGTCCAATAATCATCGACTATGCTAAGGTTCAAGCTAAGGTCACTCTAAAATACGATTCCTGGCATAAGGAAGCCCTTGGCAAGTTTGGTTCCCTCCTTGGCAATGAAATGTCGACTTTCCACACCAAAGTCTCCAAGTCTCGAAGTGATTTAGAGTTGCAGAGTATCGGTAAGTTTAACTTGAATGATTTGCCTTGAACAAATATCTACTACCTGTTTGATCAACAGAAGCCGCAAGCACATCTGATGCAGTTAGTTTCATTACTTACGTCCAATCACTCAAGAAAGAAATGATTGTATGGAACAACCAAGTTGAAATCTATCGTGAGGCTCAGAGAATTTTAGAGCGTCAACGTTTCCAATTTCCCAACAACTGGCTTCATGTTGACAACATCGAAGGTGAATGGTCCGCTTTCAATGAGATAATGAAACGCAAAGATTCCGCGATTCAAACGCAAGTTGCCAGCCTTCAGTCAAAGATCGTAGCTGAAGATAAAGCTGTTGAGACGAGAACAGTCGATTTCCTCAATGACTGGGAAAAGAACAAACCAACCGGTGGCAAAACTCGTCCCGATGAAGCCTTACAGCAATTGCAGATGTTCGAAAGCAAGTTCTCTCGACTCAAGGAGGAACGTGATAATGTAGCTAAAGCCAAGGAAGCATTGGAACTTCAAGAATCCGCTGTTCCAAATAATAGCTCGGAGCGCATGAACGTTGTTCTAGAAGAATTGCAAGATTTGCGTGGCGTGTGGAGCGAACTTTCAAAGATTTGGACCCAAATTGATGAAACAAGAGAAAAACCATGGCTGTCAGTACAGCCTAGAAAGCTACGTCAGCACTTGGAGGCCATGATGTCGCAATTGAAGGAGCTTCCAGCTCGTTTGCGTATGTACGAAAGCTATGAATATGTCAAGAAGCTGATTCAAAGCTACATAAAGGTAAACATTTTAGGTAAAAATAATTCCTTAGTATATCATAACTCAATATAAAAAATAGGTAAACATGCTGATTGTCGAACTGAAATCCGATGCATTAAAAGAACGCCATTGGAAGCAACTGACTAAGCAGCTCAGAGTCAACTGGGTAATATCCGAGCTTACTCTAGGACAAGTCTACGATGTAAATCTATTGAAAAATGAAGGGGTTGTTAAGGACATCATTCTTATCGCTCAGGGTGAAATGGCTCTTGAGGAATTCTTGAAACAGGTTTGTTCTATAGCTAAAGCGCTTTAGAGTTGGCGGGTTTGAATTTTTAAATTTTGCTTAGGTTCGCGAATCCTGGCAAAATTACGAGCTCGATCTCATCAACTATCAAAACAAGTGCAAGATCATTCGCGGCTGGGATGACTTATTCAATAAGGTCAAAGAGCACATCAACTCTGTTGCTGCGATGAAGCTATCACCATACTATAAAGTATTTGAGGAAGAAGCCATTACTTGGGAAGAAAAATTGAATCGCATCAACGCCCTGTTTGATGTGTGGATCGATGTTCAACGTCGCTGGGTCTATTTGGAAGGGATATTTTCAGGCAGTGCCGATATTAAAACCTTGTTGCCTGTCGAAACGTCACGGTTCCAAAGCATTAGCTCTGAATTCTTGGGCCTCATGAAGAAGGTGAGACATTTATGAATCAACCAATGTATTGATAACATTTTGTATGCAATCAGGTCACAAAATCGCCTAAAGTTATGGACGTATTGAACATTCCTGCTGTCCAACGGTCTTTAGAGCGACTCGCAGATTTACTTGGCAAAATTCAAAAAGCATTGGGTGAATATCTTGAACGGGAGAGAACATCATTCCCAAGGTATGAAAACCAATCAGCTAACACTTGCTGTTGCTTTTTGAATCTGAAAAAAAATTTGTTAATATCTTTACAGATTCTATTTCGTCGGTGACGAAGATCTTCTCGAAATCATCGGTAACAGCAAAAATATCGCACGTCTTCAAAAACATTTCAAGAAAATGTTTGCTGGTGTCGCTGCAATCCTTCTGAATGAAGATAATACAGTCATTCTGGGTATTGCATCTCGTGAAGGAGAAGAGGTTAAATTTATTCGCCCCGTGTCGACCGTTGACCACCCTAAAATTAATGAATGGCTCACGCTTGTCGAAAAAGAAATGCGGTTCACTTTGGCATCGTATCTAGCTCAGGCTGTTCAAGACATTAAGCAGTTTCGCGAAGGAGCTATCGATCCACAAAAATACATGGAATGGTGTGATAAATACCAGGCTCAGATTGTAGTTTTGGCCGCTCAAATTCTATGGTCAGAAGATGTTGAAGCTGCATTGCAGCAATCTTTGGAGAATTCCAGCTCGAAACCGTTGAATCGTGCCTTGACAACGGTGGAAGCAACGTTGAACGTACTAGCCGATTCGGTCCTTCAAGAACAGCCGGCTCTTCGACGTAAAAAACTTGAACATTTGGTAGGCCATTGATTCGAAATATATTTGTAATATGCTATATATTTTTTTTATTGAACTGTAGATCAACGAGTTTGTCCACAAACGAACTGTGACGAGACGTTTAATCGCGAACGGTGTAACAAATCCAAAGTCATTCCAATGGCTGTGCGAAATGCGTTTCTACTTTGATCCTCGTCAAACAGAAGTACTGCAACAACTAACAATCCACATGGCAAATGCGCGTTTCTACTACGGCTTCGAATATCTAGGAGTCCAAGATCGTTTGGTTCAGACACCTTTGACCGATCGTTGCTACCTAACAATGACTCAAGCTTTGGAATCCAGACTGGGTGGTTCTCCATTTGGTCCTGCAGGTACAGGCAAAACCGAGTCTGTGAAAGCACTCGGAAACCAATTGGGTCGCTTCGTTCTCGTCTTCAATTGCGACGAAACCTTTGACTTCCAAGCCATGGGTAGAATTTTCGTAGGTCTATGCCAAGTCGGTGCCTGGGGATGCTTCGACGAATTCAATCGTCTCGAAGAACGTATGCTTTCGGCTTGCTCTCAGCAGATTCAAACTATCCAGGAAGCCCTAAAATTCCAACAGGATAGCAACAAAGAAAGCATATCCGTCGAGTTGGTCGGGAAACAGGTTCGGGTCTCACCCGACATGGCTATCTTCATTACTATGAATCCTGGCTACGCTGGCCGCTCCAATCTGCCCGATAATTTGAAGAAACTCTTCAGATCACTAGCTATGACAACACCAGATCGCCAACTTATTGCTGAGGTGATGTTGTTCAGTCAAGGTTTCCGCTCAGCTGAGAAACTGGCTTGTAAAATCGTTCCGTTCTTTAAACTTTGCGGAGAACAACTTTCGAATCAATCACATTACGATTTCGGCTTGAGAGCTTTGAAATCTGTTTTGGTTTCGGCCGGTAATGTGAAGCGAGATCGCATAATGAAGATTAAGGAGAATATGCGGCAACGTGGCGAAACTAACATCGACGAAGCTTCGATTGCTGAAAATTTGCCTGAACAAGAAATCCTTATTCAATCAGTTTGCGAGACAATGGTCCCAAAACTGGTAGCCGAGGATATTCCACTCTTGTTCTCACTGTTGAGCGATGTGTTCCCTAATGTTGGTTATACTCGAGCTGAAATGAAAGGTAAGCGTTTTGATTGTATTTTGGCAAGATGAATGTTAAAACATGACATTTGGTATGGTTCAGGTCTTAAAGATGAAATTCGTAAAGTTTGTGCGGAGGAATATTTGGTTTGCGGAGAAGGCGACGAACAAGGCACCGCTTGGATGGAAAAGGTAATTTGCAATCTTTCATTACTAAGAAATAATGCAATTAACAAAAACTTGTAACTAACGCTGCTAAAAGAGGTATGGTGAAACCTGGGTCGAAAAAGTAAGATTACATTGGTTTTAGCTAGCTCTTGAGTTTTTTTCGTGTTAGTTTTCCCATACTTTGTACGATCTATTTAGTTTTATCATTATCGACTGAAGAAACTATTTTAGATTGGATTAAAATATTTAACTTAAAGCATAAGAAAAAGATGTATGATTTCATAGAAATTTTCGTGTCTTTTTATAAACTCCACCAATTTGTATAGGCTTTCGCATGCTATGAAATATTGTATGCTTCTTGAAACTAATTATATTTGAAGCTCGCCAAAACTCTTCAATACTCTTATTTGTAAAAATTTAGGTCCTACAACTATACCAAATCAGCAATCTCAATCATGGTTTGATGATGGTTGGTCCCTCTGGCTCTGGCAAATCTACAGCATGGAAAGTATTGCTTAAATCGCTCGAGAGATTCGAAGGAACTGAAGGCGTTGCTCATGTTATCGATCCAAAAGCAATTTCGAAAGAAGCTTTGTATGGCGTTCTCGATCCGAATACCAGAGAATGGACAGATGGTTTGTTCACACACATTTTGAGGTAAATCTCCGATATCAAATGCTCTTTGTGAATATCATGTTCAAATTTATTTAAGAAAAATTATTGATAACGTGCGTGGTGAAATCAATAAGCGTCAATGGATTATTTTCGATGGTGATGTCGATCCAGAGTGGGTTGAAAATTTGAATTCAGTACTCGATGACAACAAACTGTTGACGTTGCCAAACGGCGAACGTCTATCTCTGCCACCGAATGTTCGGGTCATGTTTGAGGTAATTAAAACAGTCCAATTACTTGATGTTCTAAATTCTAACGGAACTAATTCTCAGGTACAAGATCTGAAATTCGCCACACTGGCCACTGTTTCCCGTTGCGGTATGGTTTGGTTCTCCGAAGACGTTCTTTCTACGGAAATGATATTCGAAAATTATTTGTCGCGGCTGCGTAATCTTCCATTAGAAGAATCTGATGATGATAACTTCGGATCTGCCAAGCCGCAAGAGAAGGATGATGAAGTTTCGCCATCATTACAGGTAATCAATTTCAAGGTAGTGGTATTTAATTTCAATATTGGTTGCATATTTAAGACTCAACGTGAGATTGCCACACTTTTGCAACCTTACTTTTCTGCCGATGGAGTTGTCGTTCGTTGTCTAGAATACGCTATGGACCAGGAACACATTATGGACTTTACCCGGCTCCGTGCTTTGAGTTCATTGTTTTCAATGATAAATCAAGCTGCCAGGTAAAAACAGCTGTGATCAACTTGGAGAACGAATCAATAAAAATATATATTTTGTAGAAATGTATTGAACTTCAATCAACAACATCCTGACTTCCCGGTCGCACCAGAGCAACTGGAGCAGTATATCCCCAAGGCTTTGATTTATTGTATCTTATGGTCGTTTGCCGGAGACGCCAAACTGAAAGTGCGAGTTGACTTGGGCGATTTCATTCGAAGCGCTACAACTGTTAATCTACCAGGCAATACTGGCTCACCTATTATCGATTACGAAGTCAACATGACAGGCGAGTGGGTACCATGGTCAAACAAGGTCCCAGTCATTGAAGTGGAAACCCATAAAGTTGCCGCTCCTGACATTGTAGTTCCGACTCTAGATACAGTTCGCCACGAAAGTTTATTGTATACTTGGTTGGCCGAACACAAACCGCTTGGTAATACATCTATGAAAAATGAAAGCATTTCGACAAATCAAACGATTAATCATTATAGTACTGTGCGGACCTCCTGGATCTGGTAAAACTATGACTTTGTTCTCGGCTTTGCGTGCTCTTCCTGATATGGAGGTGGTCGGTTTGAACTTCTCGTCAGCCACAACACCAGAACTGCTTTTGAAAACGTTTGACCACTATTGTGAATATCGAAAGACTCCAAATGGTGTAGTTTTGGCTCCAATTCAGGTAAAACAACGTAAATAACTTGTTGATATTCATTAAGCTATCAATGTAATTGATTCAGATTGGAAAATGGCTTGTACTATTCTGTGATGAAATCAATTTACCGGATATGGACGCCTACGGCACACAACGTGTTATTTCCTTCTTACGTCAACTTGTCGAGCACAAGGGATTTTATCGCGCCAGCGACCAAGCCTGGGTTTCATTGGAACGCATTCAGTTTGTAGGTGCATGCAATCCGCCAACTGATCCTGGTCGAAAACCGTTGAGTCATCGTTTCTTGCGCCACGTGCCAATCATCTACGTAGATTATCCAGGAGAGACATCGTTGAAACAAATTTACGGAACATTCAGTCGTGCTATGCTGAGACTTATGCCCACTTTGAGAGGCTACGCTGAACCACTGACTAATGCCATGGTAGAGTTCTACTTGGCATCACAGGATCGATTCACCCAAGACATGCAACCGCATTACGTATACTCACCTCGTGAAATGACGAGATGGGTGCGTGGTATTTGTGAAGCGATTAGGTATACTAAGTAAACTTAGCATAGTAGGTGTATCGATTCAACTCGGAATATATTTTCAGACCATTGGACAGCTTACCCGTCGAAGGACTTGTTCGTCTCTGGGCACATGAAGCTCTTCGTCTATTTCAAGATCGTCTCGTCGATGACACTGAACGTCGCTGGACTAATGAAAACATCGATGTTGTTGCAATGAAGCACTTCCCCGGTATTGATCGTGAAAAGGCTCTATCTCGTCCTATTTTGTACAGTAACTGGTTATCGAAGGATTACACGCCAGTTAATCGTGAAGAGTTACGTGATTATGTCAAGGCTCGTTTGAAAGTGTTCTACGAAGAAGAGCTGGACGTTCCGTTGGTTTTGTTCGATGAGGTTTTAGAACATGTCTTGCGAATAGATCGTATTTTCCGACAGCCACAAGGCCATTTACTGTTAATTGGTGTTTCCGGTGCCGGAAAGACAACATTATCACGATTTGTAGCTTGGATGAATGGATTGTCGATATTCCAAATAAAGGTAAGATTTATATTCGCTGAAAAGTTCTACTTGGGTATATGATGTATTTTTGTCGTATGTAGGTCCACAACAAGTATACAAGCGAAGATTTTGACGAAGATTTGAGATGCGTTTTAAGGAGATCTGGCTGCAAAGATGAGAAAATTTCTTTCATTTTGGACGAATCGAACGTTTTGGATTCAGGTTTCCTGGAAAGAATGAATACGTTGCTTGCTAACGGAGAGGTAAGCGAAACCAACTAGATAGCTATTGGTCGTTTTATCTTTAGCAAAAAAAAATGTCAATCCTTGATAAATCAGAAAGTCTAGAAAGAAATGGCGCAAAGAAGTGTGTTCAAACTAATATCATTCCATTAGTAAAGTTTCGTACAAAAATATGAATAGATTAAAAAATATTTCATAACAATATTTTTTACTGCATAAAATACCCATAATCCATCGGAATTGCTTCCAGGTACCTGGATTATTCGAAGGCGACGAATACACAACTCTAATGACCCAATGCAAAGAAGGAGCTCAACGCGAAGGTTTGATGCTTGACTCGAACGATGAACTCTACAAATGGTTTACGCAACAAGTTATGCGAAACTTACACGTAGTATTCACCATGAATCCATCAACGGATGGACTTAAGGATCGTGCCGCAACATCACCAGCTTTGTTCAATCGTTGCGTCTTGAATTGGTTCGGTGACTGGTCGGATTCGGCATTGTTCCAAGTTGGCAAAGAGTTTACGCAGCGTGTCGATTTGGACAAACCAACTTGGTCATCGCCTGATTTCTTCCCGGCAGCTTGTCCCAATATTCCAGCTCAGCCATCACATCGTGATGCAGTTATTAATGGTTGTGTATACGTTCATCAAACGCTGCACAATGCTAATGCGAAATTGGCGAAGAGAGGTGGTCGAACAATGGCAATAACTCCACGTCATTATTTAGACTTCATACATCATTTCGTTAAGCTGTACTCTGAAAAACGAAGTGATTTGGAAGAGCAACAGCTTCATTTGAACGTCGGTTTGAATAAAATTGCTGAGACTGTAGAGCAGGTATGTTAAAATGGGCCTATTATGCTTAAATAGACATATCGCAACAATTATTATTACTCAGGTTGAGGAAATGCAAAAATCGCTTGCTGTCAAATCACAGGAGTTACAAGCGAAAAACGAAGCTGCTAACGCAAAATTGAAGCAAATGTTCAAAGATCAACAAGAAGCCGAAAAGAAAAAAGTTCAGTCTCAGGAAATCCAACTACAGTTGGCCCAACAAACAATCAAGATTGAAGAGAAACGAAAATGTGTGATGGCCGACTTGGCTCAAGTCGAACCAGCTGTCATTGAAGCTCAGCAAGGTACGATCTATGCATTTAAAATATTTTCAGTGTGTTTGAGCCTTTCGCAACGTTTATGCCACTCCCCTCTTCCTCGTTTTGAATGGGAAGCTGTTTTCAATTTGGGCAATTTCCATAATTTGGAATTGTGCAATATTAAAATAGATTCTTGCTGAAAAAAAATTATTTATAAAAAATTGAAAATGGTTACCATTGCTTTCGATTATCTTCAACTTGATTTTATTTGAATTTTATGACAATACTTATATTTTGTTTTGCAACCAAACGCATAATTTAGCTGTTAGTGCGATAAAGAAGAAACACTTAGCGGAAGTAAGATCAATGGCCAATCCACCGGCAATAGTAAAGCTTGCATTAGAATCAGTTTGCGATCTGCTGAATGAGAATGCGAGTGATTGGAAAGCTATTCGTGGCACATTAGTCAAAGAGAGCTTTATACCATCGATTGTTAACTTTGACACTTCCGAAATCACGTAGGAACAAACAAATTTTATTACGACAAATATGCACTTAATCCGCTGTATATTTATACGCTCAATATAAAAAAAACACCGACTGTGTATCTAACAATGCAAGCATATTATCTATCTTCTTATTAATCCATGCTTGTGCTGTAAAAAACATCTTTCATTACTTATCAATGCAACAATACCCAAAAATTGTTAATGCTGAACGACTTAACCATACGTTACATGTGTTAGATAATCAAGTGTGTATATCGTGCTTTAGAAGCTACTAAGCCCTCTTTACCTTCCCTGTTTTTAATCTTTCCTGAACAGAATACAATCTTACATTCTTTAATATTCTAATTATTAACAAAGATATATCTTATATTATGTAAATGTATCTTCTTTAGCTGTAAAATCGATTAAAAAACAACAGCTCGTTGAAGTACGTACAATGGCTAATCCACCAGCTGTCGTTAAACTGGCACTAGAATCAATATGCTTGCTGCTTGGGGAAAATGCAACTGATTGGAAGTCAATTCGTGCTGTTATTATGCGAGAAAACTTTATAAATTTAATAGTATCTAACTTCAGTACGGAAGATATAACGTAAGCATGTTCTAGTTACTAACTGAATTCTTATATTTGTTAAATGTTTAATTCCTGGCAAATTGTTGCTTTTGTTAAGTTTCCATAGATTTGATTCCTAAGCATTGTCGTTGCGATGTAAGAGTTTAAGATAATTGACTAGTTTCCTCGCGGGTTTTATTCAAATTTGTGGCCATGATTTCCATTGAGCCGAAGAATGTTTGACCCTATTCGTAGCTGATTAGTGGAACTTCGTTAGTATTTGACATAATAGTGATTTACGATATGTCCGGATTCGCGATTTTTGAGAAATTACGGAAATATTACCGTGCTGGCGTTTTCCCACTGTCCAAAAAGTTGGACATGAAAACAATTAGAAATGGTAATATTAGATATAATATACATATATCAGATATAATAATGTCAGAGTATGCTTATAAACTGCGAATATTATTCACGTGTGATTTTGCCACCGGTAGCATTTTTAGATTATTTAGAGAGAAAAAATGTTAAAAAATCCCATTTAGTTAAGGCTTTCGAAACGGCGCGATGTTTGATTTTTCATTTGAATAGCGACTAAAATTGTTAGCTACTGGGTTAATCTGTTCAGGTCTTTCAGATATGCTCAAATGAAATTTCAAATGAAATAAAAAAAATTATTAACAATTTAGTAAAATTACAAACACAATATAATAGAAAAAATAATTTGAAAACAGCTAATGGCAGGCCGTAGTCGTCTGCCAGATTGGATATGACTGAAAATATTTAGATTTGGCCTAATCTAACAAGCATTCTATTAACATTGATGCTTGCCTGAACTTCAGTTTCCATACGGGTAAACAAAAGTGTCTCATGTCTGGTCGAATAGGACATATATTAATAAAGTGGACCACATTTTCCCTCCCGTTCATGTTGCGTGCATGTGATAGGTAAGTCTTCCCGGTGTGGTATGCAATTTAAAGGGAGTCATTCTTCTCTTGCTTTAAATATAGTAGCTATTTTGTTGATATTGAATTCATCAACAAAGCAACAACTTTGGCACAGTTTATGTTCCGAATTCGTGTAGATTTCTCTATAACACCTAACTTTTTTCTGATCTCGTCGTTTCTTCCATCAAATAATCTTCCAACTCTTTGATAAAGTGGCATCCCAACTAATATTTTCTTCGCAGTCGCTTTCGCCGGCAATTTGCTGAAAATTTTCAATGAATATAAACGGAGAAAAACTAAACGAAAAATTCATCTGGAACATCTCCGGTGCTATATATTGTATTAAATTCGTCACAAATATTGGTTGTTAAATCCTTTGTAGAACTCCGCTGGTAACCTGTTATTACCAGATGCCATTTCATCAATGGTTATTTGTGCATGCAGTTGGACAAGCTATTATTCTGCAAAACATTCATTAAATGTAGTCGATGGCCGATGTTGAAATTGTATGTTGCGTATATTACCCTCGTCGTTTTCCAAAATTTTTTCGATTCCGTACAAATACTCAACTTTTGAGCTTATACCTGGTACATACTTTGCGAAAATGGCATATTATCTTTACGGAAAATTCGTAACCATGCATAAGAAGATTGTCTTCAATTCTCGTACTGATTCCCTAAATGCATAAGGTTAGTTTAGGTTAGTGAAGAGGGCTGCTCGGAACGCGGCCAGCATTAGGCCACCAGTTTGGGCCCATTTGCCACCCTCATAGACAATCACACGCATTCACACTTACAGCCATGGCACTGGCGGGATTCAAAACCACAGGCCCCGTAGCACGCCGCTTTTCGGCCTGACGCCTTAGCGAGCAGAGCTACCGGGCCCCCTAAATGCATAAAGTTATCTAAGTTTTAGTGGTCTATAGAAATATTTTGTCTGATAGACTCTGGTATGCTTCATACTTTTCATCTTGTTTCTCTGAGTTCGGCGATTATTTTCTTCACGAAAGTAAATATGAATTTACACGCGCAACGTTGCTGGCATTCATCACCATTTGATTGGAATTTTAAATTAGAGCACGCTTACGGTCAACGAAAAGCTTCCACAAGGCTGAACCGATAACCATATTTAGCCCAGTTTATCTTTCAACCGCAATTTTGACTTTTCTTGGTTCGATGTTAAGTTTTGGTCCAAAATTTGTGCTTTCTAAAATGTTTTTGATCTTTGGCACTTAGTGTTTTGCTTCAATGAAGCTTCCTCATTTTCACTCAAGAATTTTATATGACTTTAAAGTCATATTGAGATCTGTACCAATAACCACAAATAGTTGATATTATCAAGCTCATTTTCTTATGTTTGCACTACTGGCACCAATTTGTCTTGTAATAGCATGAGTTTTAGATTGTTCCGATCTACTTACATTCACTTCTCTGTAGATTTCCTCCCTTACCTAAAGGTTGCCAATTAATATATTCGAAATTATCTTTTCATGTATCTACTGCATGAAAGTAAACGCTTAATGGTCACATTTGTAAAATCAATATTTCGTCGCTATATATTTTTCAACTTTTCTAAAAACGACCTTTCGTCAATGATGAAGTCCTTGTCTATTAAATGGATTTAATATTCCTTCGAAATATTCACTTTTTAGTAAATAGGATCTGAGGCTACATTTGAAGTTCCATAATAACGGCACTGCTCACCTTCCTGTGTAAATTATCTCTGGACTGGCTAAAAATAAGTTTCATATGAAATCACTTTAAAATTTGCACCTTAAAATAATTGTATATATTAACTACACAAAACTTGTATTGTACAACAATTTCTTTCTTCAATATATGGATAATGGCTTAGCTATAATACCTGCCCAACTGTCATATGAATAACTTTGTTCCAATTTATAAGGAGTTAAACGTTGTTTAGACATGGGTTTATGTACATAATGTAAAATTAATTTTTAACAAAAGCAACTAACGCCTAAGCTTGAGTAATATTTGGTACCTAATATTCATAACGATTTCCGCAATCGTAATTCAATATATTTTTTTTCATATTTTCAATTCGCAAAAGTGACGAAGTTCGCGAAAAGATGAAAAATCGCTACTTGAGCAATCCGGACTATAACTTTGAAAAAGTCAATCGTGCTAGTTTGGCTTGTGGTCCAATGGTAAAATGGGCGATCGCACAGGTACGCTCACGCTATCCGATCTAAACTTATCCAAAAAAAACGTTATATTAACTTACAGATAGAATATGCCGATATGTTGAAACGTGTGGAACCGCTTCGCGAGGAATTACAATCACTAGAAGATCAAGCTGAAAAGAATATGAAACACGCTCAAGACACTAAAGATCTTATCACTCAACTCGAACAAAGTATTGCTGCGTACAAAGAAGAATATGCACAATTGATTTCTCAAGCACAAGCCATTAAAGCGGATTTGGAGAATGTTCAAGCGAAAGTCGACCGTTCGATTGCTTTGCTGAAGAGTTTGAATATCGAACGAGACCGTTGGGAGGCAACGAGTGAAACATTCCGTTCCCAAATGTCGACAATTATCGGTGATGTTATGCTATCGGCAGCTTTCATCACATACGGAGGTTACTTCGACCAGCACTATCGTAACAACTTGTTCACAACGTGGTGTCAACATTTGCAATCAGCCAACATTCAGTATCGTGGTGATATAGCCCGAACCGAATATCTCTCCAATCCTGATGAAAGGCTTCGCTGGCAAGCTCATGCACTACCCAGTGATGATCTTTGCACTGAAAATGCGATCATGTTGAAACGCTTCAACCGCTACCCACTTATCATCGACCCTTCGGGACAAGCTACAGAGTTTATAATGAACGAGTTTGCCAATAAGAAGATCACAAAGACTAGTTTCTTGGACGACTCATTCCGAAAGAATTTGGAGTCAGCGCTACGTTTCGGAAATCCGTTGCTCGTACAGGATGTAGAGAACTATGATCCTATTTTGAATCCGGTTTTGAACAGAGAATTGAGGCGCACTGGCGGACGGGTTCTCATTACTCTCGGAGATCAAGACATCGATTTGTCACCATCGTTTGTTATATTCCTTTCGACTCGAGATCCTACCGTAGAGTTCCCACCAGACATTTGCTCCAGAGTAACGTTTGTGAACTTCACTGTAACTCGAAGCTCATTGCAGTCCCAATGCTTGAATCAAGTCCTCAAGGCAGAAAGACCTGACATCGACGAGAAACGCTCAGACCTGTTGAAATTACAAGGAGAGTTTAGACTTCGCTTACGACAGTTGGAAAAGAGCTTGTTGCAGGCGTTGAACGATGCAAAGGGTAAGATTTTGGACGACGATTCCGTAATCACTACCCTGGAAACACTCAAAAAAGAAGCTTATGATATCAATCAGAAAGTCGATGAAACTGATAAAGTCATTGCCGAAATCGAAACAGTTTCGCAACAATATCTACCACTGTCTGTTGCATGCAGTAACATTTACTTCACAATGGACAGCCTGAACCAAGTGCACTTCCTTTATCAATATTCACTGAAAATGTTTTTGGACATCTTTACTACTGTTCTGTATAAAAACCCACATCTCGACGGAAAGACAGAGCATACAGTTCGTCTGAATATCATCACTAAAGATCTGTTCTTGGTTTCCTACGAGCGCGTTGCGCGTGGCATGATCCATTCAGATCGACTGACTTTTGCTCTTCTCATGTGCAAGATCCACTTGAAGGGAACGTCAGAGCAAAACTTGGATGCCGAATTCAACTTTTTCTTGCGAAGCAGGGAAGGTCTTTTTGCGAATCCGCAGCATATCGACGGACTATCTCCCGAGCAAATCGACGCGGTTAATCGTTTGGCGACACGAGTTCCAATCTTCAAAAAGTTATTTGAGAAAATCAAATCGATGCCGGAAATCGGAGCATGGTTGCAACAAGGATCACCAGAGCAAAACGTTCCTCAACTTTGGGACGAATCAAAGGCACTGAGTCCTATCGCTCAGTCCGTTCATCGCTTACTTCTCATTCAAGCTTTCCGGCCGGATCGTGTGATTGCGGCCGCTCAGCTTGTTGTCACAACAATACTCAGCGAAGACTTTATGACAAAGGCTGAAACCGAGCTTGATTTCGGTCAATGCGTCGAGAAAGAATTGACCAATAACACCCCAGCTCTTTTATGTTCCGTTCCTGGTTTCGATGCATCTAGCCGTGTGGATGACTTGGCCGCCGAGTTGAACAAGCAAGTTTCAAGTATTGCTATCGGCTCAGCCGAAGGTTTCAGTCAAGCGGATCGAGCAATAAATATGGCATGCAAGTCTGGACGCTGGGTACTCTTGAAAAACGTGCATTTGGCTCCGCAGTGGCTCGTCCAGCTCGAGAAGAAACTGCACACTCTACAATCGCATAGCGGTTTCCGTTTGTTCTTGACTATGGAAATAAGTCCGAGGGTACCCGTTAATCTGCTTCGCGCTGGTCGCATCTTCGTTTTCGAACCTCCACCAGGCATTCGAGCGAACTTGCTTAGAACCTTCTCAACTGTTCCTGCGACACGTATGATGAAAGTTCCAAGTGAACGAGCTCGACTTTACTTCCTCTTGGCGTGGTTCCATGCCATTGTGCAAGAACGCCTGCGTTACGTTCCGCTTGGTTGGGCTAAGAAGTACGAGTTCAACGAGTCCGATTTGCGAGTCGCTTGTGATACGCTCGATACCTGGATCGATGCGACCGCAATGGGCCGCACAAACTTACCACCAGAAAAAGTTCCATGGGATGCATTAGTCACACTTTTATCGCAGAGTATCTACGGCGGTAAAATCGACAACGATTTTGATCAAAGATTGCTAACGTCGTTCTTATCGAAACTTTTTACTGCTAGAAGCTTCGAGGCTGATTTTGCATTGGTAGCGAATGTGGATGGAGTCGCCGGAGGACCCAATGGGCAACGCCACATTACTATGCCAGATGGAACGAGGCGTGATCATTTCCTGAAATGGATTGAAACTCTAGCCGATAGACAAACACCATCGTGGCTCGGTCTGCCGAATAATGCCGAAAAAGTACTATTGACAACACGTGGAACAGATCTGGTTAGCAAACTGCTGAAAATGCAACAACTTGAGGATGACGATGAGTTAGCCTATAGTGGAGCCGAAGAGGGAGCCGAAGTATCACCAACACACCAAGAAGATGGACGGCCGTCGTGGATGAAAACACTTCATAACAGTGCTACAACTTGGTTAAATCTGCTCCCTAAATCTCTGCATACCCTGAAACGTACTGTCGAAAACATTAAAGATCCGCTTTATAGGTGAGTTGATTTTGAGGTTTCATTTAAGCAAATCCTACCAATATGTTAAAAACTATTGTTACATATATTCGTGATATATTTACAATGCATCCTTGCAGATACTTTGAGCGCGAAGTTACATCTGGTGCCAGATTGCTGCAAACAGTTATCTCTGATTTGCAAGATGTCGTTTTGATTTGTCAAGGAGAGAAAAAACAAACAAACCATCATCGCTCAATGCTATCGGAGCTAGTTCGTGGTATTATTCCAAAAGGTTGGAGACGGTATACCGTACCGGCGGGCTGCACTGTAATTCAGTGGATTACTGACTTCAGTAATCGTGTCCAGCAACTCCAGAAGGTTTCGAAATTAGTATCACAAGCAGGCGCTAAAGAATTACAGGTAACCGAAACATAATTGTTATGCTAAGCTAAATGCTAAACTTATCCAAAATGATTTAGGGTTTCCCTGTCTGGCTAGGAGGTCTTCTAAATCCCGAAGCATACATTACTGCAACTCGTCAATGTGTGGCTCAGGCGAACAGTTGGTCTTTGGAAGAACTAGCTTTGGATGTAACTATAACTGAATCTGGTTCTGATAATGGTCAGAAAGACAGTAGTTTTGGTGTAGTCGGTTTGAAGTTGCAGGGTGCACAATGCAAAAACAATCAGTTGCTGTTGGCCTCAACAATAATGACGGATCTTCCGTTAACTATATTGAAATGGGTGAAGTAAGATGATCAATTTTTTTTTATTGTTGCAATACTTTTAAAATGTATATTCATTTTAGGAACAGCAGCGAGCAACGCCCTGGAAAACTGATTCTGCCTGTTTACTTGAACTCAACAAGGTCGGAACTCTTATTTACAGTTGATCTGGCCGTTGCACCTGGACAAGATCCACACAGCTTCTATGAGCGTGGCGTTGCAGTATTAACTTCAACTGCTTTGAACTAAAACTAAAAGATATGTCTATATGAACGTTCTCTGTTAGTTCCGATTCAAGCTTAAAAATAATACTCGGTAATTTGCTTTCAAAGCGATTATAACGTATCCAGTTTATTCAAAATATTTAATCATGCTTAATAAATACTATTCAATTAAAACCCAATTCTTTCAATTTCATCTACAGCATTTGAAAGTATGTTATTAAATGCAGGAAACAAGAAAGGATTAAAAAGTTCCCTAAACCGTAGTAATGCTTGCGAATTTTAGAACGGTTTTCCGATTAGTAACACTTCAGGGCAACTCAACAATCTTTCAATCTACAGAATAAAATGAAATATTATGTCACGAGCTAAGATTTAAGGTACTAGTACACTTTATAGATTTAAAAAAATCGATTTTTTTGTTATTGCATTTTTCGACTCAATATAACTTCAAAAATGACCTGAAATATTTTTTCCAAATTAGAAACTTTAATATATAAATATTGACTTTGAGCGCATGCAACTTCTAATAAACAAAATGAAAAAAAAAACTTTAAACACGTTTTTCTCGAAACAAGGTTTTTTAAAACGGCGGACAGATAATCTCCGGATTCACCGAACCAATTTTGAAAAACTTTATGGCGTTTTATTTGTTAGAGTATCTTACATCGTAATATACCAGAATATGACAAAGAAAATCAAAAACAAATTTTTGGCGTTAAAGAAACTAGGAAAAAAAGGTTCGATTTTTGATATTTTTTTTAAGTCTGCCATTTCTTTTTTGATTTTTGGTTTTTAAAAACCGTGGTAAATTACGATGTAAGAGACCTTAGTTTTTAAAACCCTGTTGAAATTTTTTGTTTCAAACCTACCAATTCATAGATTATCTGTCCGCCGTAGAGTAACGATTATTTTCAGAACATGATTTCAGCGCCTTTATATAAGGGAAAAATAAATAATCAAATAAAACAAAAATGGTTTTTGTATTTTTCAAATATCAAATAATATTATAAAAAAAGATTCATGTTAATATTTAAGAAAATGTCTGAGAAAAAATTTCTTGAAAAATGGTCATATTTTTGCCTTCTAAAGTGTACTATTACCTTAATGTTGAAGGCACATTCACTTCAATTAGAAACAACAGTATTGCCTCTGAATGAGAATTGCGTGATTTGGTCTCTCTTCAGCGTTTTAAAGTTATCAGTGTTGTCTCCTTTTCGAACAAGCTTACTAATGGATAGCTAGAAGGGAAATAAGTATGCTGATATTGCCTTAGTTTTTACTCTTTTGATAGTTTCGTTTCGATCAAGTTTTCCGAATCAAAGCGCCTGCCTCTGCCGTAAGATTTCCTTTGTCCTAACGATAGTGACAGCTCAAACAAAATAATTTCAAAAGTTTTCGTAAAACAAAGAGCTGTACATACTGACAAACAAGTTTCGGGAAAGACCAAATAAAACACAAGATGTCAATTGTTCATTCAAATTTATTGAATCTCCTCCAAAATAGGCTCCATTTCAAGCGATAAATTTCTTCCAACGAACAATTCAATCATCTATACATTTTTTTGGAGTCATATTCCAGGGTTACCTTGAGTTCATTCAGCGATTTCGCCTTTATGTCTTTAATGGAGGTAAACTGGGTTCCTCGAAACGGCAATTCAAGCTTTCGGAACGTGGAAAAATTTTGATGAATACGGTTGTTGTTCCATGTCAATCTATCTAATAAACATAATACCCAAGTAATGCTGTTAATGCGCTGTTTGACCCTCCGGAAGGTATTCCGAGTGAACAATTCTTTACATATAAAAAAAACAATGAGAAAAACCTTAATTTCGGACCGACTTTGGCTCTCTTTTTTTGGGTTTTGCCTTTTCGTTATCAATGCAAATATGACGAGATATTAAAGAGTGTAACAAAACATCTTCCACGGGTAACTACTTACCCTATTGAAGTTGCAATAAAACGCCGCCAACAGGCAATTGATTTATCAATTTAACTTTCGCTCGTGTAAAACATTGCAGACGCTAAATAAGCAAAAGTAATCAATGTAAGCGCGTTGATGAATAGCTGCCGTTCAGTCTCAACCTGTGGTTATAAAATCGATACCGGTATTTAATCAAATTGGCACTCATTTCAACAATTTGTACATTTGGCACGGGACTTCAAACTATACCAAGTATGTACTGAGCATTCTCCTTCCTGTATCGATACCATGGTTACAATATCAGCTATGCATTAGTAGCATAAGTAAAACACATTCGTGTCTAATACACATACTGAAATGTATTTCTTAGTAACTAAGTAAGCTTATTCATTAAGTACAAACATCATTTAATAGAATTGTACGAATATTGTTCATGCTGAGGATTCTTTAATATGTTGTCTTTGCCAATTCGACAATACTTACAGCACCTAATGTACACTTGGGTCTGTCACTTTACCAGCAAATAATATTGTTCCGGCCGTCTCATCTTCTATCAAAAACATAAATGGCTTATTCGCATTGAATTCCTGGACAGTTGAATCGCCAAACTTATTGGAAAGCACAACATCTAAAAAATTGATTTAATTGCATTTAAATGTTAAGGTGTTTTTTCTTTTTTGATAAAATTTACCAGTGGCTCCAAAAGCTGTAGTACCCTTTTCATTCACAATTAATCCACATTTCTGTATAATATGAGAAACCTTAAGACGATTTTGTAAACCTGCACCACGCGCTAATCCAGGCAATGAGGCTTCAGCGGTGAAAATTTCTTGAATTCCCAGCTGTAAATCATTATTAAGTTGATGAAGCTGTTGAAAAGTGAAAGTAAAAACATACTAACCCTTTCTAAAGCATCTTTCAAGTGGGATGTATAGTCAAACTGGAAGCGAGGAATTGTGACTTTTACTTGCGTTTCTTCCATTAACCACTGTAATCGTTTCAAACCATCGCCCTCGAGTTCTTGTATTAAGTTCTTCAAGCCATCTCTAGCTCCCGGTAAAATGATGGTCATTGAGAACTTTTTGCCCTGATAATGTTGGAAAAAATGTAATGCTAAGTTTTACTATAAATTATTTTCTTGAAGATGCCTCTAGTCACAAAACATAATTTCAGCTTTTGCAAAGGCAGCTTGTTCTTACAGAGCAAGAAACCACCCTAAAATAATACGAACTACTTGTTCGCAGAAAGTGAACCACATTTCAGTTCGACTTTTACAAGTAGTTCTCACAAATAAACTTCTAAGCAACATTTGTATGTGATATGTACTCACCTTATATGGAAGACGAATAATTTTACAATTTAACTTCTTCGATTCGAAATAATAAAAACTACTTTGCTGGGTCATGTAAGTTGTTCGGATTTCGGCTGGCGGGTGTTTATAAAACACGAAATCGAAGGACGCTTCTTCTGTAAATGGTTTTCGCCAGATTCCATCGAAGAATATTGCATTAGCCATTACCATCACGGATGTTTCGATTTCGTCTAGAAATAATTTAATTTTACTTCAATCAAACTATGCATAGAGTTCAATGGTTTTAAATAATAGAGAGAGAGAGAAAGAGAGAAAAAAAAATATTAATTCAATAAAATATAAAATGTGTTGCGGTTGTTTGACTGCGATAAATGACGATGGGTGCATACTAACCTTTTGTAACTAACTGTGGAATATGACCATTTGTAATATTTGCACACCACCGATTGATATGCTCGGCAGAACCCGCAGCATTTTTGAATTGCAAAGGTTCAATGGTAGCATCATAGTGAGCTTCGGCAATCGATGCGAATCGTTGACGAGGTTCAATGAACGTATCCACGTAGATTTTGGTTCCGAAATGAAGCTCGTAGTTTTTGTTCTCTTGCTAGAATAACAGTGGATTAATTTCGAGTTAATTATAAAAGAAAGTAGTCAATAAATTTCCGGATATAATCATTTTCACATAATGATGAATAAATTTTGTCATTTGATCTCTTGATAAATTTCATTCAAATTTATGGGTCCAATCAAAATGGATACGATAATTTGACCGTATTCATATTTGTGTTGAATATTATAATTGAATATTTTTAAGTTATCCACGGTACGATTATATGATTAAATGAGGGGAAAAAAATGGTGGATACTTACGCCCAATGACGTGAGTATTCTTTTGTACATTTCACGTATCAATGCTGGTGTTCGGAGATTGGGAAGGACTGCAGATAGCTCTCTTTTGGTATTTGATTCTGGTCCAGCTCCTTCGGAAAGAAGCGATAGTAGAATCTTTACGGAGATTGGTGAAGTAATAGTATTTGATGGCTCGGCAAGTAGAACATCCTGTAATAAAAAAATACAAATAATAAAAGATTATTGTTTGGCTAGTATTTGTATAATAGATCATAGCATGGCCTTTGCAGGTATGTATTTAATGTTATGACTCAACCGATTTTTTGACAGGAGGATATATATCAGCCAGGATCCGAAAAGAATCAATCAGTAACCAGTCGAAATTTTGAGGAAAACGATGGTATTGGAATGGTAAATGTGGCAGCACAGCAGCATAAGTTAAGGTAAAAGGTTTGAATCAAAAGTAAATAGTCATCGTCATCCTCTGTCTCAGATTCTATAACTAATCATGAGAACAGAGAACTCATTAGCTCTTTTAGTTTCCTTCTTTTTCTGTTTTTCCCATATCTGAAGGCCTTGTTTGCTTTTCCTATAATAACTAGAATGCCTTGCCATTTTAAAATGTAGACCCTTAGGAAAGATTAGGTCAGTTAGATATTGAGAGGAGTTAGAGCGGCTTGGAAAAGAGACAACCATAGAAGGTGATGAACTAGTTTTATCGTTTGATATCAAGGCTTTGTTCCCAAATGTGCGGGTAAAATTAACACTTGAACTCTTTGAGCATTGGCTATTTGAAAAGAATTACTCTTCGGAGTGGAGAAAGGAGAGTAGGCGTGGGGGTTAAGGGCTGCTTGAAACTTGCAAACTCAATTTGCATGAGTCAAAATTAGCGTACGGCCAAGGCGGAGCGACGAGAGCGTCGAGTCGAGCATAGCGAGCATGAAACAGCACAGTGAATTGCGTCCATGTAGATGCAATGAGATGGAAAATTGTAAACGAAATTTTACAGTAGCAGTCAAAACAAAGAGTTCTCAAGAATAAAATATTGTATTCTCGAATCATCAACCACATAATTGTACGTTTGTTCGTACTGTAATGTTAACTATTTTATAAAAAAAAAAATTGGTTTTATCGCTATTTAATTATACAGCCAGAGCTTTGTTCGAATACTAGCTCAAAATTGTCCAAACTTTGAATTGTGGTTTTTGGACTCTAGCATAGAGTGTCTACAGTCCATTTACTTGAAATATCAGCATACTTATTGGCTGAATTGAAATAAATATTCAAATAAAAAACCCAAAGTCAAATCCAATGCATAAATGGAAAAAGGGAACCAAATTGACGCGGCCTATACGGACTTTAGTAAGGCTTTCGACCGAGTTGACCATCAAACTTTGGTTCAAAAACTTCGCAACTTTGGTATTTCCGGTTCTCTTCTTAACTGGCTCCAGTCTTACCTCTGCGATCGAACCCAATTCGTAGAATTTCAAGGCCACTTGTCCAAAAAAGTTTTGGCATCTTCTGGAGTACCACAAGGCAGTCATTTAGACCCCCTGCTTTTTAACATCTTCATTTCTGATGTGTCTGAGATACTGCTTGGTATACCGCATCTCTTTTATGCAGACGACTTAAAAATCTATCACATCATAAACTCGCAGTCTGATGCAACCTTTCTACAATCAAAGCTTCAATCCCTCGAACAGTGGTGCGATGTGAATAATCTCAATCTTAACATCAATAAGTGCCATGTGATAAGTTTTTCTCGTAGGCATGCAACCACGATGTATTCCTACTACCTTAACGACTTCAAATTGAATAGGGTCGATCATATTATAGACCTTGGCGTAGTATTGGATAACAAGATGCGCTTCAATTTGCACTATGACAAAATCCTTGCCAGAGCTAATAAACAGCTTGGATTCATAAAGAGACGCGCTAAAGAGTTTAAAAATATATGGGTTACCAAATCATTATATACCACCCTAGTGCGTCCTTTATTAGAATATGCTTGCATTATATGGAACCCTGCTTTCGAGCTACATAGCGATAGAGTTGAGTCTGTTCAGAAACAATTTGTACTTTTCGCTTTGAGAAATCTCTATGACCCACGAGATTTTCAACATCTGCCATCTTACAAATTCAGACTGAGTCTTCTAAATTTAATGTCTCTTTCTTCTAGAAGAACTCTGCTCAGCGCTTGCCTTACATTTGATATTATTAGTGGTGCGGTAATCATTGAAGATCTCTCTAGTAAAATTACTTTCAATAACCGACCAAGACGCACCAGATATGCAAATCTGCTCAATGAATTCAGTCATCACACTACCTATGCATATAATGAGCCCATTAATAGGTGCTGTAGGATATTCAATTCTATAAGCAGCCACTACTCTTCGGGGATTACTAAATCAAACTTCAAAAATAACTTGTCCAAAGCCCTTTCCACATCCATACCCGGTTAACTTCCATCGTTACTAGCCTAAATTTAATTAAAATAATGTAGAATAACTGGTACAAAATTTGTGATGTATTGTATCTTTTTTACGGACAATTTGTATTATATATTTATGATTAATTGTATTTAAGATTTGTATTATGTTTTTCTTGTTGTTATGTTGCCTTGTTTGGTAAAAAAATAAATAAATAAATAAAAAGCTTGTGTGTAAACCAAAAATTTACCTTCCAATTCATAAAACCAAACTAGAATTTAAAATATGTACAACTTTCTGGAGACCTGTACGTTTACCCTACAAATATATTTTATAAACACATTAGTTGTGCATACAAATATATACAAAAATGTAGACTTTTATGCAAACATATTTGCCACGCAAACAAAAGTTTCGGGGTAAACAGCAATAGTTCAAAATTTGTCTACTTACTGTATATTATCGAAATACTTTTTACAACAACAACATACATTACTTCTCTGAGCACTCGAGGAATGAAATCAGTTTGAATCGATGTTGTCGCTACTATCATATTTCCACTCTTTGGTCGCTGCTTCGACATGGCCTCTTCCATTTGAAAGTAAATACATGATCGATATCGGCGCGTTGCTTGACTCCACGCTCGCGACGCTCTCGTCGCTCTGTCTTGGCCTTACCCTAACATATAACATTTTCAGAAGGAAATACTTTAAAACTACTAAGGATTTCAACATGGAAACTCCTTTTCCACGGCTAAAGAGTGTGATGTTTATGGACAAGCCGCAAAAGAAACTTCACGAAGAAGGTTCGCTTCCCTTTTTACGAATGAGGTACGTAGATGACATCCTGCCTATCGTGGAAAAGATGCTTTGGCAGAGACTTTGAAGCTGCTGAACAAAGCACATAAAGATATCCAATTTTCAATGAAAGTCTAAAATAACAAAACAAATACTCTCCTTGGATTTGATGATAATCAGAACAGATTGTCTTCTTGAACATACAAACACATACGGGCGGAGGAGTACAATATAAAATGAGACAACGCTGAGGAGATCAACAATTACGAAAGCTAGATGCATACGGGAGCCTAAACATATAAAAAAACCCAAATGAATAGACGACTCAATACCGACCATGCATTAGCATTGTTCAGGTAAGTATATGCTCACAGTTAAAGTACTGTGCGAATCAATTGGGGAAAATATATATCAAAATATTTTATTAAGATGTTCTGATGGGTTTTCCAGCAGTTTGAACGAGAAGAAATCCTTGCATAAAAAATGAGTTTTGTCGCTGAACATAACCTTATTCCAGTCTTCTGCATTCCAAATTTCCCAATACAAACTGGCCCAATGCGAACTTTTTCTCTTCATTGCAGGTGTTAATAACTACTATTGTGTATAAAAAATGTACCTGTCCGATGAGTTGTCTTAATTTTGCGTCAAAATTTGCTCCCTCGTTTTGAAATATTTTCTAATTTGTAATCCTGGAAACTTTGAGTTTTCCAAATTCAACTGATACAGAAATATCCTTCAAAGTCATAGAGATATGCTGACTTAGGGCAATAATGTTCGTCCTTCTCCTGAGAATCATATCTATATTTTTACGCACGTGATAACCAGGCAACTAATGGAATCCAAAATGCTCAATCTGCGATGGTCACGTAGTCAAACCTACTTAAACTAATCAACGCCAAATTTTCTTCGTGACAAAATGCAATTGAACCTGGTTTGAGGCAGAAAATCCATGTGAAAGAACTGATTTTATTAAAAATGCAGCTTGCCTCAATTAATTTGCACGGTACTGTATGTTAACTTAAGTCTCAGTGTGTGATCACGGTTTGTCTTTAACGGTTGGATTCGTACCAGGGACCGAACACACTATTGGTTGGTGCTCTACTCGCTTGGTAGAGGTGCGCTACTCTACAGCACCTCTACCTAGAGATACATTCCAACTAGCACCTCATGCAACGGAAGCATCTTATAATTTAATTTGAAGCACTAAAATTGGTTTTAAATATTTTGATTTAAAAACCTCTTCTCTTTCCGTAACCTGTTAGTGTAGACTAATAGACACGGATGCAGAGGGTAGATTATGTACTTTCAAAATACTAATATCTGTCAAGAAATTTTAATATATCCAACTTCTAAAAGAAAAATGGCTTTTAAATTAAAATATTTGGATATAAAGCTGGGCAAAAGGTTGAATCAGATTAAATTGATTGAAACTGGCTACTTATGTTGAAATATTTTGTTACAACAACAAAGCAAAAACTGTAGGCTACTTCTAACAACAATAAAATTTTTGGCACCATGCAAGTCCCATTGAACCCTTTTTTTAATTTACAACCAAACATGGAACTCGTTCCTAATTTGTCATTGTGTTCATGGCATATTCACCTCGAAAAACCCAATTGGCTGTTAAGCATGAAATGACCAATTATGATAATGAAAGCCATATAGACTATAAATAAATTAAATTGAATGTGATTTCCATCATGAACGTATAGCTTCAAGTCTCAGGTCGAAAGATGCAACATCATTTCTTTTTTTTTAATTCGAACCCCTTAAAAACTCTAATGTTTTCCGTCATTAACGATTAACAGCAAGTTTTATTAGTGATGTATTTCCCAGCAGTCACCATATACGCACTCCAGGCATGACTCATCCAAAGTTAATGGATCCTATTCAGATGCTTGTTATCGATAGATTCTTTATTAAATCTCATCAGTAAACAATCGCACCAAACAAAAGCGACAACCAAATACAATAGGTTCTATTTCAATTTTCCAGATCGGCGTCGTGTGTTGAAGCTCTAAAGACAGGTTTGAGTATTTTCATCATCGAAAATAACAAAACCGGCTTCAATATTTGAAATATATAATTAAGTTGACAAAAAAGACAAACTGATGCCAAACGGGTCTTAACAATTCAATTACCTATCTCATAGCAAAGTGTACGGTGATTCCGCGGTTAGCTGATCACTTTATTTATGCACCACCAACTGGAAGAGTCGTGTAGAAAGTGTTCAATGCTCAACCGTATATTCCGAAATTAATCATGATGCTCTTTTAACCTACAGATGATGAACAGATATGTACAATCGACGCCATTGTAACTACTCAAGCAATTTCACTATGTTTATTACAAGCATTTAAACCGTATTTATTGTTCACAGTCGATGTCCAATGCTAAATGTTATCAAAAAAAGCACAAAACATCAAAAACAAATAAAACAGGCCGCTCTATAAGCAATATAGATACTCGTATAAGCACGTGAAACGCTCGACTACAGGTTCTGCAGCTAAAAACCACTGATTCATCCTGAAAACTTGGCCGAAGAGCTCGGTTTTCCCTAGTCTGTGACTTGAGTTACTCGTTCACACTCTAGTGTTTACTTAACTTTATCAAGACCATTTACCCTGACCTAAACAGGCATGAGCTTAAATTTTTCTATGGCTAGATTAACAATAAATATTTACCATGCAGTTATTTTAGTAGGAAATTCAAGATGCTTGCTTAAGATTTATTTGCACTTAACAATACGCACCTTGAGTAATCGCCAGTCGAAAGTGTCATGCCGGTTATCGCGGAAAGGGACGAAATCATCGAAATCCCAATAATCAGTATCATTAATAAAGGTCGAATTTTTCGACGGTGCCTGGTTTATTCGAGGTGGCTGGGTGGTCGCACTATTTGCACCGTGTGTAGCGCAGATTCCCAACATTAAGAGGAACACTGCAATATAATTTCGAATGTTAATTGAAACAAATTATTTTCCTGTCCAGTGGTAAAATGATTCTAAGAAGAGCAAAAGCAAACTCACCAAATCGAATCATTTTTGCGGCCTTAAGTTTTATAATTATCACTGAACTCGTAAAACACTTGTCACCAATTCTAGTTCACCAGTAATAACTTACTGCGATAACTACCTCTGACCGCGCAGAGATCTCAGCTTGGAATAACGATTGTTCGAAAATCAAAGCGGCCTAAATAAATTTGACTGCTCTCTCCGATGCTGCTGATCAACACTTCAAAAATGATCAGTAAGCACACTCAGAGCTTCACCCGACTTCTATGATAACGACAGATACTTTTCTCAGAATCCCATAAACTGGTAGAACAAGCTAACTTCTTTCAGTATCTGTGATCATGACCATATCCCAAAGTGCTCAGCATCTTTCATAGTCTCTTACCGATATTCTTCAAGCTAACAAAACAAAGCAAAACATGTCGACGGAACAATCAGAAGCCTTCAATTCTCTTCGGAAGTGGTGAATTCCCATTGCTACGCTGGTCACGTCTCTCACCTCGTCACCTACGTCTGTTATTCATCTCAGTAATTTATGTTGAATTGAGTTGTTTTGGACATGCTGCATAATATACTTTCTTTCGAAATAAGTGAATTCCAGCTATTTATATGAATAAAGGAATAGATTTTCGATATTTAAAATTTTAAAGAAGGTACGAGTTCTGATGATAAGGTGCCGGAAAAGTGTTTTGCCATTAGATGGCATAGTTTGCAAAGGTACTAATTCTACTGTTCAAGAATTGCTAATATATACTTATGTTTATGTCACATGGTCGAAAAATATTTTACGAATATAGGAGAGTTATAGTAAAACGCAAAATTAATCGTAATTTAGAAACGAATACTTTGGATTATTACCTCTTTTGCTTGTGAGTACCGTTATGCAGGAAACGTAGGATTATTTTGCGATAGTGATTTCACAAGTAACTTTTATTAAAATAGAAATATGGATCATCTGCAAGAAGCAGTTTAAGGCTTAAAGTACAATCGTTGGGATGATTGCTCAATGTTGAAATTATGGGAAAAAGGGCGCTTGAGGTAGTATTTTCGAAAGAAAACGAAGCCAACATTCTGTTAAGGGAGAGCAGAAAGGGACTACAAAGGAACGAGTCTGGTTCAGTCAAACGAAAGTCTGGTTCGAAAAAGACGGAAAACTAATCAAAGCCAGCGTCTTGGATATTAATGGATTAGTAACTGTTACCACTATGTAAAAAGTGAATGAAATATTTATTTCAAAATTGGAGATCTAAATATAATTAATTACAAAATACAATAATTGCTTTTAATAAAATTCTTCTCTTACATCTTCCTCGCTCGACCTTCATTTTCTTGCTTTTATGTTGATACATTCAAGGTATGATGATGCTTAGAATAAGATCAATGTGTTTTTGATGCAGCGTTTGTTTTTACAAAGAGCGTAGCGTTTGCTTGTTGATTGTTCCCTCTGTCAATGACTTTGGCCTGTGAAAACGATGAACTTGATTTAGCCCTTAATCGCTGTGAATTTCACATGAACTGAAAGATCTCCTTAATTTAAATAATTAAACTTTTAATTTGCATCGGAATTACGGACCACAACCAAACTTTTCGTCACATATGATTTGTTTTGAAAAAAGTTTCGTACCCTCCACTGGAGTTCGCTGCAGTCTGCAACAAATAGCAGTTTCAGAACGCACCCAGCCTCAGGGAGTTTGTCAATTTTTCACAATCAGTTCGAATGTGTGTGTGTGCCGAGTGCATTGTCGGAGGAAATCTCTTTTGTTTTGTTAGGACACTTGTTTGGAAATAATTTCCTGATTTCGTGGTTTTCCGATCCGTTTCAATTCAAATACGCGTCGCAATGTACGGCTGGCGTGTGTAATTATTGATTGCGGCCGGTTCGAGCGTTTCGCGTGAGCGCTATACCAGGTCTGTGCGATAAGACTGCGTCCCGTGCCATAAGTATCGTCGCCCTCGACTTCGCCATGACTCCCGCAACAAGAAACCAAGCTCGAACTGAAGGGCGGTGCTTTTTACTTTCCGCTGCATTCCTAATTTTAACGCTTCAACTCGGAATATGTGCGGCCAGAGGTATGAAAATGCGAATTTGCCAGTTGCGAATGAATGCGGTGCCGTAAATCACTTAGAAATTAGCAAGCAGATTTGGGCGAGTGAGTGAGGTTATGATCGATAAACAAGAAATCATTAGTCGATTCGATGTCATCGCAAGCTAATAAACGCCTTTGGTGTCCAAATTGAATTATTCCAAGCAGTCCGTTCGCAACTGGAGCAGATTAATATTTGTTTACTTGAATTTCTTGTGGTGATGCGTTGAATGCTGATTGGAAATTTTGTTATCTGTCTTGCAGAGGAGCGGCTAGCTGAAGTGGGCAGCAATGCAACGCTGGTGTGTTCGATTTCAGACAGCGGAGTCTGGTGGACGTTCAACGAGAGGAATGTTACAAAAGAGGATGTCAGGTAAATAGCAATTGGAAGTCTCATTGAACTGGATTATTTGTGGATGTATTGCGAACCAAGCGGTATAAATTCGTCTGAAGTGTCGATTAAACGTCAGTTTAGCTTTGAGTACTTATTTGATGTAAAAAGGATTGCAGGAGTATTCTTCGTGAAACCATTCTTCAACGTGAAATAATGATTTAAATATTTGCGGTCGAAGTATTAATTTAGAGTCTGATCGATTCTGTGTAATTCGGGCGTCACTATTCTGGTTTTTTTTTTTCAAAAATGGACTGACAGTGACAGTCGGGCAAGCACATTCAATATTTCTGGAATCTAGTTATGCTATAAAATAAAGGTGCAATTCAAATAAAGTCGTAGTACTATATCGCACTAATTATACAAAAAAATATTTCTACAATAGCTTCAAAGCTCAACAAGAAAGAAATTCTATTAAGGCTTTTAGCAAATTAAACTTAGTAGTAAAAGTTTTTCTCGATTCTCTTTTAAAGTTGATCCTAGCATTTACATGGATCATTTCAATACTCAGATTTGTGAGCTCGGTGTTTATTATTCATCAGTTTTGTGAGCAAGGAATCGTAATAAATGTCTGAACTTTGACTGTATCCCGCAGCAGAAATAAGTAAAATATTTAAAAAAGTTTAATTAATTCACATATCCACAACACAAATGTGAATGAGGAAAAAAAAATCAAAACTGGCGGGTTCCATTTATTCCAGTCTTCGAAAAAGGTCATTTTGGTAGAATGTTGATTATTTTGCATTCAACGATTCATTCCTTCCTACTAAGGTTCGATTCAATTTACATCTGGAAGCTGTACTGTTTTTAATACTTGTGGACAGTTGCAAGATGACCAAGTCCTAACTAAAATTGAATTATGCTTCGGATCATTGGCTTGGTAAATAAAGTAGCTGCCCAAAACCTTCAACATGAGGTAAATGCGCTAGTCCCCGGACAGTTAGTGCATATTTCAACTTAAGTTCGGTATTATTAATTAGAAGCTTAATATTTAGTTTACATACACGCTTTTTTATACATTAGGATTGGCTATGAGTCTATTGTTTCAATTTTCAATTTAATAAAATAAATAAGTATGCTGATATTCCAAGTAAATGAACTTGAGTCAAATGGCGCTAGTCTCCGGATACCAGAAATCAGTGTTCGGACAACTCTGAGCTTGTATTTGGACAAAGCTTTAATTGCTTACTAAAATAGCAATTACTCCATTTGAATTCTCCTTTAAGGTTGTTTCGTTTCACCTGGATACAAAAATGGCGTCGACCGACCAATAAAGTCTATAATATTAGTGTTTGGTCATTTGATTAAATGGCTTTTAAAGGGTGTATAGGGAGTATCATACCAGCATAATTTTCATTTTAGAGTTTATTAGAGCTAATTTTAATCATATCAAGTGACCAATATGTGCAATAGAATATTTGTTTAGTTTGTTAGTGTTCGAATGTTCTTGTCTGAATGCTGAAAAACTGCTCAAAAACGATTCTAATCTTCGGACATTAAAACTTTCCAATAACTTTTCCATAAAATATGCTTTCGGTGACTGTAAACTTCATTAACAATGTTCTTTATGCATGCAAAATAAAGCTTAACTACAAAGATATTTAACTACTTACATAAAGACAATAAATTACGTTTAGTAATTTCGCCTACCTTTATATGAAATTACGTGAGACACATCTTTTCAATAAACATGCAGACTTCAAATGGTAACACGTTGTATACTGGATGCTGATTGTTGATTTGTTTAAACTTATGGCTATTGGCCAAAAAAGAAAAAGAAAACAAAATGTGAACCATGTTTCGCAGAAAATGAACAATAGATTCAGAATGTCCACACACTAGCACTGTACGGAGACGAGTACAGTTACCCTACTCACAAAGACATTCATTTTTCCAAGGACGTCCAAACAAATCGTTATCTGCATAATGGTTTCAATGAAGTTCAAATTACACAATCTTGAGTGAGCTGCATACCTTTTAGAAAATGTCGTGAAAAACGGTTGAGGGCCCAACCGTTTTTCACGACATTTTCTTACTGTGCAGTTTCCGAGTGCCCAAGAGGCTAATAGAAATAGTTTATTTTCTTACCCTTTTCCTGTTATAAAACATGTGCAGGAAATTATTTCAATAAAGCTAGCCACTCTCTTTTGAATAAATGCATCAAAGTGAGAGGAGATAGTTCTACACCTTCTATTCCAGTATTTGGATCTTGGTGCTCATCTTTATGTTGTAGTTCTAGTATTTCATTGGAGGATGCAATGGTTTCCGCAAAACAAGTTGGTCTTCAGGCTATCGAGCACAGAACAAAAAGTATGACTCAATCAAGGAAAATGACGCTAATATGGCAAAATATACCTATAGACTATATTCATTTATTCAAATCTCATTTAACAGAAAATCCAATTATAAAATGAGATACAAAAAATAACAAAAATCATTAATATAAAGCAAAACAAAGGAATAAAAATAAAATAGAAGAAAAACTAAGGAAAAAAATATGCAATAAAAATAGCTAAGAGGATGCGTTAACATATCAATAACATGTTTTTTAAAAGATTGAAAAGACATGGACAAAGAATCAAACTGATGCTCATCATGGCTTCTAAGTATCCTAGGTATTGGTTAGTTAAAATGCACAAGAGTACGCGCAAAGGGAGTAAGGAAAAACGATTGAGTTCTAATCGGGCGATCAGACACACGTAAGAAATGACATACGCGAATGTTGGAAGACAGTAAGCCATGATAAAGCTTATAAAAAAGACATTCATCCAGGAATATTCTGCGGGTTCTCAGCAAATGGAGATTTAAAAAAAGCAGACGGTCATCATAAGGATGATAAGCAACATTAAACTTGTACAAAAGGCAGTGAGTAAATTTACGCCGAAAGGCTTCAACAGCATTAAACAGGTACACGAAACGAGGATACTACACTTAGGAGCAATATTCAACAATGCAACGAACAAGAGAAATAAAAAGACGAACACATGTGTTGATATTGGTTGCAAAGCGAGAGCAGTGCAGAACGAAACCAGCTACATTTGAAGACTTAGCAACAACAAAAGAAACATGCAGACCAAATTTCAAGGGAGTTCGCAGAGCACCAATCACTTAAAAAAAAGATCCGATTGTAAATTACAACAATCATTGTTGGAAGCGACAACACGGAGAATTTTAAGGTCATCAGCATACAACAGAGAGTCACGCTGAAAGTTACAAGAAACGTCATTGATAAACAATGTGGAAAGGAGGTGACCAAGGATGGAACCTTGGGGAACACCAGAAGTAGGAAAAAAAGAGGAGGAAGAAGAACCGTTAAACACAATACGGCAGACGCGATCATGGATGTAGGAAGAAAACCAGGATGTAAGAGAACTGGAAACCCCAAAATTAGAGATCTTATCCAACAGCACTGAGTGGTTTACCCTGTCAAATGCTTTCGCGAAGTCAGTGTAAATCACATCAGCTTGAAGACCATTGTCCAAAGTGCACGCGACGAAGTTAGTGAATCCCACTAAATTCGTAGTCGTTGAACGTCTCTTGATGAAACCATGTTGCTCTACAGAAAATAAGTGACTAAAAGCACCATGAATTCTGTCATGAGTAATCCGCTCAAGCAACTTCGGAAAGCAGGACAGGAGGGATATAGGACGGTAGTTGGCCACATTGCCTATGTCCCCCGATTTTAAAATCGGAAAAACATTAGTAGCTTTGCAGGTAGAAGGAAAAACACCAACAGACAAATTCAAATTAAATAATATAGCAAAGGTACACATAAGGAAGATATAAGAGACGTAACAAACACATTAGGAATGCCATCTGGGCCGCTGCTTGCTGAGTGATCCAACGAAGATGTTAGGATTTCCACCTCCAGAGGATTGGTCATCACAAAATTCTCATGAGAAAACACAGCCGTAGCAGAGCTCCCTGAAGCAAAGTTAGGATAAGAAAATGAAGAAGCAAAGAACTTAGCAAATAAACCACAAATATCTTGAGGGATAGAAGCCGAAGAAAAAAAGTGTCAGGAAACCGGTTTGCTAAATTTTAGGGAGCGGGCATACGACCGAAAAGGCTTCGAGTTATTTGAGGAAAGACTCGCTTCAATATGGGCGAAATACCCACGTTTCGCTTTTTCAACGCCTCAACAGATTAACTACGAAGAAATTCATTTCGAGCCTTATCTTTCTCGCGCAAAGATTTGGAAACTGCGACAGAAAACCAAGGAGGACAAGCACCACGACGTGAAAGAGAGACAGGAGTAAATCTAGAAACAATGAAATTACTAAGAACCAGCATCATTTATTTCAAGTAACCTTGAAAACGTAGACTACTTCATGTATTTAGAGACGAACTTCTCGAAGGATGAAAATGCACTTGAAGAAATTAAACGACGTATTCAACTAGCCAATAGGACATTCTTCTCTGTACTCTCCACTATGAAATCTCGACGCGTTCACAAAAAACTGAGGCTCCGTATCTGTAAAACAATCATATACCTGTTTTATGCTAGGGAAGCGAAAAGTTGACACTGACCCAGGCGTCTGAAAAATCCTAAATTTGTTTGAAAGAAAGGTAGAATTATCGGTCCAGTATGGGAAGAAAGTGGATGGCGAATCCGATACAACTACGAGTTGTATAATCTATATGACGAGCTGTTAGTCTCCGCTGTGATAAAACTACAGAAATCGCAATGGCCTGGTTACATCAAACGAATGAGTAAAAATCGAGTCCTCAAGCGGGTTTTTAAAAGTATGAGCGAGCGGAATAAATAAAGACGTAATAGGTGCTGATAGCAGATTGCGACCAGAAGCACTGTATAAGGATGCCAAGTCTCCACACGTTTCACAATTGTGATGATAAAGAAACCTGTAATTTTAGATTCGATATTAATACATTTTTGATTTCAGTCTAATGCATACTGTCTAATGCAAACTGTTTGCTTTTCGCAATGATCGAGACCGGTTTTTAACTGAATATATTTGTAGGAATAGATTAAACGGTCGTCCTACCTCAATGGTCGACATTCTTTGTGAGAACTTCAATATTCCTACCTTAGATAGGGACGTGTTATACAAGAATCTGATCTCGAAGTAACATATGAGGAGTGTAGAGTTAAAACCGGCTACTGAGGAGAATTCTGCACAAAGATCTCGGATTATTTGGTTACAAATTTCAATTGACTCAGAAATGAAAGGCGCACGACCCTCCGCTTCGTTATCGCTTCGCGATTTGGGCCTTAGAGCAGCTTGAATTGGATAACGATTTTGGGCGAAAAATCGGCGGCTACGTTAACAAACAAAATTGTCGCATCTGGGGTTCGGAAAACCCGCACGTTATTGTCGAGAAGCCAATGCATCCACAGAGGGTGACGGTTTGGTGCGGATTGTGGAGTGGTGGCTTCATTGGACCATTTTTCTTCGAAAATGGGGCTGGGAACAACGTTTCGGTCAACGGTGAACGTTACAGAGCCATGTTATCCGACTTTTTTTTTACTGAAATTGAAGACATAGATTTGGATGACCTCTGATTCATGCAAGATGACGCGCCATTCCACAATCGATCTTTTACGCACCAAATTGTGTTATCAGCCGTATTGGCGATGTCAATTGGCCGCCTCGAAGCTGCGATTTGACCCCTTTGGACTTTTTTTTGTGGTGAACTGTGAAGGATCGATGTTATGCCAACAATCCAGAAACGGTTCAAGCACTTAGGGCCAATATCATCCAAGCAATCCGTGAGCTACAGCCCGAAATCATCAACAAGGTCTTGGAAAATTGGAGTGACAGAATGCGCTACTGCGAAGCCAGCCGAGGCAGCCACTTGAACGAAATTGTGTTCCATTATTAATGGAAATGTTTACTCTTACTAATAAAGTCATAATACATGGAAAAAATTAAATTTTGTTCATTTTATTACATTTTTAAAAAGACACTTGTATTTGGCCCACTCTGTATATCTTACCATACACCGGATAGATTCACAAAATAGATAATAGATAATAATACAATAGTGTGTAATTTTTACTCAAAAACAGAATCAACTTGAATGAAACGTTCAGCTCATTCAAATACAACACCCGAATTGTATCAAAATAACCATTCCAATGTCCAGACTAAACAAAAAAGAACAATTAAAAACCACCTGATCTCCAGTTGTGATTGTGATTGGTTGATTTAGAGATAGCCGTTTTTGCAGCGGACATACAATTTTAAAAAAAAATTTTTCACAGCCAATTTGATAATGATTTAGCCGGATCATCAACATTTCTGGATTAAACTCGTATCGATTAATAAAATCCATTGTTTAACTCATTTTATGAAAAAGTGAAGATTGTCGGTTTTGATTCTATACCCCTCATATCACTTGTTACATTTTCCTTCCTTTCTCGTTATTTACTTTCTTCACTAAATAATGTACTCAATGTTATTAATAGAATCCCTCATCTCACCCTCACTTATCTTCGTCTGTCTTTCATTTGTTTGGCTATTTCCATTTCTCCGTATGTGTGCCTCGATCCTCCTATCCTCTTCTCATTATGGGATTAACTTTTTACCGATCTGCTTAGGTACAATCAACTTCCAATCTCCGGTTTAATTTTTTAAAAGCTAATTACACTGTTTTGATCTATCAAATTTCTTTAAAGGGCGAAATGTGGATGCATTTCTCAACAAAAATTATTCCTTCCTTTCCAAGTTAATCTTCTTCCTAACCCTGAACCTTCTTGGTTCACCGATGGTGTCGTCATTATTTGTTAGAACTAAAGATGCACCTCGTAAGAAAAACAGAACGTCAAGCTAGTTTAGTGACCTTCTCAAGTATCAAAATCGACATGCTACTACCAACAAGGCTGCTAATGACACGGTGTGTGTATAATTTGAACACGTCAAAGTTTCTATTACATCTAGTCATCTAAAACTCCTTTGCCTATGTCAACTCCCTTTGAATTTTCTCTGGTATGAATTTTCATGAATGTCTGCCTCAAGATAGTTATGAGCTTCTCGCTCATTTCTTCCTTTCTTTTACTTCCGGTCATAATCCTTCAACGCCAACAGTTAGTTTTTCATTGCCCACTTGTACTCAACCTATATTTGCACACGTCCTATAGAAATCCAGTCTTTGATTAGGTCTTTTGATGTAAGCACTGACTTCGGCGTTGACGGCATTCGAATTGCTTTTTGCCAAAACACTTTTCTTTTCCATGTATATTAATCTGGAATTCCCCGTCCAAGAAGCTGGTTTGGAGAATTTGCGATTTATCATATTTCAAATGTTGCGAAGTGTCCTAAAGTGGTCTTTACTTGCAAAACATTTCTTCAATAGCTCTCCTACTCTGATCTCAGCTTCTATCTCAATCTTGTGGATGGTTTCAAGAGCCTATGCCTAATATTCGTCAACACTGCCAGGGTCTCTCGCTATTCCGGCTTTATAATTAGATTTTGCAAACCTTTTGTTAACCTTTCCATGTTGTTACATCTATTTTTCTCCTTCGCCCGTAATGCCCTAGAATATTGTTGTCACATTTTGGGTCCTCACTTTAGGTGTTCTATTTTGACTACAGTATGTGTCTCTTCATTCTACAAATCCCTTCCTTTGAGTCACAAAGAGAGTCCATCAACGAGTGTCTTCTATAAAGTTGTATATCCGTAGATCGATATCTCTCTTAGGGGTCCGAGCCGCCCCAATAGAACTTTATTCTGTTCTAATGTTCATTTTGAGCGTACAAACACTTTGATTTTCAGCACAGTAAACTTACCCTTGGTCCCCTTCCACGAATGATTGCTACATTCACAAATTCATTGAGAAATAATGTTCTAACGTATATTTATTAATTCAACTTTATTATTTTTTTACGTTCAATCTTGCTTTAAATTTGGTATTAGTTGTCTGAATTAGCTATCTGTTTTCGTAGTGCTAAGCATTTTATAGTTTTATCTAGTCTATAATTGCATTTATTGGTTAAT
Organism: Nemotelus pantherinus; assembly: GCA_963978885.1. Lineage (NCBI taxonomy): Eukaryota > Metazoa > Arthropoda > Insecta > Diptera > Stratiomyidae > Nemotelus > Nemotelus pantherinus. The sequence goes on from OZ022263.1 coordinate 34,885,768, forward strand.
AAATAAATAATACATGATGAAGCTTGGCTAGCCGAGTGAATATGGTAAAGCTCTCTCTATTCTTCTATTTAAATAATATTGGAACGTTTCAATGATATATTGGCATACACACCTTTTTTCGTCTTAAAGTTTTAGTCTGCAGTAGAGTTTACAATGATATGTATGTATATTATTCAACTCCAACTAAATTCGCATATTTATAAGTTTACAAACGATCTGTGTATCAAAAACTGTGCAGCTGTAGGATACAGACACCTTCAAAAAGAGCCGGAAACCCATCTTGGATGCGGATGAATGTGCTCCAAAAAATTTAAACTAACGATACAGTCCCAATCCTAAATTTGCATTAAATAGGACTTTAGCTATAAATTTGCATTGTTTACAGAATAAATTTACTATATTTATACCAAGAGAAAACTTCAGGGCTTACAAATCGTGAGATTGCCAAAATACTTTAGTTTGATAAATCATATTGAATGCAGCAGTTAAGATAAAGCCAATAATATCTAACATGCAGGTTCACTATGTCGCTCTTCCATTGGTTTTAACTTTTAATTTTATCAATAGATCTTCAATAATTCAAAACACAGAATTAATTGTATTTAAAATCATAACTTTTAAACGGCTTATAAACGAACTCATGACTCACATTATCCTTAAAAATACATTATAGGTACAAACAATCTTCCCAGACATTGAATACCCATGACAGGAACGTTGTTCTGGAGCCTACGGAAACCATCAAACTGAACAACACTTTAACTATCATAAAAGTTAGCCTGAAAGATGAAGGCAACTTTACTTGTAGGAGCTCCAGTCCAGATACCTCCACGGATATGAGTCAAGATGAAACTGCCATATATTTACAGCCTACGATACACGCCAAAATCGTAGGCAGTCAAGTATCCAAGGTCCGGGTGAAAACTGATGAGTTCATTGAATTTTTCTGTCTGGTCGAAGTCTATCCCACCGAACCGTACCGGAATGTAATAAATTGGCGAAAAATTGATGGAAATCAATTTCTAGATTTAAAAAATAATACACTTGTGAAAGTAGTAAACGAAACGCACATAAACGCTACGCTTGAGGTGAAGAAAGTGCAAAAGAAGGATAATGGGACGTATGTGTGCTCTGTATCTTCATCGGATGCAGAGGACGAGCTTGCGAGCATGAAAGTAGATTTGCTTGTTTTAGATATACCGCAAATTAGTATAGATTTTGTAAAAGCTATAGGAGCTAGTAAAATATTTTTAAATTGGACTGTAAACGATGGAAACTCGCCGGTTGAAAAATATTTCGTGAAGCATCTGCAAGGCAACAATAGTGTATTTACGTACTACAGCGACGTGATCGACGGGAAGAAAACGTCCTACGTGTTGGACGGATTTTCCCCAAATACAACTTACCGATTGCAAATGTCTGCTAAGAATGCGATAGGACAGAGTGCAGCTATGGAATACCCGCACACTGTAAGAACTTTAGAGCAGGACCCTGTGTTCATTCCAAAAGTCGAAGTGACCGGAAGCACAGGGTCAACAATAACAATAGGATGGCCACCACCTCCTGCTGAACTACTGGAATACATCGACTATTATGAGCCGACTGTTTGGGATCCAAATGACAACTCGAGTAGATATGAAAGGGCGTATCATCCGCAGAACATTGGAAACTTGGCTTACATGTTTGACAATTTGAAAACGATGGTAATGTACAGCTTCAAGGTCCGAGCATGCAGTGAGATGACGAATATGTGCGGACCTTGGTCTGAAACTGTTAGCGGCACTACTTCCGAAGGAGTGCCAAGTCGGCCCTTAAATGTACGAACAATGTGTTCGCATTACAATATATCACGTGTGAATAGTGTTAAGGTTGAGTGGGACCCGCCAGCCTCACCGAACGGGAAAATAATTTCTTACCAAGTAGTGTTCAAAGGCTTGGCTACTTTTCGTTCTAACGGAGGGCTGATGAATGAGACTTACGGTCCGAAAATTCGCAATATCGATGAGAAAACTCATCATGCAACATTCGATATGGTTCCTCATAATACCAACTACACGGTGGATATTGCAGCAGTAAATGGACTCAAACGGCCGGGTCACTCTTCAGCCGGGACATGCACAATGCCCGCTACGGTTCCCGATCAAATAGGTCGAGTGAGCTGGGTGAAAATAAAGGTTTCGGACGAACAAGTTTTTGTGCGATTGCATATGGATCGAACGAGCGAGCGTAATGGACCTATTTGCTGCTACCGAATTTACTTAGTCCGCATCACTGAGGCGAATAATCATCTACCGATTCCGGAAAACTTGGATGTATCGACATATAGCAAAATACATTCTCCCAATAACACTAAAGGCGGGGCTTACATTGCGGAAATGCTTTCTGGAGATCATTTCCGCTCCGAAATACTACTTGGCGATGGAATGAGAGTAGTTCCAGAAGAAGAACGAGCTGCAAATGATGAACAATGTCGCAAATGTTTAGAAGGCGTACCGTTCAGAAGGCAGGCAAGAAAAGTCCCTAAAACTATTCCAATTAGAACTACAGAGGCTTCGCCTGGAGGTACTTTCATGCTTAGCTAATTTGAGTTTTTGATCATTTGATTTATTTTAGAATCTGTCGTCCCTGAGCGTTCACAAAAAGAACAAGCCGTGAAAGCTGGAAATCTTACACAAGCTGCTTCGGAGATTCTGAGGAATAAAAGAAGGCGTAGAAATCAACAAGCAGGTGCACCGAACGCGAACCATTTGTTCGAGACTACCACGGAATCTCCACCTCCTGTCGAACTAAAACCCGACTTGGAGATATTCGATGGACCTATTGACATTTCTAGTGATTATACTGGATTCATAGAAGTTGCTGGTAAGATATTTTCTGACTGAGGATGTCAATAGGAACTAAATTCTTGATTTTCTTCAGTGCGGAATGAAATGAACGAAGGCAAGGACAAAGTGCTGTTCCTCTACAGCGATTACTTCGAAACGATTTTACCAGGAGCAGAAGCACATAATTTGGATGATATCGATGACATGTCGCAAATACTGAATATAATTATTCAGGTGTTTTGTGCACTTATAGTACTGGTTCTTTTGCTTTTGGCAGCTTTATGCTTCATGCACCGTTACTACAGCAAGCACGCTGTTCAAGGAGAGGAGGTCATCAGTTTACGGGACTCTTTAAGGTAAAAACAATGCAAGCAATGCTTTTCATTAAATATATATTTGAGTAAAACCAATGTATATGTTAAATAGTCGTGCATTATGTGGAGGACGTACAAGTAATCATCGGCATTTGATCGGATCGGCTCTCGCTAAACCTGCTGATGTTAGTCCAATTTCGAAACACGACTTAGCTCAATCCTACATCAATCGTCACAAGGACACTGACTACGGTTTCCTGCGTGAATACGAAATGCTTCCGAATCGATTCAACGATAGGACAACGAAAAACTCAGATCTAAAGGAAAACGCACATAAAAACCGGTATCCTGATATCAAGGCTTACGACCAGACACGAGTTAGACTATCCGGAGCCAACGGTATTCAAGGATCTGATTATATAAACGCAAACTTTGTGATAGGATACAAAGAACGGAAAAAGTTTATTTGTGCTCAGGTATAGCGCAGCAATTTCAATAGTTTTGCGTAGAACATTCTCAGCATCTATTTACTTTAGGGTCCCATGGACAGTACAATAAGTGACTTTTGGCGAATGATTTGGGAGCAACACTTAGAAATCATTGTTATGCTAACGAATTTGGAAGAATACAACAAAGCGAAATGTGCCAAGTATTGGCCCGAAAAAGTGTCCGATTCGAAACAATTCGGAGACATAACGGTTGTATTTGCTTCAGAGCAACGTTACTCGGACTACTTGGTTCGAAATTTGGATGTTTACAGAAAAAACGGCAGCAACAATGACAATGACGAAGAACGTCGCGAAATAACGCAATACCACTATTTAGTTTGGAAAGATTTTATGGCTCCTGAGCATCCACATGGCATTGTTAAGTTCATTCGTCAAATTAACGCAGTCTATTCGGTTCAGCGTGGTCCGATTTTGGTGCATTGTAGCGCCGGTGTGGGTAGAACGGGGACGTTAGTTGCCCTCGACTCGCTGATACAGCAACTTGAAGAAGAAGGTCAAGTTTCCATATTCAACACAGTGTGTGATCTCAGACATCAACGCAACTTTTTAGTTCAATCTTTGGTAAGTGCTTGTTGGTACTTGCAAAGAAACAAATCATTAGTAGAACGTTCCGCAATTTCAGAAACAATACATATTTCTATATCGAGCATTACTTGATATCGCACAATTTGGTAATACAGAGCTGCACGCTCGCGGACTGAGTGCAACAGTCGAGAGTCTGAAAACCAAACCGAACGACAGCAAAGAAAAATGTAAATTGGAGTTGGAATTTGAGGTATATTTAGTATTTTATCATGGCTTTGAAAAATATATACAAATATTTGAGTTAATTTGCAGAGAATCAAATCCATACCAGATGAAACAAATAAAAGCTGTTCGGTTGGAAGTGGCGAAGAGAATTCAAGCAAAAATCGCAGCGATCTGGTTATACCTTTTGATCGCAATCGGGTAATTCTATTGATTTTTTACTATTAGAGATTAAAAAAAACAAAGCTATCAAAAACATGAACTATACATGTTGCAGGTAATTTTAACTCCCATCCCTACGAGAGAGCATTCAACATACATAAATGCCTCCTTCATAGAAGGATATGATAATTCCGAGTCATTTATTATTACACAAGATCCAATGGAGAACACCATTGGGGATTTTTGGCGGATGATATCAGAGCAAGGAATCACAACGCTTGTAATGATTTCAGAGGTATTGAATAAAATATAATCGAATGTATGTCAGAAACACATTTAAACTGATTTTGTCAGATCGGCGATGGACTGCGAAAATGCCCACGATATTGGGCTGACGACGAAATTCAATACGATCATATTCTAGTTAAATATATGCACAGCGAAAGCTGCCCGTACTATACCCGAAGAGAATTCAACGTAACAAATTGTAAAATTGACGATACAATCAAGGTAACACAATTCCAATACAATGGATGGCCTACAGTAGAAGGTGAAGTGCCCGAAGTGTGTCGAGGTATAATAGAGCTTGTAGATCAAGCGCAAAAGCATCATAATACGGAAATGCATTTTTCTACAATGAGTCCGATTTGTGTACATTGCAGGTGAGTGTTTTTTTTATGTCTGAAAAAAGTTGATTTTTGCTTAATGGAATTCTGATGGGAATTTTTTTATTATAGTTTGGGCACGGATCGAAGCTCAATATTTGTAGCGATGTGCATATTAGTTCAACAATTAAGGACAGAGAAAAAAGTGGATATCTGCACAACTGCGAGAAAGTTGCGGTCCCAACGAAATATGCTTTTAGATACATATGTAAGTAATTTTCATCGTTCTTTCAATATGCTCTTAAGTGTTTCAAGAAGCACCGAAAATAATCTCTCTTGCGACACTACTCTGGTTATTCTATTTGGCACGATTTTACGGAAACAAAGAAATGAAGAACACGGAAATGAAGAACATTCAAGGACTTGCGATTTCTATTCGAAATTTAGATTAACATCATGTGATTTTTCGGCCGTAAAACTCCCAACATTATCAAGCGCTTGAGCTCAATAGTCCTTGATAAGAATAATTTACAAGTTTTTTTAAAATCATTTGAATCTTCGGTAAAACTGGACTTGATGCCCCACACAGCTGTTGCATGAGTCTCGCCGATAGATGTCGGGCTAATATGTTTGTGTTTTTGTGGTTGTGCGTTTGCTTTTGGGGCTTCTTTTCTTTCTTTTTTTTCTTTTTCTTAATTGTTTTATCTTCTTTTTTATTTTTTTGTACAATTTTGTTTGTTTTTCTTCATTTTTTCAACCTTTCTACCACCTTTTCGCCCTCTGGTGGCGGGATTTCCCGGGTGTGGGGCATCAAGTCCAGTTTACCCGAATCTTCTTCATATACCTCAAGGATAGAACTCTGGGCAGTTTTTTTCTTCATCTAGATGGATTTTAGATGTAAAATGCTCTTTCTGCTTTCATCATCGATTTATTCGACTTTGATTCGCGGGCATTTTAGACGTAAAAAGTGTGGATGTCGCTGGTTTTCATTTTGCTGACTTCTCTAATAACACCGGCGGGGAAAACTGGCACACATTTTATACAGAATAGCTTCATATTTTCTGTGTTGTTCCACTCTTCATTCTGCTATCTGAATAGTTGGATGCGTTCTCTCTGAACACCTTTTACAAGCTCATTGAAGTTGACTTGTGATTAAATTTCAACTTACCAATTTTACAACTGAATACGACGCTCATAGACTGACGGAAAGATATTTTTCACTAAGCAACTAAAACCATCACTATAAAAAAAATACTAAGGCGTGTTGCAGTAATAGAACTGTTTCATGCATAAGTTAAAAATGGAAAAGTTGCCCCTCTACCCTCTGTGATTAGAGTTACTAAAACCTTCATTCGAAATCATTTTTTTTACCTCAAAGAGTTTGCCACATTTGCTTTTTTCTCCGCTTTGTACCCATTTCCAGTTCATTTTTATGGCTTGCGGGAAGTCGAGGCGCTTCTGGTTTATCAATAGATTTCTGTCCCTAACGCCTGCAGGCTAGAGCTCTCACTCCAGATCCGCTATCTCTTCAGTTCACTAAAGTAAATGTCTAATAAACTTTTTTGGAATATTTTTGGGCCACTCTTCATATATGCTAAATTTGCATAGAACACTAATCGATTTCTCCTTTGAGAGTGAGTGTTCCTTAAATCATTAACTACTCTTATCAATTTTCAATTTGCCAACGAAAAATTTAGTTTTGAATGGTAATACTAATAATTATGATTGCGTATATTGTCTACTTGCCCACGATATATAATAGGTAATGAAATTGTTTTACTGAGCTTGTGTAAGGCTTTTAAGGATTTTCGCACCATCACCTGGAAGAATAAAGAAAAATGATTTTTTGTTAATAGCTTTTTTTAATTTAGATTTTTGTCAAGAATATACTTCGTTTCATACGCATAAAAGAGTAATGCAATTGACTGGGTAGAGTGTTTTTCGTTAATAAATACCTTTCCCACGCAATTACCATGATCAAAATCACAATTGATTATTTTATTTACAATAAACTACCAATTATTTGCATTTCAGGCACAATATGAGTTCCTGCATCGGGCAATCGTGAATTACGCAGACTTGCATAAGCTTTCACTGGAATCTCCATCCGAATAGAATCTCGAGAGTGAGAATTTAAGAAGAAAAAAAATACATAAAAAGGACTGTTGATAAAAGAGATTAGTGACATACAACTCATTATACATACACACATTATATGGCATGTTAATCTATATACAAACACACATTTTTACATTTTTATATTGAAAATATTCTATTAGTTTTTTTTTAATTATTATTTTAAATGTTCGACATAAAGGCACAATCATTTCATGTGATATGACATAATCGCGCGCTTGTTTGTTTGTTTAACTTGTTCCCGTTTTAACTTTCGCTTAAACTGTCTTTACTTTTGGGTATAGAATATTTTTCCATTTCAATTTTCCGTTTACGATAAGTTACCAAATTGATTCTGATAAAACGCGAAATAATGATGCATTACATGTGAAAAGTTAAAAAGATTTTTAAATTGGAAAAGAAAAATGCGAAAATGTACGTAGGAAACGAAAATTGTGCCGTCGCATTATTTTAAATGCTTTACAGTAATTAGAGACAAATTATAATATAGGTCATTTTGATATGCATAGAAATAACGAACGTGAAAAACAGTTTATTGATTTGTTTTATTTACATGATGATAAACTTATGTCACTCTGTTACGATCGATAGCAAAGTATCACCAAAAAAATTTGATGTTTTAGTTAGTTTTCGAAAGTTTTTATTTCCCCGAATGCATATTCCTACACAATTTCTAATAGTTTTGAAAATGATCCAATTATTTTCGAGATCGGCTTGCAAACGTTATTTTTCACACACAAAAAGACTGCTAAAAGCCAATGACGGTTAGGTAATATTCATTTCAAGAGGCTAATTAAATGAAAGTGTAATTTATTTTAATGGTACAGTGGCTATGAAATAGTTGAAATTATTGGAATGTCCTATAGTCAATTAATTTTTTAAAATATGCTTTATGTACTATCATGCTGAGAATTGATTTATTTTTATTACATTGTACGTAAAGATACCATGTACGCCACAGAAACTGTCAAGCTGCATTTATTGGCTTATAATCAAACTTGGAATATACTTGGTGTCAATTAGCAAGTTTATGTCCAAGAGATTACATGATTTCTAACAACATATTCAAATACTTCAACTCTCGTTTCACCGAAGAGTAATTTAAGTTCCAGTATCACAATCGATATTCAACATTTTTGCTTCGCGGACAAATCGTGGTCAACAAGAATGGTGTGTGGAGAACTAAATTTGCTCATAATGATTGACATTTCTTTTTAACTCTTCGCTTTTTAAGCAGATCAGGGAAAAGTATACACATAATAGTGCCATGCTGTCGGTGAGCGCCGCTTTTGCAACTAAACTTTTCGCTACTAATTAAAACTACAACCCGTCCTGCTATAATCCCGTGCTACTTCTAAATTGTGGTTGCTCGCCACGCAAAATATCGACCATTGGCACCCTTTAATAAACCTTAACTTAATCAAACTTCCCATGAGAAGGAAAATAAATGTTTTCAAGACAATATCGCAATAAATGTTGATGCTTGATATGCGAGTTTAAAATAAAATAAAGCGCGAAAGCAAACTGTAATTGGCTACAAGCTATCTCGTAGAAAAAATGGCAAAAATCATGTGGCCACGCTTTAGACAATATCTCAGCTAATAAAATTATTAAAAATCCAGTGATCTGTATAACGTAAAGTGATACGTTCTTTGCTATGTTATATACTGTGTAGGAATATGTTGAAGATCTGATTCACCCACATACCTTAAATTTATCAGTATACAATGTTCTTAACCAATCAACTATGTAAATTCTCGAATCATCCATACTTTAAACTGAAGCCGGTTTTGTTGCTACTGCTATTGCTATTACTTTGAAATAATTATAGATTACACAACATGCAATAAACAAAAAGAGAAGACAAAAAAAGTTCTCTGATGTACATTCGATTCTTTCATAGCTTGCTCTTTGCGAAAAAATAAAACACTGAAAGTTTGTCTTCAATCTTTTTCCAATCGACTTGACATGATGATTCTAGCCTTGATAATTAAATATTTTAATGGTAATCTAGTCTATACATCTATACACATTTTGATTTCATTCAAATCGAAAGAAAAGAAAAAAATAAAAGAATGGTAAAAACCGTAAAATTAAACAACATATAATGACAAAATAATATTTAAATGAAATGAAGGAAAAGCAAAAACTTGAAAAATAGATTTAAAAGATACATACATACGAAATAAATATAAATAAACAATGAAGTGAATAAACAACCAAGTGAAGTAAAATTTATGAAAAACTTTTTACAATTTTTTTATAAACCAAAAATATATTTCTATTAAACAAAATACATACATAAATACATAATATGTACGCATAATGGTAATATGTTTCCACGATAAAATTTAATGTAAAAACAAGAAGAAAATGAAAAAATAGTTGTAATTAGATAACTCTTCATTATGTTTCATTTTTTTTATTGTTTAATGATCGCATGTTTTCTTATGCATTAATCAAATGCAGGATAAATTCATTCTGTATATCTTGTCGAAATGTGGCGCTTTCATACTCATACATTTAGACCATAATTATTATATAAAAGAAAGTTTAGTAAGGAATAAAGAAATTGAAAAGAAGTGGAAAGCAATATTTTGGTTGGTGACTACGATTTGAATTATTTCAGCTAAGTTCCGTTACATGCAAACACTTTACTATGGTCGTCACGTAAGTAAGCGAATGAAATGTTAAAATTAATTTGAGCTAAGTGATATCAGCTACAAAATATTTACAATATATACGAAAATTTTGATCAAATTGCGGCGTAATTTGTTGGTGATAATTGATTTATGCCTCTTTATTGGCACATACATTTAATTATGGTCCATAGATGACAACAAATCTGTTTATTGGAAGCTGCAGAAGGAACGGAGAGTTTATTATATGGTCCTGGAATATACGACTCGATCTAAGTTGAAAAAGTAATTTACGTTGTGGAAAGTGCTTTTGAATCTTTGAAGGCGAATTTATAATCGAAACTTTTTTTTAACTCCGCGAGGAAGATTTCTCAGAAATGGCTTAATCGATCTGTCTAAAAAAATAATTTTTTAGTGATTGATCGAAGGTTTTTTTCTCACTCGTAAATAATTTCCATTTTATAAAGAATTTTGCTAAAAAATAATAATAATGTGCTTGCATTTACGATATTCACTGTATAATACTTTACATTAACGAAATCTTTTTTGCTTTTTATTTAAGATGATTCAGTCTAAAGATATCACTGCAAAATGCCTTATTTAATAGTTTCCAGAGATCGGTTGTAGCAGCTTTAGCAACCATTATTTTTGCAAATAAAAGAATATCAGAATAATATTTGAAGTTACCACAATATGTGTTAAAAATATTACAAAAATTTATGAAAATATCTTTCTACGGAAAAATGTTTTTTTTCCCGACCTCTTAAATGTCAATAAAGTCCCACAAGTAGCAATACAGATTGGAATTTTTTTATTAAAACCACAGCATACATTAATACAGATATATCTACATATTTTGTAAAAATGAGTATTTTTCTGCATCTTTGGTGGTTTTTTCTACTAATTCACAGAAGAATATGCGATGCTATTAGGCATTGCTTTTTTGAGCTATTATCTACCAATATGCATCATATGCGTCTTGGAGTATATTTCTGTTGGCTTCACAAAAGCCGTTTTCTTTGAAGGTTTTACTGAGAGTAATTCAGCCACCACGTCAGGGCAGCTTTCATCCTGTACCTTCTCTACCTGCAAAAGACCTCTTCTCCCGTCGAATACACCGACCTATAACGAGTTTTTTCATCTATTTAACGACCTGATAAAAGCATAAATGCTAGCAGCCGTCGCTTTTTGTGGAAGCCAATAAAAAATTGTAAATTTTTGTGCCAACAGCTCGTTTTAATCCGACCAAATCCGTAAAATAATTTAATAGTTAAACTTGTACCATTCACATTTTTCAGGCATGTATGTCATCCATTCGTGTTCGTTTATCGAGTGCCTTGCTGTTTAATTTGGCCGATTTTTTGTCGTTTTTTTTTTGGCTAAGCCATGATTTTTTTCATACGCCAAAAACAATTTTTCTTGCCTTGCTTTTCTTTTGCTTCTCCATTTCACTTCACGCAATTTTTCATTAAAATTATATTTACTTTTCATGCATAAATGTGCTGTATTTAATTTATGGTATATATTTCCCATAAGCTGGAGTTTGTAAGCTTAGTGAAAAAATTCTGAAAACAAAGGACAAATTCTATTGGTACACTAAACACAAACAAGTCACATACTAAGCCACAGCAATTGCTCGTGAGCTAAATACATATATTTTTAGAACACAAAATAGATACGCACATATTGTTTTAAGTCATATAAAACTAGATTTAACAAGCTACATAAACAGATGGACTATCCTTCATCAGAACTATCAGGCCCATCGCCAATTAAATCTTGAAATTTACTGGCAAACTGTTCAGCATGAGCCAGGCGCTCGTTTTTAGTCATCGATGCCGTCGCATTCTTGAAATGCATTACTTCAGTCATAAGTCTCTCGAATATTTCTAGTTCGCTTTCGATAGAGGTTTCTCCTTGTTGATTCAACTGATCCGCCATAGAGCTTGATGAATTTGTGGCACCACCACTTTGCTCGGGAAGGCCATTAACCTCTAGTTGAAAAAGTCATGTTATTGCGCAAAAAAAATTTCACCACAATTTACTTTCGCCCATTTGAACATTAGACCACAGAAAACTCCGCAGAGCCTGCATTAGTTCATCATATCCTAGAGGGTCATGCGGGTCATCTTCTTCGTCTTCATCTCTAGTTCTGCCCAGCTCGATAACATCCAGGAATCGACTGGCTTGCTTCGCATCTTTGTAGGTGATACCTTCATTTGAGTTTTCATATAGTCGGTCGCAAAGGAGAATACCTAATTCAATGTCATTGTTTTTCAGGAAGTTAGCATACGTGGGAATGCGATTCGAAAAGCTCCGCTGGAATGATAGTATATTATTCGGTATCTTCCGTACATTAGAAAATATAATACCTTTCCCGAATCAAAGTAAATCAGTACAGCCTCTGTAGCTTCTTGGACTTCTGTAGGCAATACTGAAATATCATCTTTGAATGGAACCAAATATAAATCGGTTTCATAGTATTTAGTGATTAAATGAAACTTGTAACCATTTACGTTTCCGGTAGAAAGAGTTAATAGACAGTCGACGTCTTCCGTTTCTGGTTGCTTTCGAATATCTAAGTAGTGAATAATGCAGCATACGTATTTTAATATGAGGAGAATAATTTACTCTTGATGATCGTCTCGGGTGGTTCTTGTCCTTCTGATAGTACTAAAATTACAGGACAATTTATCATTTTTAATCAAGTAACAAATACACCTCCAACGAATGTCAAACAGGGATCATTGAGCTGTCAAAGTTTTGTACCAAATACGCCAAACACTAAACTATGCAGTACTCTTATACTAGGTCTGTTCCAGTACTTTCAGTAACTGAATTTTACTGAATTTTCCTGAATCATGTAGTGGGGAATTTCATGAAAAGTACGGGAACGCTCTCATTGTATTTCCTGAAAATTGACAACCGAAAGTGTCAGTTTTCGGTTTTTGGGAGAACAATAGTGATTATAAAGTCATCCTAAGCGGTAATAAATTATCGCCACAACAATATTCGACCTTCATAGCAACATTACACAAAAAATATGTTGCTTGCCGCGCACATTTGAAAATATTTACTCCGTTTGACACTTCAGTATTTTTCAGTAGCTCAGACCCTACTGAAATTTACTGAAGGAGGGGAAATTTTCAGTTTTCAGTAAAACGGAGTACGGGAACAGCTTCATTGCAATTAATCGCGATTAATCGCAATTAATCGTAGTACTGGAACAGACCTACTGTTATATTTCTTCTTCTTTGTTACAGAAAGTACTGCAGGTAGCGATAGGCTTGGTCACAAGACGGGATCTCCCCGATTTGAATTCTCTTTCAATGGGGAAGAACTATACGATAGTGTTATTCGGGTTTGTATTGGTTTTAGATTATAGTTTAATGCTGTATTGAATATAAGAAAATAGTCTTGATTGCAAATGAAATTGAATAAGAATGAACTTGTTGAGGACTGCTGATATAATGAGTGCATATTTAGTTTAATGCGTTTTTTTTCGAAGTAGTTTCCGTTGAAAAAAAGAATTAATTTTTTCCCTTCATATTTGTCCTTGTCAGAGCAAATCAAAAGAATTATACATGGGTAAGGGAATGAGCTAGAATCGCCCACAACTAAGTAATAGTACAGGTGAAAATCGATGGAAAATTTCATATGCGAGAAAATTTCATATGTGAATTGTTTCAAGAAAAATATATTTTATAAATTAATGATCGGAAAACTTAAGATAGGAAATATTTGAAGTTTATTATCCATAGGTCGAGTGAATAACAGACTACGAATAATAAATTTTTAAAACCGATTTCCTATAGCAAAGAACGTATATCAAATGAATGCATTCAACCATTCATAAAAAATTGTTTTCATTATTTTCAAAATCAATTATTACCGTACTCCAGCAATTAAATTAACTGAATTACAACACAAAAATTAACTGCTCAAAACAAAAATCTTGAGCAGATTATTAGCGGTAGCTTGGGGACAAAACTTTTCCTGCCGGTTAAGTGTTATATAAGGAGGGACTCTCCATTTCTTATGAGCCGAAGTCATAGGGTGGTGCTGAGGCTCACAACATCTGAGGCCAGAGACTATCTGCTCGCAAAAAGGTTCACCTCATGAATGGAGGACGGCTATGATCGGGGCATTTCTCTAAATTATTTCCAAATTGACGAACTCACGGCACTCATTTTCATAACAAAATTTAGGCTGATAGTAAAGTTACTAAACTAATGCAGGTAAAAACAACAGAGTATTTCATTTTCATATAATTCAAGGTATCTTAATGGTTTTCATTAATTAGCAGCAATTATATATGGCTTATAAGGGTTTGTTTTGTATAAAATGCATCATAACTGGATCGTATATGATATAACATCAACTCTAATCAAACTCTAAATCAAAATTGCACTGCATAAATTCTTTACCATATGAAACTGTACCTAACTGAAGTCTACTAACACTACCGACATGAGATAAAAGCACACAGCTATTTCATTAATGAATTGCATCCTTAACTAGGATATGTTAGTCTATTGCGGTGGTTACTATCACTTAGAGCCACGTTCCCAAAGAAACGTTGGTTTCTCTTCAGTGGATTGGATTTGCAGGATTTGCATAGAACTCAATAAAGTATCTCTTCGGAGAACACAAAATTCACTAGAATGCAGAAAACCTGAAAGTTCTCCGAGAGCATATTTGATGAGTGGGTGCCCTCTTGTATATTTGAAGGTTGGTGCTAAAGTAAGTGTTTGGTTTAGTTTGTCTAGGTTTTGAATCGATGTATGAACTCATCGATGTCCGAAAATGTGGGGTGAAACCAAGTGTAGTGAACAATTGTAAAATTTTGAGTGTGTTATGCGATGCAGGACAACGGGTAGCCACGTTCGAACTACGTTTAAAATGAGAATACTAGATTTGCTTTGGTATTACCTAGATAGTTTTCACTTTGATTTGAAATTTCATGTGTTTAAATATTTGCACTGAAGAAATTTCAAAATAGATGGAAAATTAAAGGCGAAATTTTAATTGAAAATGCATCTTCGCCTCAGCAAGAGCTTCAACTGACGCCAGAAAACGCATATCATCCACTTTTAATTCAGTTTTCTTAGCTTATTGAAAATTCCTGTCAATTAGATGTTCCCAGGATGACAAAGATTTTCGATGAAGCATTTTCGACAGAAACTACCACTCCCACAACGATTAAATTGCGGACGTAATAACAGAAGGACTATGACCACAATGAGTAGAGATAATTGAGCTAAGTACTTATTCGTCCCAGATTGCAATATTCGACTCAGTAGCCTGGCTGTCTGGCATACGGTTGCCAGAGAATTAGAACGCAATAGTGAAACAAAGATATGAACGTTTTTCATCGAGGAAATCGTGCCAGGGAGAGTGTTCGTAGTCATCCAAACTTTCCTTCTCCTTGGGGACGTAATGCTAGCTTTCACGAAGCAGTATCTACAGGTAATATTGCTAGCGCTATTATGGGAATGTTAGCGTACCAGGTTCGCTGGCCAATTAATAAATCATGTACTTGATTTCGGTAGTGATTTACTACGCTCAATTCTTTGGTGTAATGCCCTTGAGTGACATCCGAAGTGCAAATCCTAAGGATATAAAATTCCGATGGTTCACTTGGAGGCATTTGATTACGTACAGCATAATGACATGGAGCTTAATTGTCTGGTTACTAGCTGTCCGACATTTGATTCTAATTGGAATTACAGCTAAAAATACAGGTAATTAACAATCTTCAATTCGATGTAAGTAGTTTAAAAAAACGTAAAACATTTTTTCAATTGAGAAAAAAACGAACTAGTCAAGGGAAAATGTAAATGAAGTTTTTACATTCATAATCAATTCATTTAATTTTATTTAGAAGTGAATCGACTATTTGCCAATGTTGTTATTGTAGTTGCTATATTACTAGCAAGTGCATTGTTTTGTTAGTGTTTGGTTATTCCCATCTAACACCAGTCAAATTGAATTTAAAATATTAAACGATTTGCCGAAACATAGCACAAAAATCTTTAACCCACGTTGGGCGCAGAAGTTTAAAATAGATTTTCTATAGTTTCTAGGTTCGATTCTCTGCAGTAAAAATATCTAGGGCAAAATGAAATGTCATTTAACGGAACTAGTAAAATGCCGTAGTCTTTGGACAATGTTATAACAGGATGTGCAATGAAAATAAGATATTGAAAGTCTTTTACAATAGTCACTATTCAGTTTCAAAAATTGTATTTCATGCATTTAATATTATTTATTTTCCTATTGAGATATTGTTTATTTACCTTCCTTTTTACACTAAATAGTCAAATATCTATAAACTGATAAGATTTTGCCTCTACTGATATACAAGAAGCTAAGAGCAATATTTTACACTTATTTACTATAGGTTGAGCAAGCTATATTGTTTATTATCGAATTTCGGAAATACAAACATCGTGTTTATAATATTAGAAAAAAGTTTACAATTGTTACAAATTTAACTCTATTTGTTTTGACAAAAAAAAAACCAGCTGAGTTTTCTATTTAACACTTTTAAGGTGACAAAAAAAAAAATAGAAAATTGGCTCGGCAGAGTTAATATGGATGTCTACACACTTTTTGTTTATCAAATTTATTTTGTGGAAAAATGTAATTCTGGGAGGAAGAGTTCTAAGCGCAGGAAAAACTCGTAGATATGTTCTTCTTAACAGGTTTAATAAAGATAAATACAGGGTGCCGATTTTTACTGAATTTTCGAAGAAAATTTAGTATTAAACTCGCTTTGCTGAAAATTCATATTTCTTTGTATATATATATATATATATATATATATATATATATATATATATATATATATATATATATATATATATATATATATATATATATATATATATATATATATATTTATATATTTATATATATATATATATATCAATTTATATATATATATATATATATATATATATATATATATATATATATATATATATAAGCAAAATGATTAAGGGAGATAATCTCTGGAGTGGCCGATTCGATTGAGCTGAAATTTTCGGAGGACATAGATGCATATATTGGATAGGGCCATGATTTGCTAGAATTGAGATATCTTTAACATTTTGGTGGCGGTGGGCATTCTAGTGAATTTTCAAGTACTCCTATATTTCCAAGCAGTGTAAATTTTTGTTAAACAAAAGTATTGGGTATGAAAACTTATTATTATGTTTTAAGCTTGCCTATGATAAAAACTTCTGTTCACGAGAACCGACGACCGGTTTATTCAATTATTATGAAATTCACAAAACATATTGGTATTAGCTAGGAACAGGTCTCATAGAGGTAATTTTGAAATGTAGGCAACACTGTGGTAGTGGTATCATCTTGAAAAATCACAGAAAAATAGTGCTTTTTGGCCTATAACTTCCGATTCAGCTCTCACATTTTAACAAAACTCACACAATATATAGATCTTACGCTAGACAATATTTGATGAAAATTTGGGTGAAAGATTAGAGTAGAGTTGCCAGCTATTATGATTTTTGTCTCCTAAATCTTGCAAATTTGCTCAGCAAAATACAGCTATTTCCCTATCACTTTTGGTCCATGCATGAAAACAAAACAAAGTTCATGTAGTAAACGGACCTTAATGTAAACCAAATGTCGTAGGAATTTCGTAAAAAAATCATGAAAAGGCTGCCAGCTATGACCATTTTTGTAGTTTTTTGGAATTTCTTTACCAAGCGATTATGCCATTGGATTTGCAAATGGGAATAATCCTGCAATGAAAATTAGCAACAAATATTAACGTTTTGAAAATTTGAAAAGTGTTGAAGGTAAAAAAACTAAAAAACTCTTTTCACTCGTATAACTTCCAGCGCAGTGATTCAATCGAAACGAAATTCACAGGGTGGGTTTAACTTAACGTGAAGCAGATTTCGTGTATATGAGTATTTTGCTTTGCTGCTAACACAGGGTAACCGGCATCAGACATTTTCTTAAATATTGCATCAACAGATGCTTCAAATTACATACTCAAATGTAAAGCATTTGTAGTAAAAATAAGGAACCAATTTCTAAATTTTCCGAGTTTTGATTTTTTTTCGGATGGTAACCTCAAACAACGTTTAACCGATGAAACTTTTGATGAAATCCTGCGATGAGAACGAAATTCAAAGGATAAGTTGATTTAAGTATGAGCTTGGTATGGTAAACTTATTGCTGCTTCTTTGGAAAAGTGTTACCAGCACTGAACATTTTCATCATCTATGTTACGGTTGAGTTTTGTTGCTTTGGATAAGGAATGGTTTATATGATACTACAAGAAAGTGTATAACGCCTTTCCACATTTTTTTGTCACTTAAAGACAATTTCTTCGAAATTCAGTTTTCTAGTTTGAATCTATTTATGATTTTTTATTTACTAGTACAGTACAATGAATGGACATTTCTATTAAATTGATTAAAGAAAATATCATCTTTCAAAGAGCTTCCAATTTCAGTGTTTCAGTCGATAACCCCGTTTTAGGGCATTTTTGATGATGGCCTCAATGTGGTCGGCCCCTTAATTTGGAACGTATGTTGTCCATTTGCTGGAGAATTGTTTGAGGTTTATTGGCGTGATTTTCGCTATTTATATTTTTTTATGAGTGAAAATTATTTAGCATAGCACCTCATTTTGGCTCTGATTTGACTTAAGTACCTATTCGGAGCTAAAGCTGAGCTATAATGGAATTAAGTAGGGGATACGAATCCCAAGTTTTCCTGTTGGAATATGGAGATCAGCAACTTGCGAACAGAGTGTAAGAGGGAGCTCAATAGCTCGAGAAGGCCTAAAGACTGGTCGCTGTGTATAACGAAATTGAAGGCTTTTAAGCATGTCGTACGCATGGTAAAGATATCTTTCTGTCGAAACGTGGAGAGTCCCAGTGAAGCAAATCGCCTTCGTAAGTTTTTAAGCACGACACCGAACGCTATGGGGTGCATCATGAGCCCTAAGAGCATTTGGACTAGTTCGAGCGCAGACACTCTAAACGTTCTTATGGACGCACATTTTCCATGCCATTATTTTCCTTTGAAAGCAGTGCACTAAATGGAGTATATCAAACGCTGCGGTGGGCTATTAACTCATTTGAACCGTTTGAATCTCCGGGCCCTGATGACATTCTTGCGGCTGATATCCAGCAGTCAATTTAAGTAACGCTACCATGGCTCAGAAAGATTTATAATGCATGCCTGCTCCGGCTGGCGGGAAACTAGAGCTGTATTTATCCCTAAAGAAGGAAAAGTTTTGCAAAGGACTACCGTCCAATAAATCCTAACTCTGTCCTGCTTAAGATCTTAGAAAGATTCATTGATTACCATATTAAAAGATCAATCGATCTTATGTTGATCTCGGAGTCACAGCACGCTTATATTAAAGGTAAGTCCATTGAAACTGCTCTTCACGTCCTCATTGACGAAGTCGAGAAATCTCTCGCTCTTAAGGAATATAAGCTTGTCGCCTTTTTGGACATCATGGGGACCTTCAATAACGTATAGTCCGACGCAATTATTGAAGCACTCTCGATGCTGCATGTGAATGAGCGGCTGATTGCTCGAATCGTGCAGCTTTCCAGGAATAGAGTACAAATCTCTTGCTTGGGGAATGCTCAGCACGGGCACGATTCAGGGTGAAATCCCCTCTTCTCTGCAGTGGAACATTATGGTGAATACTCTTCTAATGAGGCTGAACCGTGCCGGCTGCAAAGATATTGCTTATACGGACGACATAGCGGTAGCAGTATCGGGAAAGTATTTCTCTGTGCTATTAGATAGGTTAAATCACTCTCTTGACATACTTTCACGTTCTAGCCATGAGTGCGGCTTGAATGTGAATTCCAACGAAACGAAGCTAGTGCTGTTTACAAGGAAGTACAAAGTTCTTTGTTTTAATTTACCAAAATTAAAGGTGGTCCCCATTGATTTGAGCCAAAAGGTCAAGTACTTAGCGCTTATACTCGACTCGAAGTTACTATGGAGCTACAATATAGCGGAAAGAGCACGGAAGGCTTTCTGTGCACTTTACTGCTGCAAAAGAGCTATAGTGGCGAATGGAGGATTGCAGGCTCGTACCGTTGCTTAGCTTTATACTGCTGTAGTTTAGCCAATTCAATTGTTTGAGCTGGCATTCTGGTGGCAGGCTGCTCTTAAGACTACCTGCAAACGTCAGCTTGAAAAGAGTGGAGGCTGCATCTTTTCTGTGCTTCTCTTGGAGAAATCGAGACATTCGGCTGTTCTATTGTTTTGAGTACCTGAACATAAGGGTCTTTAGGGCTACTGTATGGCCGATGAGCTAGCTAGGCTTGGTACCTTGCTACCGGAGGTCTCATGCTCCTTCTCAATAGGTATACCGACGACATCGGTCAAATAGGCCATCACGGACGCTAGGAAGTCCTGGGCAGATGAATCATCCTTTGCGATAACAAGGCAGTCCTAGGTATCCATTGATGCGCAACGCACCAAGCAGCTATTAGGCTTAACTCGAAGTGCTCTGCGTTGTGTGGGCGTTCTTAAGGGCCAATTCTTCATAGGACGGCATGCGCAACAATTTGGCGCAGAGTTCAACGACTTCTGTTGGAGTTGTGGCTCTGAGGATAAGGAGAAATCCGTCCTCCAACTCGTGCGCCTGTACCCAGCTTTGGCAAGAAGAATTCCTTTCTTCTTCGATCGATCAGCTAGTACTAATTTTTCAGCTTTTTTTATATTTTCTTCGGTCACAACCGTCACAGGGCGACCGGGGTGATTGTCATCTTCACAGGTTTCTCTTGGTTGTTGAATTAGCCGAGCCCACTTTTTACCACCATATATGAAGGTGCATAAACCTGAAGAACCGATGACATCTTTTGAAAAAAAATTTTCGGTCTATTTCCTTACTTTAACAAGAAATTTAACCACAGCGCGGTGTTCCAAATTGCGAATAATTCCAGTTTCCGTTGACATGGTGCAGTTGCTTGTTCCAGGGATGATGTGCTAATGAGCAAAATAAAAAAAGACATGTTATTTGTGCTAAAAATGAGTTGCACAGCTAGTGTTATAAGTAATGAGACGATGAGTCATCGCTAATTATCTTAGACCGCAAACTTATCAGCCGCCGCTCGTATATAATATATAATTTATATTTTTCATAAGTAAGATATATATATATATATATATATATATATATATATATATATATATATATATATATATATATATATATATGACATTCAAATTTATTCAAGAAATAAGTGAATTTTCATAATCAATTTGTAGGCACAAATATTTTCCTGAAAATTGTATGTCACCAATATGTTTCTAATTGATAAAAAACCCTTTACAGTTGTCACGGTTTTCTTTTCGGTAAGTCAAATGATGTTCATCCGGTTCCTGCTATTGGCAAGAAAGTGGCCTGAAATAATGGTACTCTGGCTTCAAAAGGAATCTAGATTCCTTCAGCCACCCTATACTACCGGCAAAGATACCCTCAAGAGAGACTTTAGAGCAGCTTCTATAGTAATTGGCTTCTTAGCAGTTTGTAAGTTTCGATTTAATGAAATCATTCTATATTTTTGTTCTTATTTTCTTGCAGTGGAGCACCTTATGTTCCAGGCGTCAACTATTTATACGTTTTATAGTCGTATAACAAAATGTAACATTGAAAGCGATAACTATTTCGAATTGTTTTACAAAGAGCATTTCCCCAATCTTTTCTCTGCTGTATCATTTCATACAGTGCTAGCAGTTATGCTTCAGGTAAGTAACGAGATTTTGTTAGATTAGTTCTTTTGCGAACGATTGCATTTGCCATATTTAAACAAACAAAATTATTTTCCGAACTATGATGGTTACTGTAGTAAAGCGTTTATTATTTCAATTAGACTTAAATTTGATTAGCTCATGCTGCCACTAAGAAATTTAGTTGAAATGCATACTGTTTCGTTAGCTAACGTTCAAGTTTAGAAACTAAGATTTTCATTATCTTTTTGCAACACAGAAAACATTCTTCGCAACAACCGAATATTTGCAGACCTACGAAGAGGATGATGGAAAAAAACTCAAAATATACATACCGCACATTCTCTCGAGAAAATATTCATTCCGAAAACATAAGTACGTTAATCATTTCGTGTGTCTCTTATCTCGTTCTGGGGGGACAGGAGCAGTAACAGAGCGGGAACAGTGCTAAAAAAGTTTGTAATGGACAAACAGGTTAGCCCACACATTCCAAATGAGCCAACCCACTTCGGGATAACAAACAGCCATGCACTGGACATTGGTCTTTCCTTGAACTTCCAGCACAATGTGCGGACCACAGTACTAGATGAGCTCTCATCCGACCATAAACCCGTACTATTCCTAATAGAAGACATCTACATTGACGATCCCCTAAAATACCGATCAAAAACTGACTGGCAGGCTTTTCACAGCGCAATGGAGACCGGGATCCCACAGCCATCTCTTGAAACAGCCAGAGACATTGATAGAGCTATCGAAAGCCTATCAACACAAATAGCCCAAGTGAAGGAAGAATTCACCACAAAGACCCCAATAGAGGGCTATAACCCATACGAGCTCCCAAGGGAAATTAAAGAGCTGATCTGCAAAAGAAATCGAATAAGGAGAAGGGCTAGACGCACTGGAGATCCCAGCTTAAGACGTGAAGTGAACCGTCTCACAAACCAAATCAGCCAACAGATCTCACAGTTCAAGAACGAACAGTGGGAAAACTTTCTCCTAAGTATGGAACCAGGAGACAACAATTTCTGGAGGATGACTAAATATTTTAGACAAAAAAACAAAGTAGCAATACCGGCCATCCACGGTCCTAATGGCCTCAAATATGACAACGAGGGAAAAGCAGAGGCATTTGCAGACACATTGGAACTGCAATTCAAAGAGAATACAACAAATCCAGAAGAATACGACCAGGAAGAAGAGATCGAAAGAAGAGCCGCTAACATTATAGAAACAGCTACCCAAAGAGAAGAAGAGATCCGCCCCACGGACATAGAAGAAATTAAGCAGTTGGTAGCTCAGCTCAAAAAACGTAAGTCACCAGGACTTGATACGATTACAAATATCTGCCTCAGACACCTACCAGACAACAAAATCCAACAGATAACGGATATTGCCAATGCGATTTTCCGAACAAACTATTTCCCGAGCCCCTGGAAAAAAGCAACAATAACGGTGGTTCCAAAGCCCCACAAAGACCTCACCTTTCCGCAAAACTGGAGACCAATCAGCCTTTTATCCTCAATCGGGAAGTTAGTAGAAAGGCTAATACTTTCACGACTTGAGGAAGTAGTCACTGACAAATCCATTATTCCCGAAGAGCAGTTCGGGTTCAAAGCCCACCACTCTACCGAGCTACAGCTAGCCAGGTTGACCCAGCACATAATAACTGGATTCAACCAAAAGAAATCAACAGGCCTTGTCATGTTTGACGTTGCCAAGGCGTTCGACAAGGTCTGGCACGCGGGTCTCATCGTTAAAATGTACGATTTCAATATCCCAAAACCTCTTATACAATTGACTGCATCTTTCCTTGAGGGCAGAACCTTTTCCGTTCGAATAAATGACCACTTCTCAAGCACACGACCAATAGAAGCAGGAGTTCCACAAGGCTCTCCACTTTCACCACTGTTGTATATCTTATACACTGCAGACATCCCGATGATGCCCACAACAAAAATCTCCCTTTTTGCAGATGATACCTGCATCTACTACACATCTCGACAAGCTGAATTTATAACCAGCAACCTCCAACACTACATAGATACACTGATCAATTACTTTCAGAAATGGAAGATTCGTATCAACGCGGAAAAAACGCAAGCAATCTTTGTGACAAGACGACGAAGGCAAAACCCAAGCCAACTCACAGTAGACAACGAACCCATAGAGTGGAAAACGACAGCCAAATACTTAGGCCTCACTTTTGACACCAGACTTTCGTGGAATACCCACATACAGAACAAACGAATACAAGCAAGCGCAATACTGAACCAGCTGTATCCATTACTAGTATCTAAAAAGTTTAATATTAAGAACAGAGCCCTTATCTATAAGCAGATCATCAGACCAGCCATCACATACGGAAGCACCATCTTTTATCAAACACACAGGACAAACAAGAAACAGTTACAAACATGCCAAAACCTGGCCCTGAGGAAATTAACAAGGGCACCCTGGTACATAAGAAACACTGACATACACAAGGACTTACGAACAGAAACAATAGACAAATTCATACGAGACAAGGCACTAAAACTATTCGACACAATCGACAGACACTCCAACAGCACCCTTGCTATGTTAAGACACCAAGAGCAGAGAGAACACGACATCTACTTAAACTTACGAGAATTAGGAAGCTAAAGTAGTAGACCTACGAGGGAGCAACCAAGAGACTAACATAAACCTGAGAGGAAAAGGAGAGCGCAGGAACGCTCACTGAGAGGAAGGGAGTCAAAGTGCTGAAAGCACTAGCTCCAAATTAAAACAGTTCAATGATGATCTTATCTCGTTACTGCTCGGATTAAGCCATTAAAGATAAGTTCTCTTGTCTTGAGTTTATTCAATGCTGTGTAATGATAGAATAGAAACGGGAAAAATAGAAAAGAAGCAAGAATGTTTTTTTTAGAATAGGCTTCACTGTCTGAACTAGGGCTCAAATCAATACTATACAGCTGACGCTGGAAGTGCTCCATTGGGATGATTTTTGTCTCCTGGATTTCTTTGTCTAAGAAGTCTGCGAGTTAAGGCAGTTCAGCTTTTATCTGTGCTGTGAAGTTCATGCAGGCTTTTTCGTTGAATCAATTACAAGAGGCATAAAATTAAATGGAGACAATTCATACTTTGATGCGAAAGAAGCGTCCACGGAAGCTTTAATTCACGTAAATGCTATCGTGAGGTTAGCATATAATTGGTATTTCAAATGGTGTTCCTTCGTAATTTCAGGGGGTAGATTTAACACAGACTCAAGAAAAATCAACGCAAAGTGGTCACAGAGACATTTGCTCATCAAATTATCCTAATTTGGTCTCTAGGAGGCGAGTTCTGTGGCGAGACAACTGAATACGTGATGTTACAAACTTTCCGAAGACTTTCTTATTTCTCATATTTGATGTATTCATGCAAGTACCGTTCTTTAAGATTTTCAAGTGTTTTAGACTGCGGTCACGTCGCGCGCTTGTAGGAGTGTAGGCTCGTTGCTCTTGTTGAAGCTAGCAAGCGTTTACGCTTTCTGTGGTCAGATTTCACGCTTCTTAATGTATAGCTAGTTCCGCTTGTAATAGGTACTAAGCATTTACCCTTTGTCATTACACATCGTCATATTTTAGTGCATTACCTTTAATTATGGCTCTTTCGAGTGGAGCAATCTTTTGTGTGGAAAGTAGTTATTTGAGAGCGAAAGTTTTTTTTTATGCAAAAGAAAATATATGGCCATTCTATTTTTCGTGATCTTTATAAGTTGGGACAGTTTCACCAGCTATTTGAATATTTAAGGGAGGACGACGAAAACTTTTATGAGTATTATAGAATGACTCCTACTGCGTTTTCTATATTTTAAGTGAAATAAAGAAAATTATGTAATAGCTGTAAACCAATCTTCAAAATCCAATCACAGCAGCTGAAAGGATGTCGGTCACAATAAAGTAAGTAACATTAAGTATATTATGAAATGAAAACATGTTTGTTTTTAATCTTAATCACCACAAGATGTTGAAGGGGTAGGAGTTCATGTATTTGTTGCATGGATGGATGAAGATATTGCAGAAACTGTTTTAAACATGAGCTGGCTTACTTTCATTCGAGAGCTTAGGTTTTCTCTCACAGGCGTATTTTGCATTTGTGGCAACAAACTCATTAAAAAATTGAAATTACCATCTCTTTTTAGTAAGCATTCTTTTTCCATAGTTGCCAGTTTTTCCTTTTCAATTTCAATATATTGCGACTCGTTAAATATGCAATTATTTTTCAAAGGCTTCTTTTTTGTGGTGAAATTTTGCAAAGTTTCGTCACTTTTTTCAAGGTCCGCAATATATTCATTAGATAGAACATTCTCCTGTATCTGCATTTCCATTTGGTCCTTGTCATCGATTTTCTGGTCGATCAGTTAATTTTGTTCAACTTGACTTTCGAAGTGACTAACGTTTAAGTTGCCACTTAGTTTAGCTGGTGCCGAGGAATCGTGGAGGAAATTCAAATCTAAAAAATGTTTCCATTTACTTTTGTAGCTCACTAAATTTCGTATATGTATACGCTTGTTTCATTTCCTTAAATCTCTCTGTTCTGAGCACAGATATAAAAGAGAATGGATTAGAAGTCGACCGAGAGAAATGTGCAAATTTTCGACTTTTTGCTTACTGGTGTGAGAACTGGTGTGTGCCCTACACAGTTCATATGGTAACGCTCATGTAAAAACCACGAGAGATCGCCATTTTGAAAGTCGTTTGACATTTCTTTCCACGCAACCGGTGAGTAGAGATTAAAATGCATTTTGTGAATGAACCGGTGAGTAGAGATTAAAATGCTTTTTCCGTGTTGCCCGTTGCACGCTTTTACACCGATCTAGTGTTCACAGCATTAAGGCTTTTCAGTTGTAAGTGCGGTAGAAAGGGGCGCACTGAGCGGAATTTTTGTGAGAGAGCAATGTTGTGCGTGTATTAAAAAAGGCACACTCACGTATGGGTACACGGATACCCATTTCGTATCCATTTTCTTTCATATCTGTGGCTCTGAGGTACACGCCTAAACGCTTCAATAGTTAAGTGCGGCCGTTTTATTGACTTCCCGTGCTTTTGATTTACAATCATAGGGCCTTTTCACACTTGTATTCTTGATGCACTCTTCAAACTGGTTTACTGGGCAAGAGACGGAAGAATCAAGGGGAATTCTCTACAAAAAGTAGTACAAAAAGTAGAGAATTCCCCTTGATTCTTCCGTCTCTTGCCCAGTAAACCAGTTTGAAGAGTGCATCAAGAATACAAGTGTGAAAAAGCCCATACAGACGCGAAGAAGCTTTCACTCTTACAAGCGCGAAATGTGACCGCAGCCTTACTCTTAAGGCTCGGCCACATAGAAACCGATTTGTCGCAGCGGGAAGCGATATCTGACCGATGCGGTCAGGTGGTCTGGTTCGTTGTATGATGCAATATTGCATCAGCTCTGTCTACCGAATTCTGCCAGTCTCTGTCACGGCGACAAGCGATCCGATTAAACAAAATTACAGATTTTATAGTGACCGCCTAAAAATGAGTGAGCAAAAGGAATTATTCATCGAAAGGTATCGCGCCCTATGTGATGTCCCCATATCGCAGATAACCACAACGATCGTTGTATTGCCTTCTGCCGCGATATACCGCTTTCTGTGTAGCCGAGGTATTAGGCTAAGTAAATTAGGTAATAAGAACTAAAAACTGGAAATAAAGTCTAATTATATTTTAAAAAATCAATTTTTATTTGTTTATTTATTTATGATTTATTTATTTATGGGTAACCAAATACCCATAAATAAATAAACAAAATAAATCATAAATAAATAAACAAAATAATTATTTTTAGCTTGCCATGTTTGCAATGATTCCGTACATGAGTTACACTTAAATAGTTAGCTTATAAATGATGGTATCAGTGTTGTCACCTTACTACATTTGTAGCAAATTTACTACATTTTTACGGCCTTTGCCGTTTTTGCTACTTCACTACTCAAATTGTTAAATCTACTACATATTGTATCGGGAATGTAATATTGAAGATTATATGTACTATACTTCCTATTTTCTGTGCTTTTCCGTTTAAAACAAAATGTAATTTAGAAACTCTAAACAACGAATGGCGATTGCTAATTAGCAGTAATATTAAATATGGTCAATGTGATGACGTGGTAAATTTTAAGAGTTCACTGAGTAGAAAAGAAAATGTTTTAGAGCAAAGTTGCTTTAAGAATTTAGCTCACTACATGCTTACACTTTTATCCTTGCCACTTAGCAGTGCAGCAGCGGAGAGGAAATTGTCTGAAATGCAGAATTTTAAAACTTATAAAAGAAACAAACTCAGTATTCAAACAGTCTCATCGGTTTTGCTCGCCAGAGAACTATTAAGCGATGAAAAAATAGATGAACCTTCCAATGACTTGATACATTTTTTCAGCAAAATTAAATTTTTTGAAGGCCCTTATGTAGAGAAGTAAGAAATTTAGAAAAACAATGATTTATTTACTGTTATTTGTTGTAGAACTGAAAAATTCATTTGTAATTGAAATCGCAGAAATTTTTATCTTCTGATAGTTTTGTTATTTTTGGGCTAGAAAAGAGATTTTACCAGTATATGACGTTTTTAATTTAAAGGAAACTGATTTTGAAATTTTACTACAAAAGGCCCTAATTTACTACATATTTTTCCCCATATCTACTTCAGAAATATCTTTCGGCGGTGACATCACTGGATGGTATTGACTTCAACTTGAAAAAGAACCGAGCTCTACTTCTATGTTTGACACAATAACACGGTGTAGAAGAAGCGAAGAAATTTACGAGATCCTTAATTTTATCAATAATTATTAGCGATGGAAAATCTTTTCCGTAATTTATATTACTTAATTTACCGCTTCATAAATCCTTTGACTAGACACTTGTGAGGGAGACATTTTATGGTCCATTTCGATCCCCAAGAGAGTAATGAACGAAGCTGCCAACGATGATACATAGGACATCGCTCACGATTAATTCGGTTGCCAGGAAATGGAAGTGCTGAAAATTTCCATAAAATGTTCACGGATAATTCCTCCCGAATTTCACTGCCGACCTACAGTGCAATTTTTGTGGTTCCCTCGCAGGGAGTGATTTAATTTTTCTCGCGGAAGTGTAACTTCGTTTAGCATCTACTAACCTTCTGAAATCGATATTATGTTTAAAATAAACATAAGACTGTTTTTGAAAATATTCATATCTGATGGTTTTTCGTATGCATGACAATCAGAGAATATGGTTTAAATACACAATAATGAAAGCACTTTGGTTGTGTCCTGATGCTCTTGTTTCTTTTGGTCTCGTGCAGATACTCAGCCTCACTAGCACGTTCATCTGGAATTTCATGGACTTGTTCATAATTCTGATTAGCATTTGCTTGACGAAACGATTCAGGCAGTTTAATGAGCGTCTACGATACGACATGACACAAAACGTAATAGGATTATTAATTTTAATGAGGGCCTGAGCTTCTCTGCATCGCGAAGCGGAATCCATATGAAATCGGTAAAGCCTACTTCGCAAACCTTTACTATTGTTTTGGTTTCGTAGTACTACGAATATGCGTGTTAATTTAGGTTCAAGTAGTGTCAAAAAGCAGGATACTCTGATAGTCAGATTGATTTGTTTGGAATGCAGCTTCCGCGCTTCCTGAATTTCATTCGCAAAGACTCTCGGCGGAGCTTATTAATTTTCAATTAACTATTTTCAAGTGGATTCCGCAGTTCGCATCCAAAGTCATATAACTGTATCTTATACCCAACTTACATTTCAGGATAACAGACCACAGGCGTTCTTCCGCGAAATTCGTCTCGACTTCATCACGCTGCACGACATACTCACATACGCGAATAAGGAGCTGTCATCCATCATTTTGCTATCCTGTCTGAACAATCTGTACTTCGTTTGTTTTCAGCTCATGCATATATTCCAGTAAGTAAGGCGCGACAAATATTGATGGAGTGTCAGTGGATCGTTTAAGCGAGCCCATGTTCGGATTTGTTTGTTTGCAGGAAATTACGCTATGCTGTTAACTATGCTTATTTCTGGATGTCGCTGCTATACTTGATGGGTCGGACGGCTTATCTGTTCCTCCAGGCCTCGGCGATTCACGAAGAGTCAAAAGTACCGGCAAGGATTCTGAATAGGGTGCCATGCAATGTGTGGTGCACAGAGGTATGTAGTATGTGTAGTTTGGGGGTAATTAACAAAGTTTAAGCCGCATACCGCATGCTATTGAGTTGATTTGTTGACAATAGAGTTATCAGAGCTTGCATTGTCTATATTAAGAAGGTAGGGGAGAAAGATAATTCGGAATCGTTGTTCTTATAGTTGTTTATTACTGGGCGTAGTGCAAACACCTTCAGGTGATAAAAAATTAAGATATATTCTGTGTATGATATTTTATTAGCCAAGTTTAGTTTTTTATTTTTCAAAGACAAGTGATGCTTTGTGAGTGAAATCTTTAGCATTCGATCTTAAGAAGTATACTAGCACAAAGCGTAGGTATTGTATTTCAAGAGCAATTTTATGCAAATTAGAAAGTCTTCTAGGATTCTATTATATTATAGGCTGCTCCGAAAAAGAATTTAATTCTGGAAAATCAGAAAGATGTTTGAAAATTAAATTTCACTCATTCATTTCAACACTGAACATTTTCCTTCAATTCAAAAATAAAACCCAGTGGCATTTTTGCACTATAAAATACGAAGAAGTTATGTAGAACACATTGGTATTGACTGTGAATGAAATTCAGTCTTCTGACAATTCATAGAATAATCATGTGCCATTTATTCGTGAAGATTCTTTAGAGAATCACAAACAAGTGGAAATTTTTCACTTTATTTTGTGTCTATCAAATGTCATGAGCTAACACGGAGGCGTGAAAAGTAGCTACAAATGTGAGCAGGCATAATAATAGAGGCGTAAAAAGTACATCACAGAGGGTTATGGAAAACATGAAAATATGGTTTTATTAATAGAAGATGATTTTCTGAAAATTAGTCGAAAAAGACAATTTAAAGAGTGGACACATTTATGCTGTAAACACATAACAGCGACATTGTCGTGGGGGAGGCGTACTTCTATGTAGAATTCCGCAGTTGAATTTGGTGAACCACAATGTAGCGAAAATGTCGCTGTCAATGCAACCAAGGCACCAACCAAATTCATTTTTTTTTCTTTTGTATTACTAAATCCTGTTGTACGAGGATTAGGTTGGCTTATCACAATACATATCAGCCATCGCTTGTCTATTCCACCAGTTCATTCAACCTAATTCAAGCAGACTTAATTCAACCTAGTGGTGATGCCAACCTATGGTAGGTATCACCACTAGCGGTGCGGCAAAATTAAAAATTTGGCAAATTCGGCCGCAGCCATTGTGCGCGTTACCATACAAAACAGAGCATTCTAATTTTTTGACAGCAGTAGAACAAAACACAAAACAGAGCATTCTAATTTTTTGACCGCAGTAGAAAACGCTGTATTGTGATTAACCTAAATCCCCGTCAAACTTTGCAAGAATTAACCTTGAAGCTCCATGTTGACAAAAGCACCATTAGTCACGATCTTCGGTGTCTGGAGAAGAAACTATAACTTGATCAGTGGTTTCCTTAGGGATTCACAGAAAATTACAAATCACAGCCTGTAGCGATTTTTACTTCGCTGTTGTTTTGCAACAAGCGGGTTGTCTTTTTAAATCGACCGGTTACGTGTGGCCAAAAACTGATATGTCATTGGCTATCGCTACATATCATTGGTTATTGCCAGATGGATACCTTGAAATCCGGAATGCAAACAGCCTTAAATAAAACAACCCAATCGTGCGAAGAAGAGGTTTTATCTATTAATCCTCAGAAAACTACCAATCACCACAAAAAGAAAAATTGAAATAGGAGCCCTAAATGTTAGAGGCATAGTCACTGGGATAATCATCTAAAGAAAACGAGACTACAGGCCACTAAAGCACTCTAGGCGATAAAACAAATGTTTGGACGCAACTGGGGACTATCTACAAGGCAGACAATATGGGCATACAAACAAATGGTGAGATCCATAATTCTATATGGAGTTACAATTTGGTTGAAGAGAACCATACAAAAAAAACTGCTGTTAATTGGCTCAAGAAGCTTCAAATGACGGCCTGCCTGCTGTTTATAAAGGCAATGAGCTCCACCCCAACGGCAAAAATGAAGACCCTTCTAAACCTAGAGCCACTACACCTCAAAATTCAGGAGAAAGCTGCGAGACAGTCTACAGCAGGCCTACAGGTACAGATCAGGAGACCTTAAAAGCAACCTCAAAATCTTGGAGGATATCAGAACCATAATAGAAATGTTGAACTTCAGCGATGAAATAAAGACCAAAGCAGCGTTCGGAAAGAGGTTCAAGGTTACAGTTCCATCGAGGGACAATTGGAAAGATGGCTTACCTCCCTCGTACAAAGGAGCGCAAATGTGGTATACGGATGGTTCAAAGATGGATTGTCGACTAGGAGCAAGGATCGTAGGTCCCAAGTGCAAAATGCATTTTTCCTCTCAAGCAGGTCTATCTGCCATACTTAGAGCTTCACAAATAGTACAGATAAGGAATACTAAAAGGGTCAGAATTAATGTCCTATCGAAAAGTCAAGTCGCACTCAGGGCTATCATCCGGGATCCAGTAAATTCGGCTATTATCTTAGAGGTGAGAGAAGCCCTAGATGAAATAGGGGCACATAACAGCCTCAAGTTGATATGAGAGACACCAAGGGAGACGTGAGGGGCACCAAAGAAACGATGAAGCTGACACCAGAGCTAAAGAAGGAGCGAAAATGCCCTTCATAGGCCCTCTGTACTGTGGTTTTATACAGGCAGATACGGACAAGGAAATTAAAACATGGAGCAAGAAAACGATCGAAGACCACTGGCTTAATATTGAGGGTTTCAAACATTCAAAAAATACCTTGGCTTCGATATCAAAAGAGAAAAAGAAGCAGTGGCTGTCTGCAAAAGTGGCATAAGAGCCCTATGCGGAGCACTGACAGGACACCTTCCTTTCAAAAAGTATGTCCACAGGATAGGCGTGGAGCAGAACGGCCACTGCAGATACTGTAGGGAAACGACAGAGTATGTAGAACATCTGCTCACACTCTGTCCAGCACTAGCGCGAAGAAGATTCGAGCTCCTTGGCTCTGGTCTTCCCGCCATCAGGGACATCACAAATATCCCGTCAAGGAAAATATCTAGGTTCATTAGAAGCCTGGACATCCTATAGGACATAACGCAGAGGATGCACAATATACCCAGGAGGTCACAATGCTAGGGTCCTTCTAGAACCACTCCAGACTATCAATCAAATCAATCAACTCTTTTTTGCGAAAGTAATCTTTTTTCATCGTAATGTAGGCTTAGCATGAAGCAT
Source organism: Nemotelus pantherinus (assembly GCA_963978885.1). NCBI lineage: Eukaryota > Metazoa > Arthropoda > Insecta > Diptera > Stratiomyidae > Nemotelus > Nemotelus pantherinus. The sequence continues at coordinate 34,918,875 of OZ022263.1, forward strand.
TTAGTGCTGTCGACTGAGAGATTCTTTCCTTGAGATTGATTTCTTATTTTAATAACCTATCATATGTTTTTATCGAAATCAACTGTGAATTTACTTGCTTGATTTTATTAAATTTTGTTGATAAATAAATAGCACATTTTGTTAGTTGAAATAAACTAAACCTGATGAACAGATTTTGTTTTGAAAATATACATGTGTATTAAAAATGTATTATATAATACTAAAAAGTTATTCTCTTGTATAAGATTTCACTTTTCTTACATATGTACATAAATAAATAAAAAGAAGAAAACCCTTGGAAATACATCTACATAAATAAACGTGCAAAACTTTCTACAACGTAAAAGTAAACATAGTAATTGAGCAAAATTTAGGTCTCATAACCTAACATATTTGATGCTAAACTCAGATCACAAATATTTCACTAACAAAGTGGCAAGGCAAACTACAAGTTTCCTGATAACTATCTTACAATAAGTACCTATAAACAAATATTTTGCCTTCTCCGTAAGTTAGTCCCTGCTAAAGAGATGCATGTTCTTAAACTTCTTATAGTTCTCTTTCATTGTCGAAACTTGTTAGAAACTTACAATCGAAATACCAGTGTAAATAAAAGACAACTAGTGCTCAACTATCTATTTCGGTCGGATCTCATCGCACGACTGTACGTGTTGCGGTTTTCTTTGAAAATGAAACGATTTTTGGGCAGAAGTTTTGATTAGTTTCCAGTTAGTTGATTTTAATCAAAAGTCGACAAAATTTCATGGCTGTCATTGAGTAGATTAATGAAATAAATTCTTTATCATGAAATATGATTGTTTTCTTGGGTGAAATATAATTTACCCCAATAACGATCTCTCTTTAAGGTCTTCTTGAATTCAAGGAGCTCATAATAAACTACATCTAGCTTATCCCTCCAAACACAGAGCATGGGTTTCGAAAGAAGAATATTTGCCTTTGCTGCAAATGTCGATGCATGGCCGGGCTTAACCCAAAAGTTCCTACGATGCAGGTTATCTAGCAGGCTCCATTCGATGCAGAAAAACCTTTCATTTTTTGATGTTGGAGCAGCTGTTGACACGTGAAAAATCGCCGTTCGACAGGCTCAAATTTGTATGACGGTCATTTTCCTCCCTTTTGAACCATTCTTAATGTTTTAAACTATTTTCAACAACTTCTAGTGATTTTGCAATTTCATTTTGCGTCTGACAATCTTTTTCAGTGTGCAAGAGCGTCCTTTATCTTCAACATCAAAGTCATTATTTCCACAAAAATTCTATAAACTTCAGCTGCATATTTTTGTAACCGAAAAACGAATTAAAATTATTCGTAAATACTATGTTTTGGAATGTAATTCGACACGTTTAGCACTATCAGAAAGTTGTTGTTTATGCTTAGGCAGAATAACAAATACTGTGATTTTAAGTTTCATAGTGGAGCTTCATGATAACGTGGCTCCAGTCTTAGCCGATGCAAATAGGCTAAGATAACACTATCTGTCGGTAAACAGCAAGAGCTTATTTAAGTTTTTACTCCTTATTCAAGTCCTTACTCAAAACCCTTTCATTTTATTTTTGGCTAAATTTACTTCTTCCAATCAAAATCAACCCAGTTGAAATTACACCGTTTTTTGATTGAAATAAATTGAGAGAGCCAGTTGGTAATAATATAAAGTGATGTTACTTAGTCAAACGATGTATACATTGAAAAAAATCCACATGGCGCCCAGAGCTATGTAACATAGTGCATTATTTATGGTCCATTCGCTATGTACATAGTTACTCTGAGCTATGAAATATGGCTCCCAGCGCCATAATGTCAGAATCTGAATAGCGCATGGTCCTATGCAACATGGCGCAGCATTTATGGTCCCACATGCTATGTATATAGTATCCAGAGCTATGCGGTATGGCTCCCAGTGCCATAATTACATGGCGCAGTAATTATGGCCCCACACGCTATATTACATAGTACCATGAGCCAGGTAATATGGCTTCAGTTGTCTTACCGATTCGGATGAATTGAGGTAAGTGCTTTGTTTTGAAGTCGAGCTTCTATTTTACTGTAATAAAATAATTATTTTCAATTTGCAATCTATCCCAAGAACATCCGGGAGGTTAGGTAAAGAATTAGCTTAAGGAAGAATCTAGCTGACTATTTCTTTCATAAGTTACGTTTGACAAAAAATCGATAAATTTTGTTAGGGGAAAATAATGATTCATTCTCGCGTAATGTTATATGCTAATATCATTGTTATATTACATATCCAATTGCTGCGTTCTAGTTATCTCAGAATTTTCTTTTTTATCAAGCGGAAATATATTTCAAATCAGCAATACATTTTTTGTTCATGGTATTCAATAAGTAATTTGAAATTTGTTTGATTTTTCAATAGAACTTTTTTGGTATTTATTTTATGAGCAGCATCATAAAGAGTTTCATATTTTTAGAAATGCCTTTCTTCATCATAAACACTGAAAAAACACATAGCGCCAGACGCCATAATTTATGAACTTCTGGCGCCATGTACATAGTGGATTTCGGGATTGTGATAAAATATAGCGCCACACGCCATAGTACATGGCGAAAAGTACATAGGAGCAGACGCTATGCTTATAGCCCTCCACGCCATGTACTATAGTCCTCCACGCCATCTATTTTAGTCCTCCACGCCATGTACTATAGTAAATGACGTGGAGGACTATATTACATGGCGTGGAGGACTGTAGTACATGGCGTGGAGGGCTATAAGCATAGCGTCTGCTCCTATGTACTTTTCGCCATGTACTATGGCGTGTGGCGCTATATTTTATCACAATCCCGAAATCGACTTTGTACATGGCGCCAGAAATTTATCAATTATGGCGTCTGGTGCTATGCATTTTTTCAGTGTAAATTCAAATTCAAAAATTTCCGTAAAATTAGCATTGGAGGCCAAGACTGAATTAATTATGAATTTTTAAATGTATTGTAATGTATTTGTTATTTAAATGTATTTGAATTATTCTTATCAGTATTTTTTATTCCTTTTACAATTGTACATTCCATTCGCCCACCCCTAAGTTTTAAATTCTATTCAAAGTCACTTTAACTTTATGTATGCATTTTCGTACTTGCTAATGAACCAACTACAGTAATTTTTTTCCGAGAATCCTTTCGGAAAAAAAAATGGAGCTGGGTCATCTGCTGTGACATAAATCAAACAATTCTCTAGATCATTCTTCCGCACCCATAATCCTTCAGTTCATTTAAAAAGGACTGTGACTGTGTCCACATTGACCATAAACTCATTTTTGCAAAGTCACAAGGGCTCTCATTGTAAATTTTAAAAGTTTGTAGCACTCAACCAAACAAACTTCTGAAAAATAAGTTAATAAAACTCCGAGGCAAATTCACACATCATTGTTGTAATTGTTGTTGCTCTTGGTACCCTCAATGTCAATACATTACAAGCTTGTCGTCCTGATATACTAAAAAGCCTGCATTCAACTGTCCATGGTTTATTGAAATAGGTCTTGAACGGCTTTCACGTCAACAACTTAATTACCCACATATTTACACATTTATTGTTTAAACCCTGAAAGCTCTGTTGTATGACTTGCCCGATTAATATATTAGCCAGTTTTCATATAGGAAACGATGAATTTGCAGACTTTCACAGGACTTGGATGGGCTGAAACTTTGATAAGTGAGGGATAAAGCTATTCACATGTATCGAGTTTGATAGAATATAAATGGATGTGTATGATGGGTTTTTGTATGCATACGTGTATAGGACATATGAATTGATGAATAACGTGCGAACAAGAATAGAGGAAGTTATACGGGAATATTTTTATATCCGTGTATCAGGCATATACTAGATTACAGATTGTTGCGGCAATGATGATGAAGAGTGAATATAGAGAGCTCTTGCACACTCTAGGTGTTTAAATGTTGCCTATTGAGGGTGAAAAGGTTCCAGATACAAAAAAAAATGCATTGAATGTTTTTGAGAACTGTAAAACTGAGCACGTATAGACATCGATTTTGATATGTGCTTATGGAAACCACTAAAAAGACTGATTTTCGAAGAAAAGCAGAGAAAATGTGTCAATTTTGAATGCATGCTCTATCAAACGTGCTCCTTATTAAGGCGATCCTTTATCAAAAAATCCATTCATTCATGAATAATGACATTGTGTTTTTGTTTAAGACATACTTTCGTGAGTGCTTAGCTCCGTGGGCTATTGAATCAAACAAGCAAAATTTCACCACTTAGCAATTTTAATTTATCTTTCTACTTTTACAACACTTTATTTTGAACTAATTTTAATATCAACAAAAAAATTTTTCGAAAACCGACCATCTTTTTCGCCTATAAAATTGTTTACATCATGTTCAAGAAACTTAAGATTAGAATCACTTTTATACATATTAGGAGTACCTTAAGTAATTAATATTTCACTCTAAACAAGCAAATTTAATTTTTCCTTAGTGTACAATATAATCTCAATCGTTATCTCGGACACCTTTCTATCTTGCTGATAGAGTCCAATTTCCTGTTTATAAAGTTTAGAAAAAGAGTTGTCGTGCAAGCTCGACTTCTCATCAGCAGCAACAATCCTTGTTAAAACCGATCACTTGTCGTGTAGTAGCACCTGCTATGAAAATGGGACTCCTAACCAGCGACACCTGTAGGATGTGTCAAGAGCCGGGGGTCTCAGAAACAATCCAGCATCTCCTGTGTTACTGCCCGGCACTGGAGAAACCAGACTGCGATACTTCGATGATCCCTGGCTGGTGGATCTCGCGCACGTGGCGGAGCAAAAACTGAAGGACATCCTGCAGTTCGTGAAAAGGTCCGGGGCCTTTGATGGCCGCTTGGACTGAACTTTCTTTCTCGTGGTCCATTTATCTGGTATCACTATGGACCAGTAGGTCTATGTGCGGCCTTGTGCCAGCCAGTACAACCTTACTTAACCTAACCTCTCTCTTCTCTTACATAGTTAAAGTATTTCTTCCTTTTCTTAACTACTTCTTCCTTTGTATCCTCTTATTTCACATATTCTTATTTTACATTTACATATTCCCATGAATTCAAAAAAGCTTAGAGCTTTAAATTAAGGTAATAATTTTTTCAAAAAAAATATCCTTATTATAATTGTTTCTCCCTTTGAAAACTCCCCAGTGCTACTGGCATTATTTCTGTAACACACAATTTATAATTAATTAGCAACAGGTATATCTATCATAGCAATAACTTAATAATAGATTGTTTCTCATGTTGAGCTATCACGTAGGTATTTCTTGTGAAATTCATATGTGTATACAGTAAAATATTATGATACATAGATATGAAATATGTTCCATCTGTTCAAGCATAGAGCAAACGAAAATCAATAAGCTGATGAAGATCGAACCAAGCATTCAGTCCTCGAGGCATTCGAGATACATAAACTGTAATTGAATTCTAACAGCAATGCATGTAAGCGTACGGAAGAGCGCACATGCTACGTAATGCTATCAGGATTTTCATAGTCATTTCCTTAAAGCAGATCATTAATGAATTTTGGCGGCAGTTTCTAGACAAAATAAATAGATGTCTCCGAACTGATGCAAATTTTATGACTAAATCTATTGCGTTACGTTTGGTGTGCCACTTTTCCATACACTTTTCCCACAAGTCTGTCTTAAAGTAAACCATATTTTCCACCCAAATGAATAACTTTCGCAGGCATTCTAGTAAATTACAACTACATATAAAACTAAACAATTTATCTCAGTTACTTACTATCTTATCCCAGTTATATTTACTATCGTTTTTCTTGACCATTACACTGGCTACATAAGACCGTAAATTATTGCAGATTGAACGTTTTTTGTATCAATTGCGTACTGAAAGTATTGGATTGTCATCGATGGGACTATTTCAATTTACCAGGAAACTTTTCTTCGGAGTAAGCAGTTCAATGTGTCTAGAGATGCAAAATTTATTTACATATATCTTCGTGTTCACAACAGAGGATTTTTATAGGACACTCTTGTGGACACGGAGATATATAGCTATGCATGTACATAAAACGATATGTATCAATGCTTTGTATGTTTTTCATTTCAGATGATAGGGACTATCATAACTTTCGAGCTGATGATAATGCAATTTGATGTTACAAGTAGTGATCACAAATTGCCGCCTTTATGCGAATGACTTGTTTGCGAATTAGGATGAAAGCAACATTTATCTTTGTGAAAAGGTTAGACAGGATTACAGGAATTAGAGGGATTCTAAGCATATGCTAAGTTGTCATGAGGCAAAGATGTAACATCACAGTGCTTTAGGAATACGTAGAGAGGATGTTCCAGTAGCTCTTTTCCAATTTACGATAATTTAGTTAGTGCTAGTAAATGATGATTTGAGAAAATTTTAGTTGATTAATTATTGTTTTCGTTATGGTGGTTGCATGAGGTTAAGAGTATTAGTTGATTGTAGAATTAGAAGAAAGTTTGTATTAAGCTACTTTGTCGTACAATTAGTTCGGGCTTGAATGAGCTCAATTTTCAGGGCACAGCTGGTAGCTAGAACAATGCAGGCAAAATTCATTGCAAATATTTAAAATAGCAGGCTGATTGGAGCTTTGTTTGCATTAACGGAATACGATTCAGCCGAGTTTCGCAATCTGAAATATATCAATTGCACAGCTACTAGAGAGGATAGCACTTTGTACAGTTTTGCATTCAGATTTTTGTTATCTTCACATAATATGTTTTTCGTATTAAATGCTGCCATTGTGACAATTATGATTATTGATAAAATGAAAAATAATGCTGATGAGAGGGTTGTTCATATTATATTTAATAGGATAATATGATTGCATACAGTGGTATTTGTATTAATAATAATGTCTGTTTGTTATGAAAAATATAATATGCAATGTTAAGCTAATACGCATTGTATTTCAGAATAATCGATGTTCAAATGCTGGCATGCCAATTGATTTTCATTCAATATTAAACATATTTTTACTTCCTATCTATTTAAGGACACAGCAATTTTAATTAAAATCACAGTTTCTCGTAAACGCGACATCAAACCGAGCTAAAATTTTCAGATGACACTGGTGTACATGTGGAATTAGCTCAAATTTGTTGTTATAGTTGACCCTTTGAAGCCAGCAGCCATTTTAGTGATATTTTAAGCACCATTATAGTTCTAAAAATAAATTTAATTTTCAATAAATCGATTGTGGAAATAAATATTGAACGTTTTTCAAATATGAATATAATAATGTTGTCTAAAATTCAGCCCTAGTTTGGGCACTAGATGCCCGCTAGGGGTAGTAGAAAAATGGTTCGAAAGAATTCATCACTGATCATATGGAGGAAATTGAATTTCATGCTTAAATGCAATATGTATACTGTAATGAAATTTTCAAATAATTTCAGCCCGATGTCTTAATTATTCTGTGTTTTATTTAAATTTAACATTATTATATCATTGTTGAAATTATTGAAAACCCCTGTATTTTATGATTTTTTCAAAGAAATTTTGAAAAAAATTACGTCCAAAAAGTCAATGTATGATAGATATCACCTTAAATTTCATAAAATGAATTTAAATAACAATGCTCCCATGTATCGAGGCCAATTAGACGTAAAACGTGTTCAGCAGCAAAATTGGTTTTGAAATTTTCACGTCTGTTATTAAGTGTATCCATGGCCAGTACATAACCTAAGTCGATTAATATAAGAAGGCAAGCGAAGATGATCTGAACAAACAAATTCACACAAAAAAAACCGTAGAAATCTTTTACTCGATACGATCCACATACACCTGCCGATAAGGCGCCCAAATTATACACGCATATTCGAGTATCGGTCTTACTAAAGCACAAAGATGTATGTCATGAAACTCTTTAGATCGCCTCCTCAAAGTAGGTCCCAAAGTAGGTGAAGCTTTTAATAAGATGGCGTTAATATGATCGTCAAAAGTGAAAGCATTATTCAAAACTACTCCTAAATCGACTACTTTGTCAAAATACCTTAAGGCAATACTATTTAAAGAGTATTGAGTATTCAAAGCTCAACGGACTAATTGTACGCGTGTACAAAACAACGGTACACATATCAATATTAATGACAAATTTGTTAGTGTCACACCAAGTCGTACATGATAAAACATGATAAAATGCATATCACCTACTTTCAATTCAGTCTTTTAAGCTTATTGAAAATTCCCGTTAGTTAAATGTTCCAAGGATGACACCAACTTTTGAAGTTGCGTTTTGGAAAGAAACTACCACTCCCACAACGATTTAATTGCGGACGTGGTGGCAGAAGGACTACGATTACGATGAGTAGAGATAATTGAGCTAAGTACTTACTCGTTCCGGATCGCAATATTCAATTCAGTAGCCGGACCGTCTGGCATACAGTTGCCAGAGAATTCGGACGTAACATTCAAACAGAGATATGAACGCTTTTCGTCGAGGAAATCGTGCCAGGGAGAGTGCTCGTGGTAATTCAAAGATTCCTGTTCCTTGGGGACGTAATGCTAGCTTTCACGAAGCAGTGTCTACAGGTAATATTGCTAGCGCTATAATGGGAATTTTAGCGTACCAAGTTCGTTGGCCAATTAATAAATCATGTACTTGATTTTGGTAGTGATTTACTGCGCTCAATTTTTTGGTGTAATGCCCTTGAGTGACATCCGAAACGCAAACCCTAAGGACATAAAATTCCGATGGTTTACCTGGAGGCATTTGATTACGTACGGTATACTGATATGGAGTTTAATTTTCTCGTTACTATCTGTGCGGCATTTGATTATAACTGGAATCACAGTAAAAAATACAGGTAAGTAACAGTAGTCAGTTAGATGTAACATATCTTCATATACAGATATTTAAGAGTCGAAATTGCAAGAAAAGCTAGCTTGCGGAAAAGGAAAATCTGAATCAGGTTTTTACATTCACAATCAAATCAATTACTTTTAATAACATGTGAAAAGGTTATTTTCTGATGGTGTTAAAGTAAATGTTTTGTTTTCTCCAGGGGCATATCTAATGCTTGTCAAATAAAGTGGAAATGTCAAATAAGCTGTTAAAAAACAACACAAAAACATCTAGCCTACATTGGGCGATAGTTTGAAGTAGATTTCGTTTAGATTCTAGGCTGTCTCCTTACTTTCAGTTTAGGAAACCATGTTGCTATTTGTCTTATTTTGTTGATTAAACTACGTTAAGCTGAAATGCACAGTTAAAAAATAACCTATTTCAATTCGAATTTAAGAAGTACATCATACGTACGTTAGTTAAAAATAAAGAAATCTAAGAATCATTTGAAATAGTGGCTAATTAAGCTGGGAAAAACCCCAACCGAGTATTTTTTGGATGGTTCGAAGCTGTCAAAAATTTGGTCCTGCACAGTGAATGTATCTGGCCTGGTCAGCAGTTTACACAAAGGCGGCAAATTTTCAAGTTTTGAAAATTGATGAAAATCAAAAATTGATTCTTTCTTGTTGGCGCTCTGGTACTAACCATTTGACTTGCGTTTTTCTTGAAGACTAAGAGAAATCAAGAGCACATGATTTCAAATTTGTGAGACCTAAACTTTTGTTTAGGAAGGTTCCCAGCATGAGCACTGAAATGAACTAAATAGTGCAAAATCTTCGGCTGGGGCTCATATTTTTAAATGAAATTGTACATGATATAAGTGAGATTTTGGCAAGAGATCATTTTGATAGAATTGTTTCATTGAAAAAAAATAATATCATTTGTCCTTTGCCTTAAACTGGAACTTTAGTTTAATATTTCATTTAGATTGCATTGCACTCATAATATTTGGTTCATCCTAGTTACCGTCGTCTGAAATCGGCAGTGGTTTAGGTTATGAAGAGAATATATAAAATATATCTGATTTTGGATAATAAAGAAAAGTAATCCTTTGACAACCCTCGTACGGGTCTAGGGGTTGAAGCTGGTAGAGAGCTTCGTTACAATTTTTTCAATCATTGTGAATCGAGTGTGAATTGATTAGTTCCACGACTCACTTTACCCCTGATTTAAATCAGGTACCTAATCAGAGCTAGGTGAACTCAAAGCTTGGTGCGCGGACCCTCGTCCGAAGCTGGATTCGAACCAAGGACCCCGCACGCAAGAAGCCAGTGCCCTACTCACTAGGCTACTCAAGCTTTTGTATCCCTTTAATCTGCATCCTTTATTTATCCACAATCTACATCTCCCAATCAAAATTTTCGAAGAAATAAACATATTTCCATGTTCAAATGTACAGCTCAAGCATTCGAAATTTTCTTAGTAATTTTATGTCACCAGTATATTCCTAATTGATAACAATTCCATTACAGTTGTCACCGTTTTCTTTTCGGTAACTCACGTGATATTCATCCTGTTCCTGTTATTGGCAAGAAAGTGGCCTGGAATAATGGTACGCTGGCTTCAGCAAGAATCAAGATTCCTCCAGTCCCCCTATACTACAAGCAAAGACACCCTCAAGAGGGACTTTAAAGTAGTTTCTATAATAATTGGCTTCTTAGCAGTTTGTAAGTTTCGATGCAAACATTTTATGAAATCCTTCTATATTCTTTTTTTTTATATTTTTTCACAGTGGAACATGTTATGTCCCTGGTGTCAAATACTTATACATTTTATAATCGTGTAACAAAATGTAACATTGAAGTCGATAACTATTTCGAATTGTATTACACGCAGTATTTCCCCAATATTTTCTCTGCTATATCATATCATACAGTGCTAGCGGTTATGATTCAGGTAAGTGACAAGTTTTTTGTTAGATTAGTTTTTTTTTTGCGATCGATTGAATTTGCAGTATTGTAACAAACAAAATTTATTCCAAACTATGATGGTTATTGTAGTAAAGCGTTTATTATTTCAATTAGCGTTAAATTTGATTAGTTCAAGCTGCCACAAAAAAATTTAGTTAAAATTTCTACTGTTTCGTTGGTTAATGTTCAAGCTTTAAAAATAAGATTTTCATTATCTTGTTACAACAAAGTAAACATGCTTCGCAACAACATCATACTCGTAGACCTACGAAGATGATGATGGAAAAGAACTCAAAATGTACATACCGCACATTCTCTAGAGAAAATATTCATTCCGAAAACATAAGTACGTTAATCATTTCGTGTGCCTCGTATCTCGATACTGCTCGGATTATGCCATTAAAGATAAGTTCTGTTGTCTTGAGTTTATTCAATGCTGGTAATGATAGAACAGAAACGGGGAAAATAGAAAAGAAACGAGAATGTTTATCTTAGAATAGGCTTCACTGCCGGAACTAGGTCTCAAATCAATACTGTACAGCTGACGCTGGAAGTGCTCCATTGGGATGACTTTTGTCTTCGAGATTTCTTTGTTTAGGAAGTCTGCAGGTTTGGGCAGCTCAGGTTTTATCTGTGCTGTGAAGTTCATTCCGGCTTTTTCGTTGAATCAATTTCATAAGGGATAAAAATTAAACGGGGACAATTCATACTTTGATGCGAAAGAAGCGTCAACGGAAGCTTTAATTCACGTAAATGCTGGCCATGAGGTTAACATGAAAATGCTATTTCAAATTGTGTTCCTTCGTCATTTTAATCGATTGATTTAGCACAGGCTCAAGAAAAATCAATGAAAAGTGGTCAAACAGTCACATTCTCATCAAAATTATTTAGGAGAGGAATACTGTCGCAACACGACTGGATACCTGGTGTCACAGAACTTTCCGAATCTGCAAGAGCGAAGTTTCGCTTACATCTCACATTTAGTCTCTTCATGCAAGTACCGTTCTTTTAGATTTGGTGTGTACTTTTATGCTCCAGTTGCACTGATTGCAGATAGGTCAATTATTGATGTCAATTGGGTCAAATTGTGTGTTAGCACCCGTCAATTGGTTGCTGGCAGGCAATTGCCAACATTTGCCAATAAATTGCCTGTGCGTTTGACAGCAGTGTGAACATCACTTCATTTTATCTTGCTTGACATGTATGTGTTTGTAATACAGTTCGGTGGAAAAAATGGAAGGCAGTTCTCAACAGTCGCGAGAAAACTCAGACAAAAACCAAATATCTCAGTAAGAGAAATTGACTGACACAGGTTTGCTTCTTGTTTCTTTTAACAAGAAATCGGAATCAGCTGTAGTCATTTTCGCAGATTTTTTTTACAAATTCGGATCATTATTTTTTTTTATTGTTCATTGAACTCAATTCAAAAACGTTGTTCAAGGTGAAATTGGAGTAATTCGCGGACCCAGCATTTGCATTTTTTTCCTCTTCGCATATTGAGGCCCCAATATTGATTGCGCTCAATGCAAACAATCCCATTTACTATTTTTGTTCTGGTTGGGCCCGGTGCTTTAGCGCCATATTTATCATGCACTTTTTTGTACAAATTAATATACTTTTCATCAAATATAATTATGGAATGACCTGGATTTGGCGGAGTGAAGCTCAGATCGAACGGGGAACTACGCTACAATGACTTTTCTAACACGAATAGAATTAACGTCAATTGCGATTGTTGGTAACAGTGTGAACACTGACAAGATATCAATATTCTTCAATTTCTGTTGTCAATTTGCTTCAATCACGTATTGATGGCAATCCGTTAAGCACATTTTGACATCAATTTGAACGTTAGTGTAAACGCCGTTGTCAATTGGTTGCCCCAGTTGACGTCAACAATTTACATATTTGCAATCAGTGTAAATGTAGCATTATAAATGAGGTAAGAACAAAATAAGAACAAAAAAAAACAAAATAAAGTTGGTTTGAAATTTGTTTTTATAAAATCACTCTTTTTTGTGTCAGTAACTTTAATGTTTTTTTTCAATAAGGACTTAACAATATTTTTTGTATTTGAATAAAACTCCGAATTATTTTGAAATTTGTTTCAAATAAAGAACACTTGCTACTTTTAATGAAATTCAATATTGTTCAATAAGCGAACACGTTTGAAGATCTTTGTGGCCAATTTTCCACCACTCTTCTACACGTATCGGTTGGAATGTTGGTAATGTCGCGTTTGATATTGTTCGTGAGCTTCTTTAAAGTTACTGGCTTGTTGGCATAAACCATCGACTCAACCACATAAAAAGATATCCAACGGCGTAAATTCGCACGAGCGTGGTAGCCGTTCGATCGGGAGTGTGTTCAATATTCTTGCTATAGCAGCTATTACCCAGTAGGACCTCAAGCATCGATGACTTTTACCATGCAATCTTTCATTGATGCCTATGAATTCCAAAATAATGCATGACAATATCATGTGTAAACAATCGTTCTGGTACAAAAATGCATGTGTGTTTACCTACTAACTACTTTCCTGCATGAAAAAGTCATACACAGTGAAGGGTAGAGTCATGCAAAACGGAGCGAGTATCGCTACTTATAATGACATCGCAATGTTAAATTCATCGATGCGGTATGACGAAAAAGATCCGATAATGATGACTGGTAATCATTACGTAATGATTACCAGTCATCATTATCGGATCTTTCTCGTCATACCGCATCGATGAATTTAACATTGCGATGTCATTATAAGTAGCGATACTCGCTCCGTTTTGCATGACTCTACCCTTCACTGTGTATGACTTTTTCATGCAGGAAAGTAGTTAGTAGGTAAACACACATGAATTTTTGTACCAGAACGATTGTTTACACATGATATTGTCATGCATTATTTTGGAATTCATAGGCATCAATGAAAGATTGCATGGTAAAAGTCATCGATGCTTGTGGTCCTACTGGGTAGCTACTGTTTTAGCAGCTCTGGCTATCCAATATCACGAAATAGCTACTTTCTGATGTTCGCTATTTGACAGTCGGCTTGTGTAAGATTCTGAAGTAGCTGCTATGGTAGCAGCCATTTGCTGCTCGCAGTCTGAAGGGTAACAAGAAAGTAGCTAAGCAAAATGGACGTTCATGCACAGCTGACACATTGTTCAAACGTCATTTTAGATTAGAAATGGCAATGAAAAGAAGTTTTCGCGCTTTGGTGACAAAGGAGATGGGCAACAAATTTGAATTTAGTACTATCGTAAACTAAATACGGGCTTTTAAGCACTTCAACTCAACTCCAGTTTTAAGTAGGCTTTTATACTGCGCAAATCATCTTGAGTTTTTAGAAGGCGAGTGTGAAGTGTAAAAGGCCGGGTACGCTGATTCGTATACCATCAAATTTTCAATGTTTCTTCTTTGCTCTTTTTTGTAGATATGGTGTCAAAAGCCGATAATAAGTAAAACGTTTTGAACATGTTAGGAACATTTTATTGGTTTCAGCAGCTGTGTGATTAAAAACTCAGAAAATACATACAATATCCGAAGTTCCAAAAATTTAACTTAAAAAAATTGTTTATTGAGTTTTGCTGTGTAATAGCTGACCTACGTAGCAGTTCTTGGTTGTCCAGTATCCATAGCTGCTTCACCTAGCAACACAATTGTTGAATTTCCCCTTCAGTAGATCAATTTTGAGATTAGGTACGATATTGTTGAAATCACATGTAACTTATGTCAAGTCCATCCAATTTTGGCCAAAAATAATCTCGCAACATGGCACGATAACGAACTCAGGACATCAATTTTCATCAACCAAAAAATACGGTACAATCACCCTGCCCTACTAAGCATAAACGTTCTATCTAAATTTTAACACTTTCGAGATATTCAATGATTTATGTTTTTCCAAATGCTGCAGACACCTTCAAACGGGATGAGCATGAACCTGGATACTAATACGTTTACTTGATATACATTTGAAGTAAAAGATTTCACTTTGAAAATAGTTGTGGAAGATAGGTTTTATGTAGATAGGACTTTTTCGTAGTAACATGCAACGAAAAACTGATCGAATTACTAAGCACAACCTTAGTTCTACCTACAGTAGAACGTTTATGCTTAGTAGGGCGACGTTTTTTGAATATGAGGGGATTTTCGATTATCCATTTGAACATACTTCCACAAAATATAGGATTTTCATATTTAATAGCATGATGTAATGGAGTATGTAGTTTTTGAATCCGGGGCTAATTCAAAAATGAGAAAAATGTAGATAGATCGTTTATGCTTTGTAGGGTAGCACATCTCCGGCATTAAATCCACACCAAATGGTAACGTTTAATAGATGCAATTGAATTTTTTCAAGCGCATGTTTTTCAAGCGCATTGATAAAGCCTTTATGAGGATGGAAAATCATCCTCAGGATCGCTGAGGATGATTTTTCAATTAAATTCAGCAATTTATGTTTACTTTTAGAAAGCCCAATCGAAGAAGCTGCTGCGGTATTAAATGATTGAGAGGCTTCAGTTTTTATATTAATGGGAACTTGTAATTTTTACGCAACATTCGCCACAATGTGGACTAAGAGATTTCTAATTTCTGTGAACGAAGTTGAATTTACATACATTTTGAACTGAAGCATTTCAGCGGCAGTATTTTCGTACTGCTTCTTCTATTGTAATTATCGTTTTGTCCCGCTTTCGATTTTCGTGCAACATTCTTCACCTTTTAAAAAGTTCACCTTATATATGTACGGTCTATACGAAAATCAGTTTGCTTATGATATGTAGGAGTTTTGGGTGGTTTTTGGCTTTGCTTCATATATTTTATGTAAAGTTTTTACACATTAACGATATGCAGCTTGTACTGTGGCTGGTGTTTCCTTACCTACGTTTGCTTTTGGTTACTTTATCACTCTACTTGCCTCCCTAAATTATCTCAATTGCAATCAAATCAAACTTGAATTTAATCTCATCCTAGGCCCAGTTTATTTTCTACTCAAACATAATTTGAATAATGAATAAAATAATTAATTTTCAATTACCAAGTTTACTAAGCTTGCGTACATGAATTCTGGTGATATAAATATCTTGTCAATTATGGTAATAACTCAAACTCAAAATAAGACTGAGTTCCACTTCTATGTTTGACACAGCAGCGCGGTGTAAAATAAGCGACAAAACTTACTAAATCCGTAATTTTATCAATAAATTTTAGCGATGGAAAATCTTTTTCGTCATTTATATTACTTAATTTACCGCTTCATAAATCATCTGACTAGACACTTGTGAGAGAGACATTTTATGATCCATTTCGATCCCCAAGAGAGTAATGAACGTCGCTCACGAGTGATTCAGTTGCCAGGAAATGGAAGTGTCGAAAATTTCCATAAAATGCTCACGGATAATACCTCGCGATTTTCACTGCCGACCTAAAGTGCAACTTTTGTGGCTCGGTCGCAGCGGGTGGTTTTTTTTTCTCGCGGTAGTGTAACTGCGTTTAACATCTACTAACCTTCTGACCTCGATATTATGTTTAAAATAACCACCAGACTGTTTTTGAAAATATTCATATCTGATGGTTTTTCGTATGCATGACAAGCAGGGAATATGGTTTGAATGAAAATATAATCCAAGTACTCTGGCTGTGTCCTGATGCTCTTGTTTCTTTTGGTCTCGTGCAGATGCTCTGCCTCACCAGTACGTTCATCTGGAATTTCATGGACTTGTTCATAATTCTGATGAGCATTACCTTGACGAAACGATTCAGGCAGTTTAATGAGCGTCTACGATACGACATGACACAAAACGTAATAGGATTATTAATTTTAACGAGGACTTCAGTTTCTCTGCATCGCGAAGCGTAATCCACATGAAATCGGTAAAGCTTAGCTCGCAAACCTTTATTGTTTTGGTTTCGTACTGCTACGAATATGCGTGTTCATTTAGGTTCAAGTAGAGTCAATATCGGATAGTCCGATAGTTAGATTGATTTGTTTGGAATGTAGCTTCCACGCTTCCTGAATTTAATACACAAAGACTCTCGACGGAGCTTGTTAATTTTCAATTAACTGTTTTCAAGTGGATTCCGCAGTTCGCTTCCAAAGTCATGTAACGGTATCATTTTAGGATAACAGACCACAGGCGTTCTTCCGCGAAATTCGTCTCGACTTCATTACGCTGCACGACATACTCACATACGCGAATAAGGAGCTGTCATCCATCATTTTGCTATCCTGTCTGAACAATCTGTACTTCATTTGCTTTCAGCTCATGCATATATTCCAGTAAGTAAGGCGCGACAAATATTGATGGATTGTCAGCGGATCATTTAAGTGAGCCCATGTTCGGATTTGTTTGTTTGCAGGAAATTACGGTATGCTGTTAACTATGCTTATTTCTGGATGTCGCTTCTATACTTGATGGGTCGGACGGCTTATCTGTTCCTGCAGGCTTCGGCGATTCACGAAGAGTCAAAAGTACCGGCAAGGATTCTGAATAGGGCGCCATGCAATGTGTGGTGCACAGAGGTATGTAAATATGTGTAGTTTGTGGGTAATTAACAAGTTTAAGTGTTGCGGTATGTCATCGAGTAGATTTATTGACGATAGAGATGTTTGAATTTGCACTATCTATGTTAAGAACGTTAGGAAGGAAGAGCATTTGGGATTGTTGTTATTATTGCTGTGTATTGCTGAGCGTTGTTCAAGCATCCTGAGAGGATAAAACATGAGGAAGAGGTTAAATTATTTCATGTGTCCAAGTTTTTTTTTATTGTTCGGTTTCCGAATAGTAAAGAACTCATTCATGCATTCTTTTATTCTTGAATTTCTTCAATCTAACGCAAAATTGAGAACTTGAATAGTTTTTTGCCCAAATTTCTTGTGTTTTTTGCCTAAATTTCGTTTGACAATTTTCCATAAGTTCACAAATTAGTTTTTCTACTAGTCTATGGTGTTAAGGTAAACTACATATTCCACTCAAATGAGTAACAACCACCCGCAGACCTTCTTGTAAATTACAACTATAAAGCTGTACAGTTTATCTCATTTTTCAGAAACTACCATACATACTGTCCTAAACCCATAAATTATTGCAGATTGAACGTTTTTTGTATCAACTGAGTTCTGAAAGTATTGGATTGTCATCGATGGGACTATTTCAATTTACCAGGAAACTTTTCTTCGGGGTAAGTAGGTCAATATGTCTGGAGCTGCAAAATGTATTTATGTCTTCGTTTCTACAACAGAGGCTTTTCATAGGGCACTCTTGTGGACACGGAGATATATGTAGAGCTATGTATGTACATATTCGTAGCATGATATGTATCAATGTTTTGTATGTTTTTCATTTCAGATGGTTGGGACTATCATAACTTTCGAGCTGATGATAATGCAGTTTGATGTTACAAGTATTGATCACAAATTGCCGCCTTTATGCGGATGACTTGTTTGCGAATTAGGATGAAAGCAACATTTATCTTGTGAAAAGGTTAGATCGGATCATAGGAATTAGAGGGATTCGAAGCATATGCTAAGTTTTTATAGGACAAAGATGTAACATCATATTTTAGCTATATGTAGAGAGGATTATCTAATAGTCGTTTGGCAACTTTTGATAATTTAGTTAGTGGCAGTAAATGATGATTTGACTATACGATAGTTGACCGTTTTCAATTATTGTTTTCGTTACGGTTGCTGTATTAGGATAAGAGTATTAGGTGATTGCAGAGTTCGAAAAAAGTTTATATTTAGCTATTTTGTCATATATTTAGTTCACGCTTGAATTAGCTTAATTTTCAGGGCACAATTGGTAACCAAAACAATAAAGCTGCAGTTAATTGCAAATATTTAAAATGGAAGCTTGTTTGGAGTTTGATTTGCACGAAGGAACTACAATGAAATTTAATTTTTCAATGTGAGAAATAGTGACTGTACGATGGTTGATCAATAAGTAATGATAATCGGTTATTTCCAGTTCGGATAAAATTCTAAAAAATATTTTTTTACTACCACATATACTCACAAAGTCAGCATAAAAAATATTTAAATAGGCCATGATTCCAGGGAGGTATATTCATTTGAATACGAACAGTCGAAGAGAGAACATCAAAATGGAGAAAAACGAAATTAGAGCTGTCATTTAGTACCTCTGTTTGAAAAAATTGTCCACCAGAGACATACACAGCGACATGGTGGAAACATTAGGGGACTCTGCTCTTCCATATTCCGCTGTTGCACGCTGAGCCAAAGATTTTAAGCTGGGAAGAACATCCAATGATGGAAGAACATCCATTTCCAGAGTGAATCTCGAAAAGTTCCAGGTAGATCATGGATGAGATTTGAATCTACCATTTTGATCCAGAAACCAAACAGCAATCGTTGACGTTGAAGCAACCCTCTTCACCAACGCGGCAGGAATTTAAAGAATTGAGCTCGGCGGAGAACGTTATGCATGAGTTTTTTGGGACGCTAAAGGAATTATCATAGTGGAATATTTGGAAAAGGGAGCCACTATATCAGGCTCTTACTACGCAGACCTCATAAGAAGATTGCGATAGGCAATGACGGAAAAAAGACGCGGCAAACTGCGAGTCGGAGCTCTGTTTCATCAAGCTAACGCACCGGCTCATAAGGCTTCAGTTTATATGGCTGCAATTTAAAAAAAAAGTCTAGCGCATCAGAACCGCTAGAAAACTAATTTTCGAAGAAATTATCTTTGAGGGATTTAAAAATGTTGAAACGCAAATATTTTTTCTGTTAATTGTCATTGCAGGATCATTCCTATTTGGAAATTTTATGACAACATCGCTCGATAAAGAAATGTCAATAAATTACGAAATTCATCATAGCTGGCAACTCTTTCATGATTTTTCAACAAAATTACTACAGAATTAGCAATGCAACAAGATCCACTTATCATATGAATTTCGTTTTGATTTTGTTACTGCATCGAAAGTTATAGGGGAAAACCCTTTATTTTTCTGAGGCAATTTACAATATTTAGGAGACAGAAATTTCCATAGCTGGCGGCCCTATACTAATTTTTCAACCAAATTTCTATGAGATCTATCTCAGAATAAGTTTCACCTTCTGCGTGAATTTTGTGAAAATCTAGTGGCTAAATCGGAAGCTATAGGCCAAAAACCAGTTTTTTTCTCAGCGATTTCTCCCAATGGCACCACTGCCACAGTGTTGCTTGTTTTTCAAAATAACTTCTATCAGACCTGGTCCTAGCAAATTTCAACATGTAATGTAAATTTCATATTGATCGCATTATCCGATCGTCAGTTCTCGTACACAGAAATTTTGAGAGCTGAAAATAGAGTTAATTTGATCACGGGTTACCGTTCTTGTTTACCGCGGAATTTTGAAAATTTTTATTTGACTTGGTGGACAAAAATCAAAATTGATCAATAATTTGCATTTATTTTCAAAAATCAAAAATTTTTCAGGAAGGTCGATGATTTGAAGGAATTTTTTTCAGGAGCCTAAAGTTGATACAGACATGCAATCACAGTCTTGAAAGTCCATGTGTGTTAAATTCTAGTCTACATCAATACGCTTCAAAAATTTCACGATGATTTGTTGTTTTTCTTAGAAGTTATGACAAGTCGAAATTTGAAAAAAAAATCCTTGCCTACTTTTAGGCACTCAAAATTTCCAATTCTTTTAATAAACAAACTAAAAACATAATAAGTTTTCATTCATAATACTTTTTTTTTAACAAAAATTTACACTGCTTGAAAATATGGGAGTACCTGAAAATTCACTAAAATGCCCGACGCCGCCAAAAGGTTTAAGATATTTGAATTCTAATAAATTACATATACATCTATGTCCTCCGAAAATTTCAGTTCAATCAGATCGGCCACTCCAGAGATTATCTCCCTTAATCATTTTGCTGATATATATATGACGAATTTTCGGCGAAGCTAGTTTAATACTAATTTTCTTCGAAAATTAGTAACAACAGGACTCGAATTTTTTTTTACATCATTCAGTCACTTTTACATCTTTCCTCGGCTCAAGGAACACCTTGGAGGTAAGAAATTTGAAGATGATAGCGAAGCGATGGCCGCTGTTGAGGCTTTTTGGGAGATTCAAGATAAAGACTTTTTACTAATGTTCGAAGAACATTAGTATTAAAATCGATTCGGCCAAAAATTCATATTTCCATATATATATATATATATATATATATATATATATATATATATATATATATATATATATATATATATATATATATATATATATATATATATATATATATATATATATATATATATATATATATATATATACATAATATATATATATATATATATATATATATATATATATATATATATATATATATATATATATATATATATATATATATATATACATCATCAAAAAATTTCAGTGAAATAATCTCGGGAACGCGCCATCCGATTGAGTTGAAACTATCAGAATACATTGGTGTATATGCAGAATAGGTCCAGGTCTCACTAAATGTCAATTATTGTTAACCCTTTGGCGCCGGCGGCCATTTTAGTGATATTTTTAATATACCTATTATTCCGTACAAAAATAATTTTTGCATAAATAAAGCTGACGAAATAAATTTTAAACGTGTTTTACATGTGAATCGGATAATGTTTTGGAATTTTTTAACCCTATGTGTGCGCTGGTAGCCTAAAAAGAGAACGGGAAAATTTGAAAATTTTGAAATTGCGATAACTTTTGACAAAGCTATTCAATCATTACGAAATTTTCAGGACATATTGGTATTATTTAGTTGTATATTTGTGTAGCTTTTAACGAGCGTGCTGAGAACTCTGTAGCTAGGGCAGGCACTGAAAGTGAAAACTTCCAAATTATCGTCTCTCTTTAAAAAATGCCGTTTCTTAAAAAAAAAACCATTCATATGTAACTCTTGTGCTTTGTTTACATAACCAACAAAAAAAAAAGATATGGTATAACGGGCACGCCTGGTAACCCTTCCCCAATTTACCTATATTTTTAGCATCAAAAACTTCTGTTCACGGAAACTCACGATCCGATAAACAGAATTAATTGAAATTTACAGAATGTATTGGTCTTAAATAGGACCAAGTCTGATAGAAGTGATTTTGAAATGCGGGTGATTCTGTGCCAGTGGTGCCATCTTGAAAAATCACTAAAAAAGATAACTGCTTTTAGCCCTATAAATTCTGATTGAATCGTTAGATTTTGACAAAATTCACACAGTAGCTGGACCTTACTTTAAACCACAATTGGTAGAAATTTGGTTGAAAAATTCGGTTGGAGCTGCCAGCTATGATAACTTTGGTGTCTTAAATTTGAAAAAATAAAAATTTGGAAGTAAAACATTCATATTAATAAACCATCAAATATCATCAAAAATGTCCGTTTCTTACAATAAAACCAATCTGTATACAAATCTTATGCTTTATCTACACGTTCAAAGTAAAACTTTTGAAATTCCATGTCGGACAAGAACGGTGACCCTCTCCCAGTTAACCTATATTTTTAGCATCAAAAATTTCTGTTCACGAGAACTCACGAACCAAAAATCAGATACGGTTGAAATTTACAAAATACATTGGACTTCAGTAGGAACAGGTCTAATAGAAGCCATTTGGAATTATGGGCAACTCTGTGCCAGTGGTGCCATCTTGAAAAATTACAAAGAAAAAAAACTGCCTTTTGCCCTATGAATTGTGAATCAGTTTCCAGATTTTCATGAAATTGACACAGTAGCTGAACCTTACTCTAAGCCGTGTTTCGTAGAAATTTGACTGAAAAATTCGATTGGTGCTGCCAGCTATGATAATTTTTGTGTCGTTGGTTTTGAAAATTCGCTCAGGAAAATAAAACTTTTTGCCCTATAACTTCCAGCGCAGTCATGAAATCAGTACGAATTTCATACAATTAATGACACCTCTTATAGACATTATTCTGGCCGAATTTGGTTGAAAAGCCATGATAGGGTTGCCAGCTATTGTTGGTTTTGTGTTTATTTGCAATATTTGTATTAAGCGATTTTATCGTAGAATTTTCAAATGGTAATGATATTGTAGTGACAATAAACAGCAAATATTAAATTTTCGATTATTTCAAAAAACTCGCTACTGGTAACCCTAAATTTCTTTATACTCCTATAACTTCGAATGCAGTCATCGGATCGAGACGAAATTAGGGTTAATTTCAACGTGAAGCAGATGTGATATATTTTTCGCTTTGATACTGGCAAAAGGTTGCCAGCACGAGTCTTTTGTATCAATAAATGCTTACAGTTAGTACTCATGCCGGAAACATTTACAATGAAAATAAATAACCAATGTTTCAATTCCCAAAGTTCTGCAAATTTTTCGGATCGCAGCCCCAAACACCAACTTCAATTATAGTGCTGCAGGCACTGAGCATGTTCTTCATTGATGTTCTATGAGATGCTGCTTGTGAAATAAACAACTCATAACGAATATAAATAACCAGTGTTTTGCTCTCATAAACGTTGAAATTCATGCCAGTGGTAATATCTGAAACCGTTCCACATATGAGCTATAATGCATTCTTGAGACCAAAGTAAAACATGGCGTTTGAAACAGTTTGGCTATAATAAGTAGCTCGTGTGGTAGAATATGCACTCAAAAGCTGCACGATTCTTCCTCTGTTCTTCGAACATTAGTGTTTCTAGCGGTTCAGGTGCGCTAGAGTTTTTTTTCTAAGGGTATCCTGGGTTTGAAAAAACGATGGACTCAATGTATTAACTTGTTAGGAGACTATGTTGAAAAATAAATATATCCTTTAAGTTTGATCGCCTTGGTTTATATTCAATATCATTACTTATTGATCAGCCCTCGGATTTTTTATGTAATCAGTGTGCATAGAACTTTGAAAAGTTATGCATTCACATTTTTGTAATTTTCACATTTTAGGCCGCTTTCTATTGTGACAATTATGATTATGAATAAAATGAAAAATAATGAATATAAGATTGCTTTGCATATTATATGCATTCGGGTAATATGATTACATACAAGGTAATGATGTGGTATTTTATTGATTAAAATCTCTGCATGTAATAAAAAATATTTTGTGCAATATTAAGTTTACACGCATTGTATTTAAAAAGCTCATCTTTGCCTATATTTTTATGTAAGCTAAAAATATTTTCCCATAGTTTTAAACACGAAACGAAAGAAATGGAAAAACGATTCAAGGAACCAGTTATAGAAATGGGAAACAGTCTTGATGTTTCGGGTAGCCTAAGCCTAATGAGGGCTTTGAATTAATACGCTGAGTTCATTTTACTAAAGTTTAAGTTTAAGTCCAACGGGGTAAAGGTGACAGAAAATCGTAACTTCAAAATATTCACCATAAATCATTTGAATGGTTTGCCTGAATCCCAAAAATTAATCTGCACTAAATGTCGAAAAATGCAGACACGTTTTATTTCATAGCGAAAAATTACATTTCACTCAATGAATTTCAAACGTTCTCCATTTTTTTTCTTTTGTATCTACTGACAGGCTACTTGAATCTTATATGCTATATTTTTAGCAGCAATCTTTCACCATGTGTCGAATCATATCCTTAATAATTCATAAAACTAAATTCGGAAGTGATCAATCTTCTTTCGCCTAATCAAAGTCATCCTCGCTCGCTAACCACTGTTATCAGAAGTCAAAGGACTCAAATATTGCATCTTACTGATACGATGTGTGTACAGATAATTCCATTACTTACACGCTACATATTCATGTGCATCGACTTCCTACTTTGTGATCCATGCTCCCGCGCGTTCTATAGAATCTGATTGAATTACGCTACGTTACGACGTAGCGACGTGTGTTCATGCATCGAACGATAAAGCAATCCATCAAAAAATTAAGGTTAATGAATGTTCTGAATTGAATTGAGTCAAATGGTTAAAGGTGCTGTGCTGTCGGTGCTGAAGGCGACTATTGCCTATAAACGCTGGCTCAGCAATTTCACGTCAATTCAACTGATTGGTTTTGATTTGTATGAATTTTTAAAAGTATATAGTATTCTCAACACTGATTGTTTGATTGATTTACTGATTTTGCTTGAAGCATAAAGGTTTGAAACGCGAGAGAAAGCAGTGCAACTTTTCGAATATTACAATGTGGTTGAAAATTTTCCTGTGCTTGCAAATTTTCCATGTAGTCTTTCCACTGCAGGAACATTTCGAAATTTTGTCTCATACAAAACTCAACGAAACAATCATCGTTAAAAGCCTTCAAAAAATTCTATCAGGATATGATTCTTTGTACAAAATTGCTGTGTTCATCAAAACCTCGTCGGATTTTGAGATAACTGAAATTCTAAAGAGCTCGAAAGTCCCGTACAACATCATGACTCGTTTTATCCTTAACAGCTATGCAACCACCACATTCGATGACAATTTTCTATTCGTGCTCTGCGTTGATAGCGCCGGAGATGCCGTTTCGTATATCTTAGAAGCAATCACCTCAAGACAGTTGGCAGCCAATTCAAAAATATTAGTGATACTAGCAAAGAATCAGCCCGAGCAAATTTTGCGATACATTTTGAAGCAACTATGGGATCATTTCATTGGAAATGTTATAATTTATGATGCAGGTGCCCCAGAAGCAACAAACATCTATGCATATAATCCTTATAGAAGGAAATTTTCGAAACAGCTGACCACTGGCTCAGATTTCCGATGCTGTGAGGATACAGGCGAAAATCTATTTGGGGATGTTTTACACGTCATTCTGTTCAAGATTGTGCCGAATGCATTTCAGGTTGTTTCGAATGGACGTTCGATATGGGTTGGTGACGCTTTCGAGATGGCAGCTCTTTTTGCCGAGTACAGCAACGCCACTTTACTGAAGACGATAGACGAAGACACTGAGTTTGGATTTGAAATATTTTTGAATGAGACATACTCACACGTATCTGAAGGGGTGTCTTCACAGGTAGCAGCAAGTTTCAATACCATCACATTGTAGCGGATAGCTATGAACTCATCTTTTCACTTTGATTTCATTTACCCGCAAGAGTCTTTCAAGAAAATGATAGCTCTCGTGCCCAAGGCGGGTCGGGTGTCTTTCTACTTGGTACTATTCACTAATTCGAAACAAGTGATTGGATACGGTTTTCTGTGTTCGTTTGTTATCGTGACACTGACACTGAAGATTGTTCTGCGAATGTTAGACATGGAGTATAAAGTTGAAGATTTACTTTTGAAAGTTTTTGCTATTGCTATGACACAGGATAGATCTACGACAGCCACGACTTACACGGTTTCCTTAATACTTATGGTGTGGGATTTATTTTGTATGGTGCTGTTCGCTTGCGTTAGCGGTGAGATTATTAAATCTATGGTCGTTCCAGTCTATGGTCGCGATATTGATAGCCCACACGAAGCGTTAAATGATTCACTTTGGAACTTTTATGCATTTGATGGATATGTTTATGTAATCGCTAGGTAATGTGGCCATTATTTAATTCAAAATTTTTAATATCAAATTCTATATTACAGCAAAAAAATGAAACTCAATACTTTGGTCGAAAACCGTGTCAAAGGACTTTCTAAAAGTGATTTGTATGCGAAGGCACTGAATTGTAGTGGCAATGATGCATTTATAGTAGCCGAAGCCGTTGCCGACTACATAATTGCGCGAGTTGGAGATGACTGCTATCATAAAACCGAAGAATTATGTAAGTATACAGATATCAAACTGAGAAATAAGACACTGAAACAAGAACCCCTTATTCTATTAATGATATGAACCATTGGATTAATTTATTTTGATTTACATATATGCATAAATATAATCTTTATTTATTTATGTATACGATTAAAGATATTTAGAGAAAGATACGCATAGACTAAAATGTGGGTAGGCACAAAATTATCGCAATCTAAGGAGGAGTGACTAAGTAGGCGCAAACCCTGTCCAGGGTGAGTAAAATTTATCAGGAGAGCCGAAACCCACTGAACGGCTCAAGGCTCAATATTAGAGCTAACAAGAGGCACCCACGGCCCATCTTCGGCGAACTAACCAGTTTCAAGAAGCCTAGGCAGACTTTGTTCTTCGCAGACCGGGAAGCGAAATTGTAAATCCACATTCTGCTTTATAGTACAAATACAGAAAAAAATATTCGGACTCTGGTCGGTTAATGGTGCGGAGGTTTGAAGCTGCTAGCTGGATTTTGCAATATGCACTGAGAAAACACATAGCGCCAGACGCCATAATTTATAGACTTCTGGCGCCATGTACATAGTCGATTTAGGGATTGTGATAAAATATAGCGCCACACGCCATAATACATGGCGAAAAGTACATAGGCCTACACGCCATGTACTATAGTCTTCCACGCCATGTACATGGCGTGGTGGACTATATTACATGAGGTGGAGAACTATAGTGCATGGCGTGGAGAGCTATAACACATGGCGTGGAGGACTATACTGTATGGCGTGGAGGCCTATAGTACATGGCGTGGAGGACTATACTGTATGGCGTGGAGGACTATACTGTATGGCGTAGAGGACTATAGTACATGGCGTGGAGGACTATAGTACATGGTGTGAAGGACTATAGTACATGGTGTGAAGGACTATAGTACATGGCGTGGATGACTATAGTACATGGCGTGGAAGACTATAGTACATTGCGTGGCAGACTATAGTACATTGAAGAAGCAAATCAGTCAAAACAGTGCTACTTACCATAAATGAGCACACGGAGAAGTCACTTACTTGCAACAAACAGGCGCTGGCTGCATTTAGAGTCACCGAAGGAGCCATTCAATAATATGCGCCCTTAGCCGAGTGAAAATGTTGTCGATCTATCGACGATACTCAAGTATCACTTGCTGACATTTATAGATCCCCTCACACAGTATGGCTGCGAGTTATAATTGGAGTGCCATGAGCCATATTACATGGCTCATGGCACTATGTAATATGGCGTGTGGGGCCATAATTTCTGCGCCATGTAATTATGGCGCCAGGAACGAAACTGCATGGCTCAGGGCACTATGTGCATAGCGTGTGGCACCATAAATGCTGCGCCATGTAACATGGGACCACGCGCTATGTAGATTCTGAGATTATGGCGCTGGGAGCCATATTGCATGGCTCAGAGTACTATGTACATGGCGTATGGGACCATAAATAATGCGCTATGTTACATGGCTCTGGGCGCTATGTGGATTTTTTTCAGTGTGGACCGGCAATGCAGAAAATAAAGTTTTTAATCTCGGATAACTTTGAGGGAGAATTTCGGAGGTGGAGTAGGGTATATATTCAGCCTTTAAACCAAAAATAAAACTTTAGTTTTCTCTACAATATATCAAATTAATTTATTTAAGTGTTGTATTTTTTTTTTACATTTCAGTTAATGATCTTCATTCGCTTTACGTCAAAAGGGGCTCACCATTTTTCAAAACATTGAGCTCATTCTCGGAAAAAGTATGCACTTCTGGATTATTGCAGTTTTGGGAGAGAAGAGCTATTTGGCGCGATCATCATTACTCGCAACAAAAATCAATTAACGAGCTCTTGTCATTTGGTGATTTCGTGAAAATTTCCAGAATTCTCGGTGTGGGTTTTGGCATAAGTGTGATTGCTTTTGTTTATGAAAATTTTCGGTTTTATTATAGAACGAATTAGAAACAAAACAATAATTAATTTTCCATATATTAAACATGTTTACTGATATAATATAATTGATTTGTTCATGCAGCACAGCATTTTGAGTGTAATCAAACATACAAGTTCCTAAAGAAAGGCTTTTAAAATTCAAACTGCGTCCTAATTGAGGTTTTTTATTCGATCAAAATATGTACATATAAAGTTTTGGGGATTTAATTCAACTTAAATTCTTTCGCATTTTGATAAAAATTACTATTACTAAAATATCAGTTACAACTTGTTATAACCAGTTAAAACTGGTTATGAAAACAGGCTGCTGAAATAGTATATTTGTACACTACTGGCATAATTTTTATAATCCAATCATAAATTTTCACATTATTGCTAACCGACCGACTCAATTGGCGAACATTTAAGGCAATATTTCCTAGTAAACGACATTATTTAATAAGAACTGTATGCTCTATTTCCTGGCGGAAAATTCACAAAATTTAATAGGAAAACAAGTAAATCAAGTTTAGGCAAAATATTTGTTTACAACAGTTTACAGTGTCCCCTGGAAAAATTGTTTACGATGCCTTCTTCTAAGAAAAAAGCTCTGAATTAAGGGATTGAGACATTTTAAGGGATTGAAAAGGAGAGTGATAAGCAAAGAAGAATTTTTATTTATGGAGGATATTGTTACACAGTCTAAACCACACTAACCATCTGGGGGCTAGTATACCCTAAACCGATACAATTCAATGTTTTTATTTGTGTCCTTCTTCTCTTGCGTTTCAAAAGAATCATTCGATTGGCTTATTGATAGCTAATATAAAGTGGTCATATCATTGAAACTCACATTTGCGGTTGGTGCAAGACTTTGGATATCAGAATTATACAGTGGCTCACAGCTTATTTCAACCAGCACGTAAAAAAAACTTTAACTTCCCATAAAAACTAAACGAAATAAGTTATCAACATTATTTAAACGCAGATTATTAGACTAGTGTTCACAATTATCATTTATTCAGTTTATTATTATTTTTATTATATTTCAATAGGTCATAACAATTATTGACGAAAAATGTAACTAAAAACAATGTCGCAGCTTATTTCAACCAATTAACAGAATCAATGTTTAAATTAAGTTGCAAGGCACAAAAAAATATTTTAATATTTAGTATGACCACCCTTCTGGTCAGCAACCATTTTTAGCCTCTTAGGCATTGAATCGACCAGCTTTTGTGTCACTTGTGGGGTAATTTTGGCCCATTCCTCAACCAATGCAGTTTTGAGATCGCTTTTGTTGGATATCTTGCGTTTTCGGATGTTTGTATCCAAAATGGCCCACAAATTTTCGATGACGTTAATATTGGGCGACTGTGCCGGTGGTTGCATAACATGCGGACAATTCCAAACCAGCCATGTCTGTACAATACCCGACTTATGCTTCGGGTCATTGTCTTGATAAAATCTGAAACCATCGCGAATGCCCAGTTTCTCCGAACTTTCAATCAAATTGGATTTCAAAATTTCAAGATAATGAGACTTATCAATTGTAGTCTCAATAAATTGCAAGTTTCCAACTCCCGCTGCGGACATACAGGCCCAAACCATAACGCTGCCACTTCCGTGTTTGACTGTAGCTTTCAAATTTTTGTTTTGCAATTCTGTATTTGGGTTACGCCAAACATATGAGGTGCAAATGCAAATGCAAATGTTCCTTGGCAAATTTTCAATGGCACTTCTGATTTTTGGCACTTATAAATGGTTTCTTACGCGCTATTCTACCATTTAATTCATGCTCTCGCAGCACACGACGAATAGTTTCCGGGTGGCAGGACTTGCCCAACTCAGCTTCCACTTACTTACAATTTTCGGAGCCGATAGCCTTGGGTTTTCCCGGATTTTCCGAACAATAAAGTGCTCGTCCGTTTGATTGAAAATTTTGTTGGGGGCATTTCTCCCTTTATCGAGCATTCTATTTTCGTCGACAAATCGGTATATGGTGCTCTGCACTGTAGAATCACTTAATCCAACGATCTCATCAATTTTCCTGCGCGAATGGCCACTTTTAAAATTACTGAGAACAAATTCTCGCTGATCAATTGTCGTACGCGGTCCCATTTCGAAAAACTAACTTTTCTGCACGATCTTTTCAAAGAATTCAGCAAAACTGAACTTGAACACATTACAAATATAATGACTAAAGCATAGACGAAGAAATAATTGCTGCATTGCAAGATAACGGATCATTGCACACCTATAAAGTATTTGGTTGAAAGTATTTGGCATTGTTTTTGGTTGCGTTTTTCGTTGTTTTAGAATACTAAACAAACAAAAATAAATAAAAGAAGTCATATTTGATTAGTTTAAACATTAGACTAATAACCTGTCTTTAAATAATGTTGATATCCTCTTTAGTTTAGTTTTTATAGGAAGTTAAAGTTTTTTTTACTTGCTGGTTGAAATAAGCTGTGATGATGAGACACGTGACGAATCCAATGATACTTGTCGTATGCTCCATCTTCACATGAAATTCAGTGTTTCCGGTGAAATTATCCTCAAACGTAATTAATTAGGCTAGCACTAGCACATATGTAATTTTCGCATCGGCTGCAAATTGGATCTTAACAAGATATGTGCTACTATGGATTAACTTATTAGTATATAGTGGGCTATTTATTTATATAATAGATACATATGCCACCTGACTTTCGAGAAGATAATTATATTTAGATATTGCAATCAAGTGCGCTACATATTTCTATTTTAATAGACTAACTCAATTATTGGAACCGGCTGCTGCAAGATAAATGATTCTCCTCATAAATTAAGCACTTGCTTTTGCTGTATTGACTCGATTTAATAAATTAGATTCAAGTCACAATTGTGAATTGTTTGTCACTAGAAGCGCTGAAACTGAAGTAAATCATAGACTATTATAACTACTTATCTGAAATAATTCGTTGGAAGCGAATTTAGAGCTTACAAATTTCAGCAAGAGTTGCAATGAAGATAATGTTTTCCAGCCAGAACATTTGGTTTAGATTAGGTCAGACTGCTTAGATATTAAAGCGACACCAGATTGCGATATTCAAGTAATCCTAAATTCAAATTACTTTTCTAGCAGATGGTAGTGTGTATGCTGGGTCAGTATGCTGGTCGGCAAAGTCCAACCTTAAAACGTCCTTACTCCAGCTGGAGTAACCACGAGTCTACCATTGACGAAAGAGGCATCATTTTTAAAGATAAAAAACCACATATCGAACTAGCCCGGGAAAAGTAAAATATGTAAGCAAATAAAAAAAAAACCAAAGTGGTCTAGTAGGGAGAACATTAAATTTATGGAGCTTTACGAGTCGGAAGAAGTGCTGTGGAATGTCCGGAAGAAGTGCACTTCGTCTGTTGCCGTTACATGTATATACATACCGAATGTTGAATGGTTTGAAATCACTCACTGATTCGTACTGTGTTGAGAATTAGAGTCACATTTACAAATTTCGTGAGCATTTTGATTTTTCGTTCCGATTAGTGTGCAAAAGAAATGGCCAAATGTGCGATTACTATATTGTTGCATGCACGCCAAACAAGTTGTAGCGGCGCCAGAAAATGCTAAAAACGGCTAGGAAATACTCAAAATACATCTCATACATGTATTTCATACATGTAATTCAAAACAACGAAAAACAAAACGTAAATTAATTCTCTAGAAACCAGTTTGAGAATCCGCGAGAAATATATGTCTGATACATGTGCCTCGTACATGCAATTTGTAAACAAGTCGCAGACAGAGTCCTCTAGAAAGTAAAAAGGGAACATTCCAGAGCCCCAAACCGTGATCTCACATGGCAACGGTAACGAACGTTCACAATAGCTTTCCAGAAGCCAGATCAGGAGGCTTCGAGAACCCGAGACACACGACAAGACTATAAATACCGCCGCGAGAGGAGCTGGCAATCAGTTAATAGATAGCGAAGACAGCGAAAGGCTGTTACTTTGAAAAGCGATACTGCAGTTTAGTGTATCCGGGCGCGATTAATTAAAAGCGATAAAGTGCGAGTAATTATAGTGCGATAATTAAATTGTACCGCGAAATTATAATAGTGCGATCTGTAAAGTGTACGGAATTTAGTGTAAATAATTAATAGTGTGAATAAAAGCGTAATTAGTGTTTTAAAAGAAACTGTTTTATTTCACGAATGTGAAGAATATCGAACCCACAAAAGGTGTTTAACGGTAGATCACAACAATATTTTATTTTTATACCTAGTTACTTGACACTAGAGAAGTGCTTAACTGCTCTTTTTACTGAGCAGTGATCGCAGAGAGCAGTTTGAGCAAAGAGCAGTTTAGAGTAGCAACTATTCAATCGCAATTGCGATTGCAGTTTCGTGCGTACGAAAAACCGCTCGCTACTTTTGATTGCTCATAGCCAGTGTTTGCTCGTTACCTTTTCATCGCCTTCGATTTGTGCTTGATACAGCAATTTCTACCCTCAGATTGCAATCGCGTTGTATGCTTACAATGTGACTGTATTTTTCCGTGGCGATGGATGCTCATGTTTAGAACAGATTGAGTATGTTTGGGAATACGTTGCCTGCATTAATTCGGCACTTGTTAGCAGAAGAATGAATTGCCAAGTGCTTGGTAAATCGTATAGTAGTTTTGTGGTTTTCAAAATGTCATACATTGGATGCAAGCAACGTAGTGAAATGTTATTATGCATGTATAGTATTATGCAGTATGTAATTTAATTTTTAAAATTTATTTTTCCTGGCTAATTTAAAACAATCGGTTTTCCACTTCGCCTCACCTAAGCATGAAGTTTGTCGAAAATTTTATTGAGAAATGATAACAAAATTTTTACGTGTATTAAACATGCACCCACTAGGGGGCCAATCTCTTCGTTAAGGCTGGACATGGGTCACAACCCCGGTAGGGTTGGAGTGCAGTCACGAGCACCGCCGCAGAAGCCAACTGGCGAACCAAAAAGGATCTCAACATTTTTAGTGCTACTTTCAGTTTTTCGGGCGGATTTGATTTTGACGTATCTTGGAAACTAGGCCGCTTTTTCCCAAATTTGTATGGAAATTTCACCCGAAACACCTCAGAAAGGTCCCCGAGTTCATGATAGACAAAAAATTTATTTTTTGGAATATATGGACGTTTTTGCCCAATTTCCCCTATCAAAAATTTTTTCGCCCTTAATATATCACTAATATACTCCCCGACCACTTTCAATCATTGAAAGTGCCACAAAGGCAGTTTTTGCCAAACTATGGCTAAAAAACCTCTTACTCCCCTATAAAACCGAAATTTTTGTATCACCGCAATAGGCCTTGGCCCGTCATGTCCGAAACCACTCTAACCCAAAATTGGCCAATTTTGTCCGATTTCAGCTACTTGTGCCGTATCTTCGAAACTAGGCCGCTTTTTCCTAGACTTATATGGAAATTTCGCCCGAAACAACTCAGAAAGGTCCCCGAATACATGCTAGACCAAAAACAAATTTTTGTGAAATATGGACGTTTTTGCCCAATTTCCCCTATCAAACACTTTTTCGACCTTAAAATATCACTAATATACTCCCCGACCACTTCCAATCTCCGAAAGCGCCATAAAGGCAGTTTTTACCAAACTATGGGTAAAAAAACCCCTTACTCCCCTACAAAACCGAAATTTTTGTATCACAGCAATAGGTCTTGGCCCGTTATGTCCCAAACCACTCTAACCCAAAATTGGCCGATTTTGTCCAATTTCAGCTACCTTTGCCCTAAAAACTTTTTGAATAATTGAATAAAATACTCGCAACTCCGAAAATACTCGCAAGGGTAGAAAGAAAAGAATCTGAATAGATGAGCATTTAAAATTTTCTGTATTGCAAAAGAGCAATGAGCAGTTGAACAGCATGAGCAGAAAACAATCAAATTGCTCACTGCTCGCCTCAAAACTTTCTGCTCAGCAAAAGAGCAATGAGCAGTCGAACAACATGAGCAAAACACAACCAAATTGCTCACTGCTCTTCATAAAACTATCTGCTCTGCAAAAGAGCAGTGAGCAATTGAACAGCATGAGCAGAGAGCAATCGCACAGCTCTTTTCAAAGAACAGTGCGATTAGTAGCAGTGATTGCAGGAGCAGTCCCATCTCTACTTGACACAGATAGTATTGTCAAAGTGCATTTAGTACTATTTCAAAGTGTAAGTATTGAGTTGAGTGCAAAACAGTATTTTGAGCTACTTTATTATGTCATTTTGCCAAGAAACGACACCATTTGTTAGAAAATAGTTGAAGTATTTTTGCCCTCGACGTTCGGTAAACTAAGAACAATTGTTGCTTCCTTGCTGTTTGTTTAGTCATTCAGGATCTTCGATGTCAAGAATGCCTCGAGGTGTGTAAAACGAGCCAGAAGTTTTTTTCCATTAGCCAATTATGGAGTGCGCACACCGCTTTAACGATTTTGTCCACTTTCCCGGGGCACAAATAGATCCGTGAACCGAAAATTCGGAATCCCATTGCAATTATTCCAAATGCGATCTCAAATATGCGCTTAGCACGAGAAATGCGATAATTAACAATCATTTCCTCAATTTTCAGAGGAATTTATCAAGAAAATGGCTTCATTACGTCAAAAGTCTCGTCAACTACTATAACACCCCAGGCTGGGAAGTTCAAAGAGTTTCTTTCTATGAACTTTTTTAAAGTAAAATTGTCATATATAGTACTATCATTAATTCTTTCCTGAGCTCCCACGTCTATAAATATGAACGTATACTTACTGTCGACAAGTGCCAAAAGAATGTTATTGAAAAATCCTTTATAGCTGCAAAAATAGCTTCCACTATCCTGTGGCTGTTGAATGTTTATGTATTTTCCATCTTATGCTCCATAACACTCTGGAAAGTTTCAGCGATCTTCAAATTCTCTTGCAGCTGCAGCCCACACTGCAGCACTCTTAGGCACCTATAATTTAGATGCGAATAAAGTAAATTTAAGTAAAAATCGAGAAATATATTTAGTGATGAGTGTGATAATGGGCGCTTTAGCTATGTTTTATGCCATAGATAATATAAGTTAGCACGTAGACATTATAAGCTCGTTTTATCATTTCAGCCCACACAAACAGATGTGCAAGTCGAGATAGACATTACTCAAAAAAATATGGCATCAATTCCAAAAATGCGGACTGTGTTGGCGCATTATCGAGATCTCCATCTTCGATTGAAGAATCACACGAGCTTTTTGATGATTCGTTCAATATTTCATATGCAATATTTGCCAACCTAGAAGTCTCCACAATCGTTAGACTGCGAATGCTGTGGCAGGTTTATCATGTTCAGGGAATGGTCGGAAAGGATGAAAAACTGAAGGTTGAAGGCTAATAGGAAAACCCAGAAACACTGGTCTGACTCTGCCGACGAAGACCACGCATCGCTTCTCGGATATTGCAATTGAAGCATGTTGTTGTTGGACTGAGACAATTGGTGGTGCAGTCTGGATATTTTGTTCAAACGAAGAACTTAATGCCGTGAAAAATAAAACTAAAATCAGTTGAGAAATAAATTTTTTTTCCACAGCATCAGCAGAATAGAAACTACTGCGGAAGGTCTAAACCTTAAAAATATTGAATTAGGTGCAAGATATGGTTTTTTTTTTCAAGTGATCTATTCTGTTTATCAAGTTGATGAACAGAATAGATAGTTGTTGCAAGTGGCGGTAAACTGTCGAATTGTGAACGCCTAATTTCTCTGCAAGATCCCTTATGATTTGGCGGGGGGCGGGAATCGATGGTCCTGGGTGTCCACGTGGCTCGATTCCAAGGTCCATATCTCCGGATCGAAATTTTTCGACCCACCGCCAAATGGTTCGTTCGCTAACTGTATCAGGCCCAAATGCGCTGTTGATATTCCTCGTTGCTTCCGTTGAGTTGTGCTCTAATTTAAATGCATATAGTTAGTAGCCGTTTTTGATTCACTTCCATGTTCACTTTCCCTTTTTGTTTTTACAATCACTATGAAGTGCAAAACAGAAATGACTCCATAAACCAAGGTAGCAGTATTTATACTTCAATGTGTCATATCATTTGCGCCGCCTTGTGCCAACATAATACACTAAAATCGCAGCCAACTTTATGTCATTATTCAATCGGCCATTTCATCTGCAGCAACCTAATATTTATTATAATATTTTCAAGTTTTTTATGTATGAATAAAAATTTATCAAATCTTAAAATGGGTCGCATTATTGAATACTATAATCTCGTCAAACAAATTATGTTATTGTATTGAATCCAACAAAATTTGCATGAATAAAATTTTATTATTTTTATTATTACTATCCATTTGTTACTTAGTTTGGTATAATCTACTAAAATAATAAGTCAATCTACAAATTTAGCAAAGAAAAAACCTCAAATTGTATTGGAATAAAATCCATTTCATATCTTGTTTTTACTAAAATATTTCATAAAATGTACTGTTTGACCTTCAAAAACATCTAGAAAATTAGCATAAATTAATGAATTTTGTTTTTCTATCTTCCTTGTTTATTTCGTCAAATGAACTAGTTAGTTTCGAAAAGTATTTTAAAGTAGCTGGAAAGTTTATCTAATTTTATTTTGCAAGATTTCTTAAACCAGTGGAAGAGTTTACTTATATTATTGGAGAATAGTTGACTATTTATAATTTGCAGAAATAACGAATTGAACTAGTAGGCTGAAAATCAACCAATTTCTTTAGAAGATTAACACTACTTCTTTATACCGAGGACCTAATCATTTTATTCAGTGAAGATTGGGGAGCTTTCAGTTACAAAATCCAATTGTTTGATAATAAAATAGAACATAGCATCAAACAATACAGACGACACTCATCTACCAGAAAAAAAATATAGCCCGACAATGACCATTATTCACTAAATCTCGAAGGCCGATCGCCCACCGTACTATAAATGGTGGTGATTACTACGACAAGCCAATTAACACAGATTTGGCAATCAACTACGAGTACAATAGACTGGTCATGGTCCTGGTTAACTTGACGTCCCATAGCAGCAACAACATCGAGCACCATGCCATTCTATTAAAGCTGAGATCCGTTAAATGGGAAAGCAATTTAGGTTTCGATTTAAAGCTGTTATGGAAGCTGTGAAATCCTCTGCGAATCTACCGAAAGGTTGTGCTGACAGAATAAGTAGAATCGAAAAATTTAGGTAAGCACCTGTGCTTGCTTGAATTACCTAATATAATTTTATCTTAAAAGTAAAGCATCATACGCATCGTGTTGTGGGGCGGTATCTGCTACAGCAGCCAAACAACATAAGAATGAGATGAACTTCGTATACATTCACCTCAGCTGGGAATGTTGTTTAGCTGCGAGGCTGAGTGCAGCATTAGTTATGCCAATAATCATAAAAACGCATTACCTTTCGACCATCATGAGCCTGAGTTTCGATACGTGAACAACAGGATCTCGCGTAGTTGTCCTGATTTTCACCAGAATTTCCGGTCGATTATCTTCGTTACATAAACATTAAATTGGAGGCTGCGTTTGGCTCGTGCCTAGGATTTTTTGTTTTCAAATGGCTAGTAATCATGATGTTGAAGACTATAGCTTCCACATCATTTCTGCGTGAAAATCAAAGCAACGCGGGATTTTCCGTCAACCTTGAATCTAACAAAAGCTTCTTTTGATTAATTCAAACAATCTAAGTATTGCAGCCATAACGCTCCGTTCATTTGAAATCAAAACCAAACTCAACATCCAATGAGGTGCTGTATTCATCAAATTCAAATTTATCGAAACCATTCAGTTGAATCGCCAGCAATTATTTTAAGTGCTTCGAAAAATAAATCAATCGGAAGTCCACCAGGGTGACATTTACGCGATTTCCACGAATTTGAGTATTTGAAACCTGAAAATTTATTGATATCTATTTACACAATGCATGTGCATACATATGTAAGCATGTTGAATTGCAATAGATACATGAAATATTTCAGTAGCTTTGCTTTGAATGAAGAATCCATCAGTAAAAGTCAGATAAAACTTTTCCGGTCAAAAATGTTCGTGCTTGTATGTATTATTCGACTCGCGTTTATGAGAATCGAATGAGTGGTAATATACTGCAATTTTAATTGATGAAAAAAGTTATCAATTATATAATCGACATTAATCTCCAAATCGAAATAAAATGTAAAATAGTCGGAAATATTCACGAACAATAATACAAATTAATTGCGAAACCATGTAGGTATGTATTAAAATTTACGTTTTCGGCTCTCTTTACAGAAAATTAATTGCTAATTGCTAGCCCGCTACCACAGGATATCACGCAAATATGAAAATACTACTTATCTTAAATGCATAATAATTTACGGATATTAATTAACAATACGAACCCACAACTGTTTTATGTAATAGTTATACCAGAAACTGAAATTAATTTTTCATCGAGTGGAAAGCAGCTTTATTATTTCACCGGCTATCGATTTTCATCAAGCTGTTTTGATTGATGCAGGAAAAGTGTACAATGAGGTAAAATTATTTTATTGAGCTGGTAAACGTTGCTGCTAACCAAGAGATAATAGCATTTAAAATGTCAATTAAATGAAGTAGCGAAATCTTGAATGTTTGGATGTTGGGATCATAGATTTGTGTTTGTATTATTACAGGGTGGCGCAAAAGTTACTGGCTTTAGTATTTCTTGTATAAAGTTTTAATAAAAAAATATTGGTTTAATATTATAATTTTATAATAAAGTACACACATCAAGTAGCATAAAGTGAAGTATATCTTCCTTCGTTTTCTGTACAGGGTAAAATGCGCTTTCTGAAACGTTGACATACATTTCTTAGATATTCTACCGAAATTGCGTCCCACTCATATACGCATACGTCGAATCAGTTCTTGCTTATTTTATGATCTGGGATCTCTGAAGACACTCGCCTTTAATCTAGGCCACACATTTTCAATGGGGTTTAAATCAGAAGAATTACCAGGCCAATGAATCCACACTTTAGAAAAGTGCTCATAAATAGCCTCTTAAGTTTTCAAAGCTTATGCGCCTTGGCTCCATCTTGCACCAAAATCACTTTCTTTCTATCCATAAATTGATGGTGATTATTAAGACATTGTGCAAAAACAAGAAGGATATTTTTTGCCTGTAATTTTCTCTATTAACAAGCATTTCTCGCCTAACAAAATGAAATTGCCTTTTTCCCCTACTGCTCACTCCTCCAGCTATCATGACTTTCAAGCTGAATTTTGGGGTCTGTATTACAGGTTAATTTGCGGGATCGCTGGTTCTCACTGTCCTATTCTGTCGGTTGGATGCAGTTGAATCCACAACTCGTCCGTAAAAAGGATGTTTGCGCGGGGATTGTCGTAAGCCAATGCAATATTTTTGAGCTTTTGACAGGAGTTCAGTTGGCCTCGAACGTTCTTATTGGAAAGTAAAAGTTTGATGCGTATACTGTAGACTTATCGCCCCCAGTTAGTTGATCGAATTTATCGCTGAATGATTCACCTTGACACTTTGTTTGGTGATCTCCGGGGAGTTTTTCGTCACTGATTGCATTCCTACTCCTGCTTTATTTTCAGCCAACGTTCGAATCTTTCTTTTTGCTTCTGTAAAAAGTACGATCGGTCAACCATTTCTTTTCATATCATCCTCGTTTCCTTCTTCGGCGTTGCACCATTATTTCACAGTGTCCTTATGGGCCCTTAATGTTTTACTTTTGTCGCTGCGGCTGCAATGCAACCCAATGGATGCATGCGTTGAACTTCAATACGCTTTTGAAATTGACTAAATTTTCCGTCAGATCTGTTGAAGATTTCCAAAGTTTTTCAGATTTTCGTTAAAAACAAGGTCTTGGGTAAATTTGGTGCTTTCACTTCATAAATTTATGTTTTCAATCGTCTTTACATTATACCCCAGATAATAAAAAAATACCCAAGTAACGGTGGGTTTGCATATTTTACTTAGGATTATACATAAGTACTAAAACTATTCGAATTTTGGTATCTGATTTTGCCGACTCTTAAACGAAAGTCATTATTTTGATATCGTAACTAAAATGTATACTCTATCTCTATACAGGAGTTAATTAAAGGTATCTATTTAGGTTTGAGATAAATTCATTGGAGTTGATTTTTCATGTCGAAGAGCAGAAACTTTTGCGCCACCTTGTATGTATGAAAGATGCATGGAAGCATTACTACCGAAAGAAAAAACGCGATCGGGAAAAAGATGAACTGAGATAATTCTCCAAGTACCTTGAGCACTTACTAAAGGTAACTTTTCATAAAAAAAATCAATTATCGACATAAGTTTATGAGTAGGTATATATCAATAATTTAGTAACTTCAAGTATAACGTATAAGAAGTCTAAATGTTCAGTATAAGTATATATGTAAGTCCGCTAATCAAGCAAGACATATCGATCGAGAAATTATTTTATTCAATTACGAGAAAATATATTCGATGCCTACTACGTGTAATCTCTATATATCTGAAATTCAAATAAGCCTTTTAATCTACAGTA
Source organism: Nemotelus pantherinus (assembly GCA_963978885.1). NCBI lineage: Eukaryota > Metazoa > Arthropoda > Insecta > Diptera > Stratiomyidae > Nemotelus > Nemotelus pantherinus. The sequence goes on from OZ022263.1 coordinate 34,959,822, forward strand.
GATGCGTAAATCTCCATTTTACAAATTTCCACGCAATACTTTGCCGATGGCTGCTTAGCCCAGGTTGTCACGTGCTTCTTTGATTTCTGACTTTCTTCGTTTGGTGTATCGGCAGCGTCTACTGAACATAAAAATCGAATTCGAAATAAATTGAGTGTCGAGATTTCAATCAACATAGGATTACACAAGTCAGTGGCAAATCGAATGGTAATCAGCAGTCGATTTACAATATTGAGTACACAAATACTGTTTCTAATTCAATCGTATACACTCAGAAAAAAGTCGCATAGTAAAATCAAGAATTATCAATGTAAAAGCCAGGGCCATAATAAACGTACAGCCTCTTTGTATATTCGTTGCTGTTTCTTTCATAATAACAACGAATTTTATGGAATTAAAACGACTAATGTAAATTCAATACGTATGTTGTAAATACAACATGTATTATCGGTTATTTTAGTCATAAACACAAATCAACTACTTGATCTGTTGATTTGAATAGATGCACTTCAATTTCTTTTGTTTTGTTTGATCATTACTAAATCTCAGCAGCATTCATTTCGAGACACAAATCGCGCATATATGTAAGTTGTAGTGCATGCAGTGTGTGTCGTTCGGTGTGCTGAATAGTTTATTTTTTGTTACTTACCTTTAGTCATAGCTGCAGTGATTGGGAACAAGTGAAAAAGCAATGGGAGAATTCTTTTCTTCTAAGGCAGATAGAAATAAATCTTAAAGCATGGCCAAGGGTATAAAGATACCGAAGGACATCAAATAGGTAGATAGTTTTTATAAAATCAGACTCAAATTGTGTTATAATTTAAATTCCAGATACATATCAACTTCCGGCTATTACACCCAGCCCCAGGAAATGAAAATTTGCTCCTTTCGAAATTGGCATCATTTAAGACCAAAATCTCGCCATACTTATTAAAAATTATACGCAATAAAGCTTGTAAAGAGCTGTTGCTTGCCAGCAATAAGACACAAAACAGCACAATTTTAATGTCAAGATGTTTCAAAAAGCTCAACTTAAAATACCAATGCAAAAAAGACACTATTTAATGCTTTACATAGTTGAAGGACCCAAGAATTTCGAGAATTATAAATTGTTGAAATTCTTGGGTCTTTCAACTATTCAAAGCATTAAATAGTGTCTTTTTTGCATTGGTATTTTAAGTCGATTTACGACATTTTTGTTCATATTTTAAGTATGCAGCCACCCTTCCTTTCCATGTTATTACGATCCAATTTAGTTGCTGGATTTCCTATTCGCGGCTTCAAAATTACAAGCAGCCCTTGTTGATTCAATAGAGAAAATTGTTGCCAATACAACTCACGCACGTGCTACTATGTAGTAGTTAATTCATAGAGAAACCTCTATGGCGCCATTTCATAGTGAAAAATATATGAATTAACAATGTTTTTCCCCAATTTTACAAAGTTTTTTTTTGAGTGTACAAGCTATAAATTTACAATTGAACACACTGAGTTCTTGGAAAATGTAACCGTTTCAATTCCGATGAGTACAATTTGAAATGCATGGTTATATGCCCATACTCTTAGCTGTGAGAGGATCAACATTAGCTAGGGATTGACAATGTTGAAAACATATTCATAATGCAAGAATTGATAAATGTAATTCGAAATCAAACTTTGGTACCAACGTCCACATTTTTTTTAGAAGTATTGGGTCCAGTCACTCGACTTTTTATTCCTTCAGCATTTAACATAGCTCACTCTCTAGTAAATGTGCTTTACGCAAGCACATTCCAACAAAATTCTTCTGACCTTCGATGAACAAAGCTTGAATGTGACTGCGGGAGATTATGGTTCTTGAATAAATAAATGAAATTCCACATCAATTAAACCTCATTTAAAAACTTTTGGAAATCGTTAGCATTCTTTGCTTTGTTACTGTCGATGAAATCATTTGTAATGAACTTTGAATTAATAAGAAGAGAGAAAATAATTATATATTTTCAAAATCTTCTTGAAAATATCTATACAACTTGATTTCTATCAGATTTCTTATACTTGTTGTTTTGTGCCACCATATTAAAGATCCTGGAAGTAAAGTTTAGCCAATATTAAAGCTCCTATTCAGATATTCACTATATCAAAAATAATTCACAACAGACTGCAAGATGTGGTGGTCTGTTGATGTGAACCATTAAACGAAAATGAGCCATGTACAATAAAAAGGTCTAATAAAAACAATAAAACTCTAGGGCGTCAGCTTATTCCAACAGCCCTTGCAACGACATTTCAAACACTTATTGTCATTCCGTTGCCCACTCTGGTATATATCCGAAGTGGAGATTACGAGCTGCTGAATTATCCTATCGACATCGCAACGAAAATCAACCGCCTTCTCATTTCCTGCCGATTCGCCTTTTAAGACGATTAGGGCTGGCTGCCAAATACAAATGTTACCCAAGGCATTTGTATCCGGTTGTCAAGGTCATTGGCAGCAATTAAGCCTCGGAAGCTCATCATTCATTTGTTCGTCATTGTTTAAATATGATTTAGGTCTCTTATCAACGTCCTGACGACTGTTCGAATCATTTTTCTCGATGAAATGAAAATGTTGAAATAATACCGTGCCAGTGTCGATTCGATCCTCGAGCACAGTTTCACAAGCCTGAATAGGGGAGAAAACGTCTGTTCTTCGAAGCTTAATTAGAATTGAATGAACTGAAGCTGAATATTGCTGTAGAGGCGCCATCAAAGTGGAATATTTTAGATTTGTGATTATGAGATTCGAATTGCGAGAAACGCAAACGATTAAGCTGCTCCGATCAATAGATACAAGGCAGCAGATAGTAAAAAGATAATAAAGATTTATCTGGGATCAAAATGAATTTCAAATTGATTTCAAATTCAACGTCTAACGAATTCGCATAAAATATGAAATAACTAAAATATGAATTAATTCGATAGCTATGAGTAAAAATATTAATTATGTATTCAGTGGCAATATCCAGAAACCTTTGACATGCTTATTTTACTTTCAACTTATGAATTCATTTATTCGCCCTTCAATCAAGAATATCAATAAAGAAAATTCGTCGAGTTTATTCTAATATGCATATTATATGGTTGCTCCTGGGCTCCACAATGCCCACTTTTATTTATTAATTCACTACTCTCTCAGCAAAAGTTGAGTTTATTTTTTTCCAAAAATTTGCTTGATATCAAAGTTCACGTTAATTTATCGAAATTCCTAGGGGGTATGAGCTAATATTTTTGTTGACGATATTCGTTAACAGAACGACATAACATTTGCGAAAAATACACTGTTGATAAACAGTATGTTTAAAATTTTCTGAGTAAAACTGTATGTAGATTAACCTTGGAACAAGGATATTTAAGGAAATGAAAAAAACGTATGCTTATACGAAATTTAGGGAAGCAATTTCACTATAAAGATATATAAATATAACAAATCAAGAGAATGATGATCAGATGATCAAATTTTTTGTTTCCCATCTTCGCATAGCAGCAAATTCCGCTATCCCCCTTCGACACAACTATCTCCCTAGCTATGTTACTAATTTGATAAAACTTCGTAGCATTTGCAGAAGAAACTGGATTAGGTATCGACTGCCCTATTACAAGCGACAATTAAGAGATCTCAACACCGAAATCAAGTATAAAATTAATAACTTTCGAAACAAAAAGTGAAATCACCTTCTATCTTCTTTTTCTAAGGCTTCTAAACCATTCTGGAAAGTGACTAAAATCATTAAAAAGAGAAATACCTCAATTACGATCATGACGCATCAAAACGTCATGTGAAGCACCCCTGAAGAAAAAGCAAATGCTCTTGCATATATCTTTTATGATAACCACATCCTATCTCAATGCTTTTCTGACCCAGAAACAGAAATAATTGTTAAATCCTCCGCTGAGAAAGTCAACGTATCCAATAATCAAAATATCCCATTTCTATTTCATACCTCAGCAGCTTGATTGCTTCCCTTAAAAGTAAAAAAATACCTTGGTCCTGACAACATTCACCACTTACTACTTATTAAAAATATGCCGAAAAAATCCCTAAAAGTTTTATGTCACATCTATAACGTTTGTCTAAAATACTCTTATTTCCCTAAGGCTTGGAAACCGGCTAAAGTAATACCCATCCTTAAATCAGGTAAACTGAATGATAGGCCAGAAAGCTACCGACTAATAAGCCTTCTTAGTGTCCTAGGCAAATTACTTGAATAAATTATTAACACCAAACTGGATTCATGCATAAATTCAAATAATATTATTCCTAATGAACAATTTGGTTTCCGGGAGCAGCACTCTACGATGCATCAGATACTTAAGATAAGAAATCACATTCGCTCTAGTTTAAATAATAAACTTTCCACTGCTCTAGTTCTGCTTGATAGAAAAAGCTTTCGATACTGTTTGGCATGACGGTTTAACTCAGAAACTTATCAAGTCTAATATCCCTTTTCCGCTTGTTAAAACTATTCAGAGTTTCCTAAATGGTAGATTTTACACTGTTTCCCTGGATAAATCTATGTCATCTTTACATAGCATACCTGCTGGCGTACCGCAAGGATCCATTCTTGGTCCCGTTTTATTCAATATTTATTTGTCCAATTTCCCGTCTCTAGCCAGAACTTGTCAGCTGGCAATGTTTGCAGATGACACTGCGTTGTATGCCTCAGGTGAAACTCCAAACGCAATCATTCCCGGCGTGCAAACATCCCTGAATGATATCTCAAAATATTTTTATAAATAGAAAATTAAAGTCAATGCTGGAAAGTCGCAGGCAGTTTACTTTACTCGGAAAAGAGCTTCCAAATACTTCCTGAAGTCGAACTGTCGCTATGCAACATTGAAATTGAATGGTCCACATCTTGCGAGAATCTCGGAGTGTTTTTTGATCAGAAGTTTACCTTTAATTTGCCAATTTCAAATGTAGTTGACAAAATCAACTTATTCGCATTTTGTACCCTTTTATTAACAAACGGTCTGAGCAAAGCTATGGCAGCAAAATGCTTATTTTTAAATCCATCTTTCAGCCTGTAATTTACTATGCTGCTCCTTTATAAGGTGATTGTGCCAAATGCCACCTCGCGAAATTGCAAAGAACTCAAAACAAAACTTTAAAACGTATCCTGAAGGTTCCATGGCATTTCTTAACCCGCGCTCTACATAATATGTCTTAGATTGAAACTGTTTCCACATCAATGACAAAATTTACAGAAATTTTTTTTTCCAAATGCCGAAATAACGGCCGCCCCTTAATTACCAGCTTGGTTTGATTGACGACTGTAAATGAGTGCAATAGATGTTAAAATAGGTTAAGATTTAGCCTTAGTTTTTCCTAGTTCTTATGTACACATGGAGATTTTTTATTCTAAACTTTTTCTTCTAATACCACATTTACTAATCTGCAGCCGATATCATTACATAACTACAACCATATCATAGTAGTAGAGAGATATTTAAGCTCTAAACTTTAAAAGTACTGAAGTCGTATGCAATATTATTCTTGTAATTCTATGTTTGAAATTATGAATAAAAAAGAATCTTGAATTTTGAAACTACCTTCCTTCCTTCACTACTACTAACATTCAGATTCAAGCAAATTCTTTCAAGTATCACTGCTGTTTTCGTTTACTTATATCTCTCTTTTCTGAGAGATAAACTATTTGTTTTTCGAAATTATAATATTTATTGCGACGCTACTTTGTTTCCATAAATATACCAAATATGTAAAAGCAAAACGTTCGGGAAATTACTGTAACTTGCATCTTGCAGAATTTTTGTTTGCAAAATTTTTGTTTCCCATCGAAATATGAGGCATAATATGCACCATACATCAGAGAGGAGATGCACCAATGGGCAGCAACTATAAGAGTATAACATTATTGAGTACCTTCTTTAAGATACTTTCCTCTATCCTGCAAGAACGGATAGCCCCATACGCTAAAGCCATCATCGGACAATGACAATGTAGCTTCATTCCAGACAAATCGACAATTAGTTAGATCTTTACTCTAAGGCAGGCTATGGAAAAATGTCTGGAATTGAACATTCCACTGTACGATCTATTTATAGACTTTAAGGCCGCCTATGATACCATAGCCAGGGTAGAACTGTATATAGCCATGATAAACTGAAACGATTGTGTAACAAGCCAAGCTAAAATAGCCGGATTGCTATCAAGACCGTTCAACATCTTTAACGGGCTCCAACAAGGGGATGGTCTGACCTGCCTCCTCTTCAACCTGGCGTTGAAGAAAGCAATCCGAGACGCTGGCACGTCAACGAGAGGGACTGTCGTCACCAAGTCCGGCCAAATACTGGCTTATGCAGATGATATAGACATAATTGGAAGATCAGAACTAGCCGCACGAGAATCCTTCATCTAGATCGAGTGAGCGGCACAGAAATCTGGGCTGCACATAAATGACTCAAACCTTCAGGGTAGTTGAGCATGAATTTGAAGTTAGTGCAAGCTTTCATCTACTTTGGGTCAATCGTAGCAGCCGATAGCAACATGGTAGTAGAAATACGCGGGTGGCTGCTCAAATCCAACAAAGCGTACTACAGTCTGTCATGGTCCTGCCAGTTCTCACATATGGATCCGAGAATTGGGTGCTCAGCAAACGGCACTCTGATCTCTTAGCCGCGTTCGAGAGGAAAGTCTTACAGAGAATTGTTAGCCCCATATGTCAAGAAGGGCAATTCCGGAGACGCTACAACCATGAGTTGTCCGTTTTCTACCTAGAAGCAGATATAATTACGAAGATAAAACTTGGTAGACTCCGCTGGGCGGGATACCAAGCTCGAGTGAGCGAAGACAATCCGCCTTAGAAAACCCTTTTCGGCAAATTTTACGGCAGACGGCAGCGTGGGTTACCTTGTCTGCGCTGGAGGCATGACGTTGGCCAGAACTATTGGATGACATCAGCTCGCGATCGGGTTCGATGGAAAAAAAAAACTGTTGACGGAGGCCAAGCCTGGACAACGGCTGTAGCGCCGATGATGGCGATAATTGAAATATGAGGGTAAATGAAATTCACAAAAACCGCCTCCCTCGTCAGATGGTTAAAAACTTCTTAATTTGAGATATAGTATGCCAGCAAAATATATCATGTATAATATATATTCTAATTTTTAATGGCGTCATTTGATCCGGCTGAAACTCTATAGATATTAGCATATAAAAGGAGTAAGTCAACGTTAAGTTCAAATTATGATGCCTTTGACCCTTTGGCGGCGGACTGTCATTTCGAAAATCAGTAACATATCGGAATTGCGATTATAATAGTTGCCTTCGCATATATTATTATATGTAACGTGCTCATGAATATATGCGTTAATGTATCGATTTTCATAAAAGCACAACAGTTAATTTTACCACCATACTAAAACCGCTCAATAAATCTGAATGTGTTTTACTATCCTCAAAAGCATTGCTTTAATTTAACAGTCAAATCCCATCAGCCTCAATTTCATTTAAATTCGAATAGCCGTACATAATAGCTTGAAAGTATTCAATTGGTTCGAAAAAGCATGTCAATAGCTGAATAAAGTAAATGGAAATGATTTTCCTGCTGTATCTATGTAGACACCAACGCACTCGTCAGTCGGTTGTCAAATAAATTTCATTTAATTCCATTAAAAACGACCGGCGTTTTTGGCGCTAACATCATTTCGAATACAATCAAAGTGAAATAAACATACATACATACATACATTCAGTTTCGATTTCATTGCCGTATAAATTTTACTTTACAAATATTGTTGTAAGAACCGGAAAATTTCGAAAACAGATGGGAAATGAGTTACTGTTATTATTTTATATGGCCACTTCATACACGTGCATTTTCACAAACTTGACATTACCTCCGAAACAATTTCGTTTGGAAGACAATAAACAAAAGGGTATCAAGACGACGATTGTGCGACCATCAAAATCAGATACATTTTGTTGATTACACTCCTTAGAAAGAATGTGCATATTTGAAGTAGCTCTTGAATTCAGCATATGTAATTGTACTGGGCTCCAGTGCTGCCAACTTTTTTCCAGTCGTCTAGGAAAATAACATATTCGAATCCGAATCCGAATTTAGGAAAAACATCGCTAAAAATAGCCAAAAAGTTCCCATTGTAGCTAACTTTAACAATAAAAAAACTCAAGGTTCTGGAAAACAGTTTTATTAAGCTAATGTTTATAATTCATCTGGAAAAATATTGGATGTACATCGGATAATGAGTAGTTATTTAATTTAACATTATAAAATAGTATAAAATCGTTAAAGAGCTTAGTGAGCTCAACATAATTACTTTCTATTTTTTTATTCATGATATCCTTTAAAATCCTTTAAAATGAGTTGAAGAAATAGGAGATATAAAAGGTTTTGTAATTGTTATACTCCTTGTAAATCATTTTCGCTAAATAACATTCTTCTGATGTTTGGACTACACTGAAGTGGGTTTTTGGCCCTAACTATTGACTAATGATCCTTGATACTGATCACTTTATTGACAACCATCTCGTTTATGATCTCCGTATCATCTTCAAAGCAATTTAGAGAACCAATTATAAATTTCTGCAAGTAAAACCTCTAAAGTTTGGGGAAGAAATTATCCTGCAGCTGCAGAAACTGAAAGCTGAACGGAATGACAAGCACATCTTATTAAAAAAGGATTTTGGCGACTTAATTTTTGAAATACACCCTTATTGACTCCGACTATAACACTTGCGTTGTCTGTCATATTGTAATATTTAGGCTGTAGTTTTCTAAGCACGTGCTTATGGCAGTAGTTATACTTTCAGCAGTTCCACTTTCTAGCTCAATCAAAGCCAAGTAAATTGTAATAAATTTTTGCTGAATATCACTAAAACGTCCGTAGACTCGTCGATTAAAATACTAGAAATAGAGTTATCAATATCTGCCTTTAAATCCGATTTGAAGTATGGAAACATAACGTTTTTCACTATGGCGCTGCTTTTGATCGATGAATCCTACACTTGCTCTAGCTTTTGGACTCAACTGCCAGTTTCTTACACATCTCACTCAAATGGTCAATTAATTTTAATGCGCAACGGTTCACAACGAAAATATATATTGTAGTTTTGATTTGTTGCCGATGTTGTTTTTCAGGTGCTGCTCCCAACGAAGAAAATATAGTCTTTATTTTTCTCTGTGTTGAAAAACTCTACAAAATGAAAAAAAAAACATAGCTAGCACAATTCTAACGTTTGGTTTTACTACTGAACACGATTCCTAATGTCTTCTAGTGTTTTGTGCGAACACCTTGCTTACGTTTTATTGCTACTTTATGTCTACGCCTCAATTTTCCGATTCTTATCTTCAAATTTAGGCAGATAATGTGTATTCTATATTAAACATATTTCGTTTGTCTTACCTATTTTAGTTTATTCCTAATGAGTTAAAACTCCCGGTTTTTCTTCGCACCGAACAAAAGTCGTAGAAGATTATTATTGTTTTATGTCCAGAGAGACATAGTACATAGTAGTAGTACTACTGTACTACTCAAAGCATTAGCGGTTACCTTAGAATTTGGAGAAATTATTTTCAAGTACTGAGTGTTTTAAATATTAATAAACTAGTGAAAATTAACGCAATCAAAGCAAAAATTTAAATTATTTAAAATCTATAAATTAGTAGCCAAATTTGTAGCCAATAGCTAAATGAAAAATGTTGTAGCTAAACAGGTTCTTTTTGTAGCTAAATCTAGCTACAATGTAGCTAAATTGGCATCACTGCTGGGCTCATGAGTAGCATATGCTCAACTATGTAGACAGAATACAGGGAAATTGCACAAAAAAGACTTCACAGAGTGCTTTTAGAAACAGTGAACATACATATATTTTTAGCTCGTTTTGACTTGAGTACTTGGAAATAATAAAATTATAGATAGTTCTGATTGTGTATGCATCAGGTTATTGTGAATTGAACAAAAAAATGCAATTACTCCCATTCAAAAATTTAATTCTTTGAAGAAACTATCGAGATGAAAAATAGCTTAAACGATATATACGAACGCACTAGGACAGAATATTTAGTTTAGTTTCACTCACTCTTTTTACTGATTTAAATAAGTAACTAGAAATCAACTGGTAACAGAAGCAGGGGTCCTTCTGAAAACTGCGCACTGCAATGACCGAACGAAATGGCAGGTCTCGGTCCGGGCCGCCGTAGTCAAGATCGAGCTACTCGACTACCTCATTTTCAGCGACAAGCTGACATCCACCATTAAATGCGAGGCTGGACAGAAAGGAGCCGGCGAGGTGAAACCACACCATAGATATGAAAGAATATACTTGAGTGTGCTTTTTTTAATACACGTACAACATTGCTCTCTCACAAAAATTCCGCTCAGTGCGACCCGAAAATCCTTAATGCTGTGTCTTAATGCTGGGAACACCAGATCGGCGTAAAAGAGTGCAACGGGCAACACGGAAAGAAACGTCAACGTCAGTTTGATTTGTGTCGGGGACTGAGAGCATTGGCTTTCAGTCAAAATTTTTCAATTAAAATTCGGAAATTTTTCGACGAATTCGGTGGAAACGTACATCTACGTTTGTGCGCAATCTTTTGTGTCGGTTTCGCGAGTAAATTAGCGGTAAAAAGTTATAAAATAGTGCGATAATGAAGTGCCGCGTTCCAGGCTGCAAAAGTAGCTACCGAAGTGCTTCGCAAGAGATATCGTATTTCGGGTGAGTAAAATAAACCTTTGGCAACAATTTCGTATAGTTTTTGTGTGAAATTATAATGAATTTCATCAACAAGAAGCATTTTAATCTTCACTCGCCGGTTCGGAGAAAGAAATGTCAAACGACGTTCAAAATGGCGATCGCTCGTGCTTTTGTTACCATATGAACTGTGTAGGGCACACACCAGTACCTCATTCTCACACCAGTAAACAAAAAGTCGAAAATTAGCACATTTCTCTCGGTTGATTTCTAATCCATTCTCTCTTATATCTGTGAACCACAATCTTTCCCCCTAACACAAGGGAACAGTGGAGAGCCACGGTGGAGCTTTATGAGGCACCAACATCCAAAATCTTCAAGTCTAGCCGGGTCCGGGTAGGAATAATAAGCGCCCGAGTGTGAAGGTGTGCTGATGCGACACGCTGTTCCCGATGCCTAGGCTACGACCACACAACGCGTAGATGCAAGGTATTGATTAGCGAGCCTTATAGGAGGAGAAACTCGTTTGTTTGGTTGGCAGATGCTACGGGGTATTCGGCGATTTGGATCGCTGACCGGCTTTATCGCCGCGGCTTTAGCAACGGTCACACGTGGGTGATATACGGAGAGATCACCTTTGTGAGCTGCTACCTGTCCCCAAATGATTCAATGCAGGAATTCGGAGATAAGTTTAGCTCACAGTTCACTCATCGTAGGGGATGACTTCAATGCAAAGATATAAGAGTGGGGCATAATCAAAATGGCATCGAAATTGAGTTTGAATACGGGTGTTAAAGCCAACACTCCAAAGGCCCGGATTCGGTGAATCTATTTTCGATGTCACAGTGGAATCGGAGAGACTTGCGGCACTCGTCAGCGATTGGAAGGTGATGGATGATTACACTGCGAGTGATCATATTTATATTACCTTCCAAATTATTGAAAACAGGCAAAGACACCCCCGCTTTTCGTGTAAGTGACTAGGCTGCAATACAGCTAAACTTAACAGGGATGAGATGATCGCATCGCTTGTTTCGAGCTTGGAAGGGGAGCCTCTTACATTTAGGACCCCAATAGCTCCTGCAGCAGTAGAGATCATTGCCAGCATCACCAAGGCGTGTTAGGCTTCAATGCCCAAATGGAAGTCCTTCCGTAAGAGGCAACTTGCTTACTGGTGGAACGAAGAAGCCTGACAAAATGCTGGTCGAGGCGCCTAAAGTCATGGCGGAGAATCAATTGCGTCTGTTATTGGATTTATATAATGCATGTTTAGTCGCGGGGAAAATAGCTCGGCTGGTGCTTGTAGACAAGAGGAAGGATAACCTGGGCAATCCATCAGCATACCGCCCTCTGTGCATGCTGGACACTGGGGGAAGTTTCTCGAAGAGTTGCTCAAGTCGCGGTGTCAGCAGTGAGATCGGCTGACAAGCATGACTTTCGGAAATTGATTCTATCTCAGAGGTCAAAAGTGATATGTCATCAAGTCAGATCGGTCGTCCTGCTGGTAACGCTTGACGTACATGCCTTCAACTCGGAGAGGTGGACAAACATCCTCCGGGCCCTTGAGCGGCGGTTCCGTATCACTAGCTACTTGGTTGCCGCTGGTTGCTCTACGATACCCAAGGCGAAGTCAAATGGAGGCTTGTCACTTCAGGCGTGGCACAATAATCAATCTTATGACCTGTTTTCTGGAACACTATATACGATGATCTGCTGTGACTGCAAATGCCTACGAAACTGTCCTGGTAGGCTACGCTGATAATGTCGCATCTTGTTATATGAAGCCGAAATTTGGGGAGATGCTAGTTAAGAAGTTTCGGAAGCACATTTCCAGTTTCCAGCACAGGTGTACCGTGTGAATCACCTGTAGCTACCACACGGCCTCAAAAGAGGTTGTGATGGTAGTATGGGGAGTAGTACCGATCGACTTGCTAGCATGAGAAAGCTCTGAACGCTCTGTACTAGCACGCATACCCTAAACCTTTGGCGACAGCGTTGGATTGAAAGTGATAAAAGATGCTTGACGGCCAAGCTAATTGGTCTTGTTCAGCATTGGCTTAACAAGAACCACCGAGAGGTAGCCTTTGATTACCTTTATCAATTCTTGACAGGGCACGGTTACTTCTGGAAATATCTGATCAGAATGGGTGAGTACTGCCGCTACTGTGGGTTTGAGGCACACCATTTAGTCCACGCTTGGCCAGTTCACTACTGAGACGATTGTGGATCCAATGCTGTGAAACGAAGAGAACTGGGGCACAGTCTCAGCATACTTTGAGAAAATACTGCGCATACAGCGGGAGGAGGGCTGCCTTACCGTGATTTCTGAAGTTCGTGGTTACCAATAAGTGAGTCAGCACGACCGGGTTGAAGCAGTGCAAAAAAAATCATAGTTTATCAATGATTGATACAGCCTACCCAATTTGACCTTTCTAATTCATCCTATAACTAGTAACAATTCAATCCCAGCCAATCTTCTTCTGTGATTTGTTCGAAAAATCACTCAAAAACGCACACCGCACAGCAAAAGCACATGTACTGATACATGGAATTTAAACTTATGTTAGGAGAAAACCTGTGCTGCCATGCTATGCTATTTAAATTAAAAACGTGCCGACGCAAGAACATTAACATTACATTAATGGCCAGAGGCACTATCGTTCACAAATCCATAGTACAATTTTGTGTCATGAACGGTTTTGCAGATTGTGAGCTTCTAATCGATACAATGATGTGGCAATATGACAGTGGTGCCGCGATGAGTCAGCTCAGAGCTCATCTAACCGGCACCATCAATAACCACACACGATCTTTTGCCAGATCCCCCACCACAAAGAGCTAAGAGCGCTGAGCTGGCAAAATCACCCTCAGAGCTGTCCTGCTGTCAGGAAAATATAATAATTCATCTTTTATCTTCGGTTTTCATCAGTTCAAGCCCTTACACGTACAAGTATTACTAATTCGCTCTTTCATTCAATACTGCAAAGTACGTTTAATCAAATTGAAATCCTATCTACGTATGTTTTCACCTTAAGTAATGAAGGTAGGCAAAAGCGAACCTTTCACATTCATGAGGCAAATTCGTGCCATGTTTATTCATAAGGTTGCTTTGCACATTCCAATTCAAATCCAATGAAACCCAATGTAATAAAAGCACAAATGTTCAATAGCCAACGGAGAGATATTCCGCGTTTAAAAACTGAAAGCAATAAAAAAGGTCGAGAGTAAAGCACCTACAAAACGATGCGGCACGACATTTTTGCTTTGGACGGTGAAGTAGGGCACCGTTTCACTAACAACAATTTATTTTCACTTAGCTTTCATTTAACCAAGTCAAAAGAAAAATGTAAATTAAGTATCATTTTAGAAAATATTCAATGTTAAGTGTATGAGAAAAGACGATTAGAAATAATGGAGTGCAGAACGGTAATATAATTTTCTGAATCGAGAGGCGAGACAATGTGTCTCGGGGATGGGACCAAGGCTCATTTCGCGTCGTTTTATAAATTGAATACTATTCTTGAACGTCGTTAAAATATTTGTTACTGAATCACTCCACAAGCTAGAAGATATGGAACAGTAAAATTATATTCGACGACTGATATCTTTGCCTGATGTATTCCAGGCAGAAAATAGGGAAAAGTTTTTTTGGGACAACTGAGTAATGTCTGATTTCATTTGCTCTAAAAATAATTTCCTCTCCTCAGGCAAATCAATAACAGATAAGATTTTCTCTCTGGCGGTTGATGGGAATCAAACTGATGATGAGGCGGATCATGAGAAACAGAGATGCTATGGTAGCTGTATCCTTTATCAAGCCCATATGAATTAACAACCGTCTATGACAAGAGACCGATTTTTCCAGTGTCTTGTTCAACCTGGCTTCGGATGCCGAATGAGGCCGAAGTGAGTATAATTAAGTCAACCCAAATACTGAATTATGCTATTAACGTTTACCTCATCTGCTGATTCATTGAAAAATGATTCATTGAAAAATGTCTTCCATGCGCTAAAAATCCTAATGATTATCGATGTAATGATTCAGTTTATAATAATTTTCCACAAGGGATGTTTAATCGAATATCAATTATGTACCAAAATTCTATTATTTTCTGGTCCGTTTTCTACATCAGACCATCATGCAATCATAATCTCCTAATTTTTAAGACAGACAGAGAAAAGCTCAAGCTGAGTGAAACAGTTGGCTCCAATACACAATGCTACTCGAATAATGAATAAGACAGGAAATTCTTTCGGTTTGGCGTGACCATCTCTTGAGACTGATATCTTATTTATTGCGAAAAAGAATGTCGAGAATGAAACTGCTATTTTTCGAAATCGTTTCGCTTGGTTATTGATTGGAAATGATTATGTTCAATTCTGTGGAATATAAGTGAATTCTCGTGACTTGAATTGAATTCGTCTTGATTGTAATTGATCTTGAATTAATTTCAGGCCATCTAATGGATTTAGTATAGATTTAATGCAAATAGTACTGACTATCATCTTGATCATGGGTAACAGCTGTGTCGGGCATTGTAGACTGTAAAAAGAAATGGATAGAACAATTTGTTTTTACAGCAAATGTTTTATTCCGCAATCAAAAGACAGGTATTTCATCACATTGGTAAGTTTAGTACATTTTGCCATTAAGGGCGAAAATATTGAGTTTCGTCTTGGTTTTGCCACGTCATTGTCCCAGTCCATTTCTTTATCATGCTTGCGTACGCTGCTGTTCCACGTAAAACATGGCCCGGATTAAAGTTTCTTCCCAATAATTCCGTTCAAATAAACTTTCTAATCTGGATTTTCAGGGCTCATACAAGCTAAGTGTCCAGCTTCACTACAACTAGCTGGACCAAATTTACATTAACTAGGAAGTGCAGATAAAAGTTGGCACATAGAATGTACGAGTATTTACAAGTAAACAGTGGCAACTGGCAATTAAGAATTCGATAGTTCCAGAGTAATAAGGCCGGTAACGCCAACGTATACTACCATTGATAACACAATAAATACAATAAATAATCTTTAGTCCCAAAAACAGTTGGAATTAAAGCCCA
Source organism: Nemotelus pantherinus (assembly GCA_963978885.1). Classification (NCBI taxonomy): domain Eukaryota; kingdom Metazoa; phylum Arthropoda; class Insecta; order Diptera; family Stratiomyidae; genus Nemotelus; species Nemotelus pantherinus. The sequence continues at coordinate 34,975,581 of OZ022263.1, forward strand.
GACAAACAGGACAGACTTAAATTACTAATTTACTAATGATCATTTATACCTAAATTAGTAATTTCAAAAATGCTTACACACAGCTCTTGCGTTTATGATGAATACTGTCACTGCCTGTCTGTCACTTAAAGGAATTAGTTTTTGAAAAATGGAGAAATCAAATGTGTTTTAAGTGTATGTTGCCTGTTTTATGTTCTAATTGATGAAGTTGGAGTACCAACTGCGCAAGAGCTACATTAGAATTCTCCGAATATTTCGAATTTAAATTTGACGTCTCAAAAAAGTTGTCTTCTCCTTTTTTTTCAATGCGAAAAGCGACTTTTCATAAGGGAAATTTGTATTATATCGGGCAACTCTACTTAATTATTCTTAAATGATCATTAGCGATTTGCTTAATGAGTTTGATGATCATTAGCGATCAGCTTGACATTGGCGATAAAAGCCATGACAAACATCACTTAAATGATAATTTACGACAAATGATCATTTAGGCTGCGTTGTCTGTGTAGGCTCTTATTGTTTTGACAATAACGGCATTAAAACCATCAGTATACTCTACCGATTTGGTGGAATTAATGACGATAATACTTCTCATGCTCATCTTATCATCCTGGACAACTTTTCACAGCGCCATGCTAGAGACGATGTAGAACAAGATGTCCGATGTTGCAAATAGTTGTACATGCTAAACAGATTTGATGCGGAATCAAGCGCTTTAGTCTTGACTGCAGCATTTGTAATGGCCAGTTTTTATCAGTCTTACTAGTTTGACTGGAATACTGGGTTTTTCATTACTGATTAGGTTTTCCTCGTTTGAATCCAACCATGGACAAACAATCATGATCACACCGAATTTCGAGCTTGCTTAGCTGTGAATAGAAGTTTAGTGATCCAGTCCAGTGGCAAAATACATCATGAATCTAATTATTTCATACTTGAAGACGTTGATTTTTTTTCCCTAGTGCAGATGGCAAAAAAAGTCTGCTAACCAGATCCTCGGGTGACCTATCACCACGGGGTATGTGAGGTTAGGTTCACTAAAAAAAAGGACCATCTACAAGCCCATGAAATTTAGAGTCGGGAACCGCTTAAGCAGTGCTTCAACCCGGTCTTGCTGACTCACTCATCGGTAACCGCGGACTTCAGAAACTACCACAGTTCATGGGTCGGTAAGGCAACCCCCCTCCCGCTTTATGCGCAGCACTTTCTCAATATATGTTGAGACTGCGTGCCAGTTTTCCTCGTTTCGCAGCAAACGTACGTGCGTGCGTCAGACCCTCACTTCTGCCCAGCTCTGAGCGAAAAGGGTACCCTTCCTTGCGTTCTCGCGCCAGTAAGTCGATCTTTATTATTTCCGATACCACCCTCGCAGCCTCTTCTGAGACCGTGCGGTTGCGCTGGACACTTTCAATGTACTTTCGGAACTTCTCAGTTCAAAGCGCATCTCCCCAGATTTCAGCTCCATATAACAAGATGGCATTAATCGGTACCATCAGCAGCCTTCATCGCGTCTCACTGGGTCCACCGACGTTGGGCATAAGCCTGCTCAGTGAAGTGATGGCTACTAGAGCCCTGTCACATGCCCTGCGGATATGATCCCAATATGTCAGCTTGGTGTCCAGGGTCACTCCCAGATACTTGACCGACTTGCTGGTCGGGACCACGGTGGAGCCAACTGTCATGGATATGACAGTTGGTATCCTCTTCTTAACAATGTCTATTTTATAGACTGCCAGCTGAAGGCCGTGTTCGGTCATCCACTGATCTTACTTCCTCATAACTTGGTAAAGTCTGAGATGAATTCGGCAGATTTGGAGGTGATTAACGCTGCAATGTCATCAGCGTAATCTACTAGAAACACATTCGCAGGCATTTCCAGGTGCAGCAGATCATCGTTCATGACGTTCCAGAGGTCAAGTCCTAAGATCGATCCCTGTGCCGCACCTGAGGTTACAGACTTCCTTTTCACTCCTTCGTGAGCAACCAGCGGTCCCTGAAGTAGTCCCACATCATGGCTAGCAAGTAGTCAGGGGTACGGAACATCTGCTCAAGGGCCCGGAGGATGTCTGTCCACCTCGCCGAGTTGAAAGTGTTTTGTACGTCCAGCGTTACCTGCAGGATGACTGGTCTGGCTTGATGGCATGCCTCTTTGGCTCTTACTATAGCCCCAGCAACCTCTGAGATAGCATTGATTGTTGAATGCCCTTTTCGTAAGTCATGAGAAGCTTCCCCGTAGTGTCCAGCATGCACAGTGAGCGGTATGTTGATGGATTGCTCAGGTTACCCTTCCCCTTGTGCACAAATACCAGTGGAGCTACTTTCCACCGCGACGAAAAGACCCCCGCAACTAAACATGAATTATACAAATCCAATAATAGACGCGATTGGCTCTTTGCCACGACTTTAGCACCTCAACCGGTACCCATCAGGACCTGGTGCCTTCCAGTAATTCATTTTGGACACTACACTGTGAAGTTCCTCGTCTGTAAAGGGAGGAACATCCGCCTGGTTCACGATGATGAGATCATCATCATGCACCAGGAACAGCGAACCAACGATTAGCTCCATGGATATCGCATCCATGAGAGTGCTAGGCTGCATGCAGTCAAGTCTACGAGTGACCAATTGGTAGCCATTTCCCCCGGGGTATGAGTTAACTTCCTCACAAAAAGGCTGCTATTTGGCACGTTTGCTCCTGTGATGGCCTTGGTCAGCCCCTTTTTTGCCGCAATGCGAGCAGCAGATAGGTCGGCCACTCCCAACCTATTCCTGGCTCGCTGCGCCCTGCGCCTGCACGCCAAAGCGATGCGTCGCAGTTCGCAATTTCATCATTCCACCAGAACACATGTTGCCTCCTACGAAAGCGTTTACGTTTTGGCATAGAAGCCTCACACGCTCTGCAAATCCAACTGATGGTTTTGTCAGCAGCGGCCTCTGCTGCTGCATGAGTCACTGTGTCCCAGATGAAAGAGGACCTCCTTCCAAGCTCGAAACGAGCGATGCGGTCATTGCGTCCCTGTGAAGCTTAGCGGCATTCCAGCTTAGCCACTTACAGGGAGAGTGGCGGTCTCAGCGATCTCTCAGCGATTTGGAAAGTGATTTAATTATGATCACTCGCTGTGTAATCCTCCATCTTAATCGCTGACGAGTGCTGCAAGTCCCTCCGATGCCATGGTAACAGCAGGAAATATATTCGCCAAATCCGGGCATTCCGAATGTTGGTGTTGAACCCGTATTCAACACCAACATACCCAACCACGATGCCATCTCGACCATGCGCCGCCCGCGAGTTTTTTCGGTGGACAGCTCGAAGATGTTGATTGTGGAATATATGCATGTTGACTTGATGACAAATCTCAAACAACGGTTTGTCATGAAACACATTTCTTTAATTTCCTTTGCTATTTACCACTAACTATCCTGTATTTCAACACCCGTCGACTTAGTAATCAGATTCCCGTCAGTCAATATTCATTTTAGACTCTAAAGCCGAAATTTCATTCTCGCCAATGGTTTCGTTGAGCAACTTCCGAAATTACTTCCCTCCAACTTTTGGCAAGTGAAAAAAAAAACATTTGAGAACAGACAAGATGACCTCGCCAACATTTGGCGAGACTGTAATTTCGGCATAATGCGAGAAGAGGCCAAGATAGGATTCCAAATGTATTCGTTTAGCTACTTACCTCTTCTTTATGTATTTCTCTTTATATTTTGTTTAATATCAGCATGTGTACTGGCAAGAATGCAGCCTGAATTTCATATTTTGGAATTTAGGGGGGGTGGATAAATAAATTTTCGGCAAAAATCGAGGATATTTTTAAAAAAATTATATAAAAACCCAAGACATTTGTCGATTAAATCGTATTTGCGGATCAACAAGAAGCTCATCAGGCAATTTCGTTTTCGAATCGAAGACATTTTGATGACAAATTAAAGCGGCTGTGGAGCAAAAAAAGGTTATCAGGAGTTATTTCTAAACCAAAATCCAAAGTCGAAGACCAATCTATTGTGCACGTATTGCACACGTAGTGAATTTGACAGCCTTGGTCAAATTTAAAATTCATATACATTAACATATGTATATACGAACAATATATGCATTTTTGTGTTTATTCAACGTGTTATTTTATAGAAAAGTGTATTTTCAAAAAATCATAATTTTTCGCTCATTTTTACGGAAATCCTGCAAAACGTTCTCGATTTTTCGGTAATTTTGAACGGAAATTTCATTGTTTTATTTAAATGTTTTCGACTTTTCAGTAATTTTGAATGAAACTTTCGTTGTTTTTTTTTAAATGTCCTCGACTTTTCGGTAATTTTGAATGAACATTTCGTTGGTTTTTGTAAATGTCCTCAATTTTTTTTCTCAAATAACAGAAAACATTTTTTGAAAAACAGACAAAAATGGAGGACATCCGGATTTAGGGCGCCCCTGGCAGCGCTCTTTTGTACTGGTGTCATTATCTTATTGTGGAAAGGTGCCAATGTTTTTTCGATCCTCAAATCGAGGAATGTTGAGAATGTTTCCGACTAGTGCCCTATACCACTTCTCTTCTGTTTTCCAAAATCGCTTGAATGAATTATCCACAACAAGGTCTATGGTGACATAAGCCACCTCCTCTATAGGGAGCAATATGAATTTATCAAAAGATTTTGCTATGGCGTTGGACAAAGCCAATCACGGTGACTTGTTGGATAACCTTCGTCAATTTGGCATTTCTGATGTCCTATACTGTTGGGTCTCTACTTTTATTGCTAATCGTGCTTGCCGTGTCATCTTCAAGGGTAGTGTTTCTTTATCTTTTTGTCGCTCACATGGTGTGCCGAAGGTTCCAGTCTTGGTCCTCACTTTTTCATTATGTTGAGTAATGACCTTCCCAGTTGCCCCAATTCCATCGTTTACCTATATGACACTAAGCTTTCAAGCTGCATTGCATCCATTAATAACTGTCTAGGATTTCAATTGAACTTAATTACTTTAAGCACTTGGTGCGATAAAAATTGTCTTTCCCTCAATATTTTTAAATGAGCTGTGTCTTTTACTAGCAAACCTGCTTCTATCTACTTTGAAAACACACTTTCTGGTAGTCTGTTGCAACACGCTGATCATCATAAAACCCTGGCGTCTTCTTCGACCCTCATCTAAAATTTGATCTCCATCTACAAGAAATTACATCTAAAGCTTCAACAATAGCTGGATTTGCTCTACTGTGTACTCGTTGTATACTCAATATTTCCACTTGTGTGCGTCTTTTCACATTGCTTCCAACCTGATACGATTTTTGTGCTCAGCTTTTGAATTGGCATCAATAGCCAGTCACAAATTGAAAAACTGCAACAAACTAAAAAAAACTATTGTTAAATATTATTGTAAATATATCCATGAAGATTATAATATTAACAAAAACTAATTCAATATTATATATCAAGTAGATATTTATAACAACAGTAAAGCCAATAATTTACTTTTTTAAGCAAATTTACTATAGTTAACTACTTAATTAAATAAACAAAAAAACAAATTCTTTTACGTATATTCAAATTTTCAATAAACTTAACTGCTTTGTTAATCTAAAAAAACGAAATAGTATGGAAGAACTTGCTTTATTTTGAGTGCGTTTTAAAAATAAGTATCTAATAAAAACTAAATTAATATTTAATTCAAATATGCAAGCAATAAAAACACATACTTGTTAAAACACAACCAAAATTTGATAAAATTGTTTGAATGAATCGTGTAGTAGTTTACCAAATGTTTTTCTAGTGTACCGTCCAGTGAAAAAAAAACTTTTGAAGCGGACAATAAGACCAACAACAGACCAAACCTGTTCCAACACGAACGTTGGACGCTTGCTACCCAGCAAACGTGCGTTCAGCACTTTCGCATACAGTTGTAAAAACTTTTCCATGTGCTGATACATTTTCTAATGAGTATTTATCTTTTCTATTTCTCAATGATTATACATGCTGCTGTACTACTTCTAAACTCCTGAACGGGCTGTCTAGTTGTTGTAGTTTTCCGACACGTTGATGAATCTCTTATATATTTACGGTTCCCTATTTACAATGAATATAAAGTACTGCTGCACTACTGCCAAACTGGTGACCAGATGGTGCAATTCAAATCGTTTCCCAAAAATCAAATCGAATTGCCCATACGTCAAGCGTCAGTCATACTTCGCAAGTGATACGTGAAATATTTTGAAATTTATAATTAAAACCGGTCTTTTTTGCTCTAATTAAAGATGGCATGAATACAAAGTAATGCAAATGTGATGGCATGCATGCAAAGTAATGCGAATATACTATTGGTGACATTATAGCTGGGCAGCCATATCAATGTCCTGCTATACTGCTTCTAAGGCAGTAGCACAGCAGTACATTTTGCCTGCTGCTGTTTCACCACTTCAGCAGTAGTATAGCAGTGCTTTTGCACTCCTTCTATTCCTATCGTTTGTCCTTTTCCTATTTGTGGGATAGAAACGACCAACCACGAAACAAAACATACTACACGTACGCGGCTAATATGAAGTAAATAGGTGAATTTTGGGGTAAAATGCTATCTCTAGTATGAAAAGCATTCACGGGTTTACTTACGACTTCTGCCGCACTTTAGAAGTAGTGCTGTGTTTGCTGGGTAGCTCACACAATGCGGCCAACCATCAAGTGTCCGAAGTTGCGGAAAATCGTTTTGCGCTGGCTTGAGCCTCATTGCTTATACTGTTCTAAACTATTGCTTCCGTTTCTACTCATTAATTTACTTTGTGAATTATTTTTGTTTTCTTTGTTTTTCTTGTTTGCATTACAGAATTTTCATTATTTTATTATTTTCTTTCGGTTTTTTTTTTGTATATGCTCGTATATTTTTAGTTTTCATTTTGTAATAGGGTCATGTTACTGCAAAATAAATTCATAAATAAATAAATATATAAATCAGTTTTTTTAATTCAAGAGAAAACTGGAACGGTGAAAACTCGTTTCACATTCTAGCCAGCATGAATGCAAATCGCAAAGTTTCCGAATAAATACCAACAATTCATTTCCTCTCGATATTGTGTGTTGAAGCTATCGTTTCAAAAATCTCGTAAAGTTTGAAGCACTCTTTGCCACGTTCGTTATCCTGAAACAAACAACGTAACAAATCGATGTTGTCATCCTTCGTATCAAAACATCTATGCTTTTACCTCGCACAACACAAGCTGGATTCGGAAGTAAAACATTTTCCGCCGACACAACCTGATCAATTTATGACAGCCACAAGGATTTCGTTTAAATCCACTCGAAAACAAGAAACCATTTATTGACAGCACCAGACAAAAATGCATTGCGTGATGCCATGATGTTGAGTGGATCGAATATCTATTGAATATTAAATTCAATGTATTTGGGATTTGTCTGAAAAATCTTTTCAAGGATGATAAAATAGACGTGGAGTTGCAAGAATGTGTTCGCTAGGATGTCCTTTCAAACAGATAGATTAATTTAGAGCTTACTTATGACAAACAAGATTGCAGCAATTAAATAAAGATACTTTTTTTTGGATTGGTTTGTTAGAAGAATAGCACGTGCTTCAAGCCGCTTAACATTCCTGGCTACATCCAATACTTGCAAAATCCCTCAGTTATTTTTGATATTAAAGTGATAGATTTGGGGTAGTTGCTCTTTTTCAATTACCTAAAGTGTTGAAGAAACATTCGAAGCTAAGTAGATGTTGAATGTATACAAACAAACACTTTTCTTTAGCTTCATGAAAAATTTTTAACGGACGAAAATGGTGAGGGTATTTGCAAAAGCAAGAAAAACTTTGTTAAATAAGAGCTTTACTATGTCTAATTCTAGGAATAAGAAGCCAAATAAATCATAAACTGATGTTTTCCTAAGTTTTCTGAGGAGCTATCTGATGTCGTCATATGCAATTCATCTTGGAACACTGTGTGATAACTTATTTATAATATGAATACGTTCATTACTATAAAACCACTAGTATTGAATCCGATTTCGCTCTTTGTGACAAATCAAATTTGTTGACCATGGTTGAGATCTAATGAGATCTGTTATCTAACGCTACACAAACTAGATAAAATACTTCATTTGGAAAAAAATTAAAAAGAAAGTCATCTCACAACAGCCCCTATCAGGTCTGGGGGTTGAATTTCGTAGACACTTGATACACAATCAGAGTAAATTAGTGTCAAGTGATTAATTGCACTGACCACATATGCCAGCAACCGATGCTCTGCTCACTCATCTACTCGGGCGTTGAAAAAATTCGACACTGTAAAATTGAAAGGTTTCCGAAAAATACACTTCAAACAAATTGTGTCCACATATCAATAAAACAGCTTAAGCACAAACCATATTCTGACTTCAACAGAAGAATCACATCCCTAAAGTCCTTCAAGACTTACTTGCTAACATTTCCTGACAATTTATTTCCCATGATATTATGAGTAATTCAATCTCTTTTCAAATTTATTTATTGTCCTGTTTCTACCCTCTATAAACTACAGTTTTTATTGAACAAATAACTTATCAACAAGGAGAAAAACATCAACCACACTTGAAGTGAGTTTCGGCTGTCTTGAAACAATTTCGTTTAAATCTTGAAACCTACCGGTAAATTGAGAAGTTATAAATTGTACGAAAGGTCCTTGGGATATTCGTACGTACATTCATGCTGGCACGTGGACATAAGGTGGACCTAAGTTCTTAGTTATCTGATCAAGACAAAGCACGAAATGTGATGGGTTGAAAGAAGTCATGGTTTCGAGTCAGAGGTAAATCGAATCTCAATCCAAAGTTGATTATGTGTAAAAAATGATCGGAAAATGCGGTCTTCAATGAAATCATGACACACACACACACACACACACTCATACGTAATCTATTGGCCATGAAAATGGCATCGTTCCGACTCTTAAATTTTCCAGAATCCTATGGGAGCCATTTTGGTCGACGATGCGTAGATTTTACACAAGAAGATTTAAAAGTGCAAGAGATACAGCCTGATATCGAAAATGCAATAAATATCTATCGATGTTGTCGGCTTTTTGAGGTTCATGATCCTAATTTGTTGTGTTGTTTCGAATGGCCCAAATAGGAATCGAAATAATCTAGCTTATGTGATCTCTTCAAGCTGCTGTAAAAGTAATATTAGTTTTTGGATTTAGTCGAGCATCAGTTATAGATTATTCAATGGAGATATTAACGAAAGGCGAGTTCACTGGCATAATAGTAGTAATAGTAAAATTAGTGGTTGATATAACTTAATTATCGTATTTTAATCTGAAATTTAACCTGTGTGTAAACGAAATGATGCATCTTATATTTTCATTACGTTAAAAACTAAAACGTATGTTAATACTTACAGATTTTTTGTTTTGCAATATGATCTAACAGTGTTGAACTAGATAATAAATTGAAACAATTTAGTACAATTTTCATCCGATTATTTTTATAACAACGTAGTCTTTATTCTTATCATTTAAATATACAATGCTATCCAAAGAGATATTTACAGTGAATGCCACAAATACTATAATATTATTATAGAACTTAGGTGACATACGCATATACATAGAAATATATTGACATTACATTTATCAGTATGTTTTTCTTTTAAATATTATATATAAGTCTCGTCTTTTTTGTGCACATTCTCCTGTGCACTAGATTCTGTATAAACTTTTGGTCGGCCATTTGCATTGGTTTCCATCACGACAACAACATTTGTACTATTCGCATTTGGAATGAGTGAGATTTCTTCTTTCTGAAAATATGAAAAATATGGACCATTTGTGTTTAATTTTCGTGTCGATTATATTCATAAAAAGATATAAAACTTTTTTGAACTACTTGGATATGGCTGGATACAAAAAACAACCACTAGATATTTAAGTATCTCATGAATTGATCTTAAAAAATTTATTGAATCGAGTTTCAGTCCGCGATTCTCAGCTTCGACGAATTGAAACCTGTCCACTTCTCATACGATTGCCTTTGCGGAACTAAAAATTGATTAGATATGATAATCTTATGCAAAAATGATACTGTTTTCAAAGCCGTACCAAAGCCGACGCAAACAGGTAAAATGTTGTGCTGAGTATCTGGTGGGACTGGAAAAGGATCGCATATTTTGATCTTTTGGAGTATGATAGAACTATTAAATCTACTATCAAATAACCCGACTAAAGCAATATATTGCCGAAAAGCGCTTGGAAGCTGCCAATAGAAAACATGTTGTCTGTCACTTCGACAATCCATAACCACACACATCTTTAATAACTCACAAAAAACTGATTTGATGTGTCCACCATATAGTTCAGATATTGTATAAGATCAGTACAAAACTCACCAAATGGAACAAAATTATATTCTTCTGAGGCTTGTAAAAATTACTTATCCAACTTTTGTACTAATTAACTGAGGAAGTTTTTTACGAATTAATACTAAAATCATCTCTTCTTCCGATCGTAATTTCTTTTAAAACATTTAAAAATGACAAGAACGAAGCGAAGGTGTGATTGTGTAGACAAGTGAAAGAAACTTCAAGTATCTAAAAGAATGGCTTATTTCAATACATTGTGTTTTAGATTTTTCATAACTAAACGGTCTTTATTTTCTTTGGCCCTACCTCAATTTATATTGCGCATGATTGGAAGCAAACGTTTAGACATGCCTGGCAAAGGAAACAAAACGACGGAAGGTGGAGGCAGCGGCGAATCAATACACACAGGCTTGTTTAGTTTTATGAATGCTCTAGATTTTATTTTAAAACTTTATATCTGTGGACTGTAACAAGTAACCGACGCGTTTTATTTCAAAAAAAATAAAAAAAATATCGGTTTGGAAAAGAAGTGTCCAAATAATCTGATTGGGCTGACAAACAGTATAGTTATTTATTAATAAAGACTATTTATGGAAAACTAGTGTGTTTCAAATGTACCTATAACTAGATACCACCTGAAAAATAAACACATCTAACCTGATTTCACGTTTTCACGTGCTTCGATATGTCCAACAAAAGTACGCCTTGCAAAGAAACCGAAAACACGCTGATAAATGCAACTGAGGACTTGACCAAGGGCTTCGATTCTTGGCCGGAAGTGGTAGAACCGCACAATTTTGAAAACATCAGCAGCCCTGATGAAATACAGGATGACATCGATGCAGTAAATAGTCGAAACGTAAACTTGCCAGCTTTTTGGTACAACGATCCAGCGTTATGGTTTTTTCACGCCGAGCGCCAATTCCAAGAGTTTCGAATCACGGGTGACAACATTAAGTATTCCAATATCATTGTAGCACTTGACATGGAAACATTAAAGCAAGTTCGAGATATAGTGTTATCACCGCCCGCAAACGATAAGTATAATACTCTCAAATCAAATCTGATAAAACGTTTTAGTGTCTCCGATGCATACAAAATTCAGACATTGCGAACCAAAATGGATCTGAACTACAAACTTCCCTCCCAGTTGTTGCGGGAAATGCAGACCGTTGGACTAAAAGGACTGACAGACAAAGCAATCGAAATTTTGTGGATGTCAAAATTACCAACTAATACTCGCACTATTTTGGCTACCAATGACAACCTCTCCCTCATCGAAAAAGCATATATTGCTGACAAGTTACACGAGAATAACCCGACATTACAAGTTATAGCAACGTCACCGCAAACCACGCAAGCAGAAGCCAAAAACTTTTTCCAGACCCGCAATTCTACAATGCAAACTCAAATCAGACAACTATTTTACCAGTCTTCGGCCAATCACACGACCAAGGCAACCAAGGAGCAGAGGGAGCGAACTACCTGCTTTTATCATAAAAGATTCGGTAACGCAGCCAGGTGCTGTAAACAGCCATGCAATTTCAAATCAACTTCGTCGGAGCCAAATGCTAGATAGGTTATCATCTAGAATAATAAAATACAGAACATAAATTTCATGTGAGAGATCGTATCTCATAAATGAAATATCTGGTCGATTCCGGTTAAGTTATAATAGTTCTTTCACTCAACAAAGGATTATCACACTATTTGCCGCAAATGTCACCGTCATGAAGACTTTTGACAAAACCATCTGGAAGTAGTTTTTAATTCCACGAAACTTTCATATGACCTTCCATTGCTGCAGATATTAACATCACGATACTCTGCGCAGACTTTTTGACTCTCTTTAAATTTTTGGTAGATCTCAAGGACATAGTGATTGTCATTAAAGGACACTTCGTATTACAGCCAGAGAAAATGCCACATAAAAAATTTACAACTTATTGACGATCAATATGCAAGACCAATTCCATGATATTCGAAAATAATTTGTTAACATCATTAACCCATGGAAGATTATGGGTACTGCCGCCAAAAACACAAGGCCAGCCATCGTTTTAAAACGACTAGACCACTCGATGCAAACAGACATCGGCGATTGACAGAACCCAAAAAAATCGAATCAATGCATTGCATCTTGCGATGGGATATCTCAATATGTCAAATTTCGGCTCCTTAGCCTTTTCAAGAGGGAATTCGTTTCGGTTCATTAGCGCCGAACATTTTTGTATTTGATGTTGAAAGCAATGATGATTCTAAAAGCAAACTGATTAAAAGATATTTTTAAACATAACACCATTTTTTCAAAAACCATTCGATTAGAAGTTTTTACTAATTTTCGAAGAAAATTAGCATTTAACTCACTTCGCCCAAAATTCGTTATATATATATATATATATATATATATATATATATATATATATATATATATATATATATATATATATATATATATATATATATATATATATATATATATATATCAAATCCGGCAGCTCTGATTTTTTGCTGACTTGTTTATGATGTTTCCCCAATGAATAATCCACGTTTGCGACCTCGAGCGCCGAATGCAATCATGTCAAAATCAAAAATAGATCGGTAAATTTTCGGCTTTTTCTAGTTTTCGAAGAAAATCAGTATTAAACTCGTTTCACCGAAAATTCATCTATATATATATATATATATATATATATATATATATATATATATATATATATATATATATATATATATATATATATATATATATATATATATCAGCAAAATAATTAACAGAGATAATCTCGGGGGTGGCCGATCCGATTGAGCTGAAATTTTCGGAGGACATAGGCCTTGTTTATGCCGTAGCTAAAATAGCGTTGCCAAACTGGCGCTGCTATAGTAGTAGCGTTTACACCGTACAGCTCATTAACCAAAGCAAAAATGGCGTAATGTCTGATATGAGCTCAATACAAAAACACCCTTGCACCAAGGCTTCCAGATTGCGAATGTAACTCGAAACTAGAAATCCTATTTATGACTGTTATAGTGTTTATACCACTGCTACCTTCACACTTATAATCGCGCTAAGTTTTAGCAGCGCTAAAGTAGCGTAGCCAAAATAGCAAGCTCGGCTAATTTAAAAGTGGTTTATACCGCTGCTAAATAAGCAGAGCTCACTAATTTGGCTACGGCATAAACGCACTCATACGAGTAGATGTATCCAGTGGGCAGGTTTATGACAGATATCTTTAACCTTTTGGCGGCGGCGGGCATTTTGGTGAACTTTCGGGTACTCCTATATTTCCAAGCCGTGAAAATTTTTGTCAAAAAAAGTATTAAGTTTGAAAGCTTATTATGTTTTAGGCTTGTCTATGATAAAAAGTTGTAAATTTTGAGCCTTGTGTAGGCGCTGAGTGCTTAAAAGTAGGTAAGGATTTTTTTCAAATTTCGATTTGTCATAACTACTAGAAAAAACAGTAGATCATCGCGAAATTCGCAGAGCGTATTGATGTAGACTAGAATTTAACAAACATGGACTTCCAAGACTGTGCAGCCAACTGCGTAGCTACAGCATTCTCTGGAACAAAAATCCTTCAAATCATCGACCCTCCTGAAAATTTTTTGTTTTTTGAAAATAAATTCAAGCTATTGATAAATTTTGACTTTTGTCAACCAAGTCAAATAAAAATTTTCAAAATTCCGCGGTAAACAAGAACGGCAGCCCACGATTAAACTACCTCTATTTTCAGGACTCAAAACTTCTGTTCATGAGAACTAACGATCGGATAATACGATCGATATGAAATTTATAGGACATGTTGGAATTAGCTAGGACCATCGCCGAGAAAAAAAACTGGTATTTGGCCTATAGCTTCTGATTTAGCCACCAGATTTTAACAAAACTCACGCAGTAGATGAACCTTACTTTAAGATAGATTTCATATAAATTTGGTTGAAAAATTAGTATAGAGCTGCCAGCTATGACAATTTTTGTCTCCTTAGTATTGTCAATTTGCTCAGGAAAATTAGGGTTTTTTCCCTACAACTTTCGATGCAGTAACGAAATCAAAACTAAATTCATGTGATAAGTGAATCCTGCTGCATTTCTTATTTTGTAAACGCATGATTACCAGCACCAGACAACTTTTGCACCAACAAATGCTTCCATTTTGTATTCATAAGCAAAGCATTTACAATAAAATAAACAAACGATATTTAAATTTTCCGAGTTTTGGAAATTTTTTGGATGTCAACTCCAGACATAGTTTAATCACTGAAACTTTCGATGATATCCTTGGATGAAAACGAAATTCAAAGGATAAGTTCATTAAGCACGAGCATGTTATGGTAGACTTATTGCTGCTGTGTTGGACAAATGTTGTCAGCACTGAACATTTTCATCATTTGTGTTGTAGGAAATGCTGTCAGAAAATGATATTTGTTCCTTTGAGTAAGAAATGTTTGATATGATACTACAAAGAAGTGTATAACGTCTTCACACATTTTTAACTCCCTCAAAGATGATTTCTTCGAAAATCAGTTTCCTAGCGGTTCTGATGCGCTGGACTTTTTTAGAAATATATTGCCGTCCTTGGCATAAGTCTCTTTTTAAATTATTCATCTCTTCCTCAAATTATTCCAACACCATTTATAATTTCAGGTTTAAAACCGACTTCTGTCTACAGACCGAATAGATCCTTCATGCTCACTTGCTCCTTACTTTTGTGAAAATCAAAAAATTTGCATACACTACACCAACAGATTCCGGCCAGCCTTGAATATTACGAGGCCTCTTAATTGCATTGCATTAACTTTAGTTCACGAATCCAAGGAAGTTTTCCCATTAAAATCCGACACAACAAAGCAAACATTTCAGCACTACCGTTAGACAAAAGGTCACATTTTTCAAGTGAATCACGTCTCAACGTCGACATCATCACTTTTTCCGCAGCATTGTAATACATGAACCGTATAATAGTGAATGTGTTTGTCATTCATCACCGACTTTGACGACAATGCTTTTCTATTTGACGCCCGACATGATGACCACGTTGTAAAACTAACATCTCATCCTACGATAGCTTTCGGAATGATACATTTATTTAAATTTGTCTCCGAGTCATCTTTCAATCTCTGGCATGTGATTAATTCTTCAGAGCGCAGCTGAAATGAACATTGTTGATATTTTTTTTTTTCGTCAAAAGTTTAATAATTTTCAAGTTTGGACCATAGAGAATTACATAATTACATTTCCGTTTCGGTTGCGTCCTGGCCACACAGTTTCTGTTTTTCGTTGTTCGAATGAACTCATTAAGTATTGTAACTTTTTGAATTGTCACGACAACTTTCAAAAGGAATTCAAATCTTGAAAACAAGATGATGATCAAAGACAGAAAGTAATACTCAGACACAATTCCTTCCAACTACATAGATAATGAAGAAATGTAGTGTTTTGTTTCGTTTCTGTGCTTTTACTTGTTTTCCTTTTGCATTCTTTATTCTGACGCTTAATGGCTCATACTTATTCAATTAATTTCTCCTGTTTCTGTAGTCGGTACATCTTTGTTTAATACATTTCAAGTGTTTAGAAAGCCAAGTTGTACCTCTTATTGACAATGCTATTTTAGTCGAGAGTTTGAGTTGAAATGTTTTAAATGGAATGCTCTTGAATGTTCTTGAATAAAGTGCCCACGTTGGGCGCGTTAGGAATAAACGTGTTTTACTGGTTTATGTTGAATGTTTCATTTCGTTGTATTGAATTGTAAGCAAAACATTTAGATACGCTTTTGTAATTTTATTTAGCTTTGTGCTGCATGTCCATTTAGCCACACTTTTAAATATAAAAATAAATATCCGCGAGATGTTATCATTTACCAGCACTTTTCCGACAAAACCAACCAGCTTTTACAAGGCTCTGTGTTTAATATAAACAAACAGAAAACAAATACCTTAAAGTAACCACAGTTTTTATACATATAAAATAGAGCATATCACCTATCATCGTTTCGATTTCGTCACCTCGACCTACGATCCTATCCGGAACATTAATCACTGCAAATTCTGTCCGAACCAGTCTCCATCGAGTCCAATAAAATGAATATATGGCCATTAGGAGTCTTTCAATCTTTACTAGAATGACCCGAACGACAACCATTGACTCGAATAAAATGACTTGCAAACATATTCCAGCTCATCAATAAGCTTAAGGAACTTGATCAGTTCAAGGTAACATGAAAAATATCTGAAATAAAACTCCCGCTTGGATAATAAATTCGACACGAGCGTTTAAGTATGGCAAATAAAGCACTTTGGTGCGCTCATTAATTCGATGATTTGTTTTTCAAACTGTATGCTCATGAGAATATTGCCAATCTTTTTTTGCATTTCTATAATGTAGGTGGGCGCTTTTCATTATCATCGGAGTAGCAATACAATAATTACTTTTCCGAAGTTAATAAGTATAAGAAAAGCTTGAAAGTTTTATCGTCGGAAACAAATTGGAAACATATGCAATTTATAAACTTTAGGATCAACAATTTGAAGCTTGCTTGGTTTCGTAATTTTAGGCTTCCATGGTTTTTGGTAAAACTATTTGTAAGTTTGATAATTTGAGGCTGTATCTCGCTTCCTGTTTATCAATTATTCATGTTTGTAGGAATTATCTATGAATAAGGGGATATTTATAGATTGATGAAGTATTTACACGAAATCGGCCAAAGTATAGGGTTTTTAATCAGAGACACAACAATTCTGTTTTCAAATCACCGTTTCTCGTGAATATGACATCCGATTGAGCTGAGGTTTCCGGAAAACGTCCATATATTTCATCTGATGTTAGTTATCGTTAGCTTTTTGACGCCAACGGCCACTTTTGTGATATTTTGAGAGCTAAATCTATGAACAATTAATTTTCAACTTATGATACGAAATAAATTTTGAACGTTTTTCAAACTTGCATATGATAGCTTTTTGAAAATTTTAAACCTTAAGTGTGCACTAGGTGCCCGTTAGGAGTGGTGAAAACTTGGATTTAAAGAATCAATTGCTGCAAAAATGTTTGTTGTAATCGGATGAACAAAATAGAAATACTTTCTACATTTGGAATAAATTTTAGTCCAACATCTCAATTAATCTGTGTTTCATTTACAAACAAAATTGTCATACTCTTATTATTATACGTTAATATTTAATAAAAAAATTATATTTTGTAGAAAAAGAATAATTTTATAAAATATTGTAAGTAAAAAGTAAAAATTCCTAGAAACGAATCGCCACTAATTTTCATCAATATGGCCAGAACCACACTTGAAAATGTTATTTTTGTAAGGGCGAAAAATTTCATTCTTACGATATCTACTAAAAGCTAAATTTTCTTAGGTGCAAAACTTAGCCTCAAAAGACGCTTCTAATCTATGTAGCGATTACGTGTACCATCAAAATATAAAAAAGGGACATAAGATCTTTTGTTTTGCAAATTATTCCATTTGAACTCTGTTAAGTTGATAATTATATTTGTAACGATTCATAAACAGAGCATTTCAACTGAATCAAAGTCAAAGGAGCCTGTGAGAATGTGTCAATGAAGCAAAAAAATTATTGACTCTGGAGGAAGGTGACCTACAAATGATAGTGAAGGCTCCTAGTTTGTTTTAGCGGAGTACAATTCAATCCACACCCGACATATTTTTCACTCTTCATGCACTAGTTTTCGGTTGTAATTAATACGCAATCACTGCTTTTTCATCACCACGAAAAGCCAATTGAAAACAACATTAAGATTTGTGCACTTTTTGCATCAATTGAAAATGCATCGAATCAGAGTAAACTTTTATCGAATAATTGAACATCAAAAAGAGTAGTTAGTTTCGAATACTCGAAAGGAAAACACAATTTCAACTATTCAACTAGTCAGGATCTGTTTGCAGTAAGCATAGGATGAAGATTGGGCAACAAATCACACTTCCATGTTGCAGTATCTCAATATTTCAGCATTATTTTGATCGCAACAACGTCAGCTTTATCACACCATCCAGTTGACCTGCTTCGTCCGTGGCCAAAATTCAACTTCCAGGACAAATCCGGTTTACGCTCGCTTCAAACCTACATACATATGAATATCACACACGAAGCCGGACGGTATCCAATGACAGTCGAATAAATGAAATAAAACAATAAACGTCCCACACCATTTCCGGGCTGGATGGCTACCACTTTCAAAAATTCCATGGAGCAATGTAGTTAGATCGCAGTGCGCACTTTTTACTTGCCACCATTGGCAAGTAAAAAGTACTTGCCACCATTGGCAACGCATTGTAAGGGCCTTGGAAGAAGGGACTATTCAAACACGTAGGGACAATTGGAGGATAAGTAATAGAGATTTGCACTGTGAGCATGGTTACTCCAGGTGTTTGTGAACTGAACTTTTGTCGGGGTACACAAATCTCCTTTACACAAAGTTTAAATAGCACTCTTTCGTGCAGCTATTTTGCAGCAGTTCCACCTTGGGAATATTTCGATGGATTTTCTTCAACTGATAACACCCGGCGCAATTCTATTGTACTCACTTAGCTGACATGACAAAGGTGAATGACTTAATCTCTCTGACGACGACATAAAAGCTTTTCACTCGATTCGAAGAAGCGATTTACCTTCTTTCTGACAATCTCTTTGAATTTGTTAACTGACGAGGCATTGGTGGGAGTTGATTTCGAGCCGTACCAATTCGTACGGTAATCCTTAGAACAGGAAGATTTAAGGA
This sequence comes from Nemotelus pantherinus, assembly GCA_963978885.1. Classification (NCBI taxonomy): domain Eukaryota; kingdom Metazoa; phylum Arthropoda; class Insecta; order Diptera; family Stratiomyidae; genus Nemotelus; species Nemotelus pantherinus. The sequence goes on from OZ022263.1 coordinate 34,994,651, forward strand.
AATGAACTGAGCGTATACATATACGAAATCTTCAATTTTCCTACAAAGGTAAAATCTATAATTAGAACAAATCGAGAGAATTACTACCTCAGTCAGATATTCCCTTTGGTGTCTCCGATACCTAAGATCTACGAACTTTTTGCAAAGTGTAGGGAAAGATAAGTGGCTGAACTCCTTCCATTTTGAAAAAAAAACCACTTTGACCATGAAATTGCGCCTTCATTTACGCAATGCAATATCTGTCAAAGCGACCTGAGAGTGTATGAGTATATTTACGAGTAGTGAGCCGTATGTGAGTAACGAAAAATCTAGCCTGAGTATGCAGTTGGCGAATCTATCTTGCATCTCCTTCTGTTCCATGCGATTTCTTCCAACTTTTCAGGCCTATAATCAGCTGATCAACAATACAATCTCAGACCGGTTCATTGGATTTTTTGACCGTATACATATACGGAGTTCGCACGCTGGCTAAGAATTAACTTCTTACGCTGTGCTTTTGGCTATGACGTGTCAAATGGCTTACTATCTCTATCTTCCTGTTCGCGTAGTAAAAGTCTGTCAAATTTGCCCACATTTGATAGCTGCTTGTCCGTGACGTCAACAAGAGAGTTCGGTTCACACTGCACAAAATCCACATGGCGCCCAGAGCTATGTAACATAGCGCATTATTCATGGTCCCATTCGCTATGTACATAGTACTCTGAGCTATGCAATAGGCTCCCGGCGCCATAATGTAAGAATCTGCATAGCGAGTGGTCCTATGTAACATGGCGCAGCATTTATGGTCCCACACGCTATGTCCATAGTACCCTGAGCTATGCAGTATGGATCCCAGTGCCATAATTACATGGCTCAGAAATTATGGTCCCACACGCTATATTACATAGTGCCATGAGCCATGTAATATGGCTTCAGTTGTCATACCGATTTGGATGAATTGAAGTAAGTGCTTTGTTTTGAAGTCGAGATTCTATTTTACTGTAATAAAATAATTCTTTTCAATTTGCAATCTAATCCAAGGACATCCGGGTGGTTAGTTAAAGAATTAGCTTAAGCAAGAATCTAGCTGCTCCATGTACGAATGCTTCATCAATTTATGTCCAGATGGTTCTCCATACCTCATATTAAATTTTCGACTACTTTTTCAGCCTCTGTTCGAGTATGTGTCCGTGCCTCAAGAAAAAAATTATGACTCAAAGAAATAAAAGTAAAGCATGTATGTACATACTTGGCTCGATTTTCCGAGAAGCACCAAGCATCGAGGCAGATCAAAGTAAAATCTGTATTAAACTGTTTATTTGAGGTCGAGAAAGCTTTTTGTCGTTAAATTTTTGCCAAAAATTATGGCTTATATTTTAATTGGATTTGTCATTAGGTATTTTAAATTTATTACAGACTAAGAAGTAACCATTTCAAAAGTTTTAGGACTTTGTATAAAGCCTAGAAAAACGCTCTGTTGACTGCAATTATTTTAAAGCAAAAGATAATTATTTGTCAAGTTTTTTCGGAACTAAAAAATTTCATATATCGAATAATGTCGACAAGGATCGAATGCATTGCATATTGAATGCTATGGTTTGAACAGTTTTCAGTTTATCAGCATACAACAAACGCTTTCTTTATTTATATATTTTTTTACTTAAAAAAAAAACCAAATTCACACGCCAAATTCATTTACAAAATTGATGAAAAAAAATTAATTCTAATAAATAGCATTTAATTCAAAATAAATTTGATTAAAACGTAATAAATTCAATATATACGTTTTTTAAAGTTGAAAAATGAGAAAGAAAATTGAAGCTCATTATGCCTGCGAAGCATACGTAAAAGCGGGAGTATAAATAAACCTCGTCTAAAAAAGGTCATTGCAAACAGTTCGGTTTCCAGAGGATCGTCCAGATCATCAACCGAGGTAAACAGATACTGAAGGACAAATATTTTTAAGTTTGATGTTAGGTTAGGTTAGGTTAAAGTGGCTGTCAGTCCAGAGAGGTCCGCTGATCGACACAAATAGGCACAAGAGAGGCCCGTTGTGATGCCAAAAAAATTTGTGACTCTCTCCTACTCACTGAATTCGGGAAACCATCTGCTTCCCTTGAAAAATCGCGCTATCCCCTTTAGATTAACCAGGGATAACTCGGTCAGGTTTGAGAGAAAGGGAGCACCAATTGCCACCAACTTTCTCCTTGCCAACACCGGGCACTGACACAAGAGGTGGAGGACGGACTCCTCCTCATCCTCAGAGCCACAACTCCAACAGAAATCGTTAAACTGCACTCCCAATTGTTGTGCATGCCGTCCTATGAGGCAGTGGCCCGTAAAAACTCCCACAGTGCAGCGTAGAGCGCATCGAGTTAAGCCTGAAAGCTGCCTGGTGCGATGCGCATCCATGGATACCCAGGACTGCCTTGCTATTGCACAGGATGATTCATCTGCCCAGGACCTCCTAGCATCCTCGAGATATTTTTGCCTGATGGCCAGTTTGACCGATGTCATCGGTATACCTATTGAGAGGGAGCAGGAGACCTCCGGTAACAAGGCGCCAAGCCTGAAGCTGAAAACCCCTATGTCCAGGTACCCAAATCTATTGAACAACCGAATGTTTCGACATCTCCCTAAGAGATGCACGACATTCAGCAACAATCATGGACACTGTACAAGGACCAGCGAGGGATTTAATAGCCGCTTAGCTATCTGTGAAAATGCCGATATTAACCTCGAATATTCGATTACACAGAAGCCAGTCGATTGCCTGTAAAATAGTCTCAACCTCCGCCTGAAAGACACTACACTGGTCTGGTAGACGGAAGGACAGCTTGAGATTCAGCTCATCTGAGTATACACCACCTCCGACTCTGTTGTTTAGCTTTGAGTCGTTAGCTCGTACATGAATTCCCTGACAGATATTGATATTTTGATAGTAATCTTCTATCTGGTTGATACTAAAAAAGAAGAAGATTATGCTTGAAATAACGATATCTGTGAAGAAAGTGAAAATCATCTTAAAAATTAAACATTTTTTTTTTGGGGAAAATTGGTTTTAAGATCAAGAAAAAATAAATCAGATTAATATACATTTTTACGAGTGGAAAAATGTGAAGAATATGTTGAAAATTCAATTTCGTCCAGAAAAAAGAATTGCAGCATGAGCAAGATTGTAAATATCTAATAAAATTAAGATAAGTTTAAACTTATTGTCAAGTTCATAGCGATACCAAAAATCAAAAAGCATATGCTTTTGAACTTAGTGAAAAAGTGAAAAATATACTATTTGGATTGTTGCAACGCACCAACAAAAACTGCTTTGAATTGATTCTATTTTTCTTAGCATAATAAACTATTATAGTTGAATTGAATAAATCATATGAAATTTCATTAAAACTCACCTTCAAACTTGGTTTGTTTCCGACAGTGTTGCTCCGCCAAAGCAAATTCGATTTAAGTGACTCTCGATCCTTATACTGTGAGTTTCGTATCGAACGCACTCGAACCTTCAACAAAGACCATACGGAAATTAATGTTAATTGTGGATAGAAGTTCGTTAGCATTGAACTAGCTTCGAGCTCTGTAACGATACCTTCACGATTATTTTCGAACGAACAAGTTTCGTACCGAAGTTCCGAACACGAAATGAAACTTACGTTAAATTATTCAGTGAACGAGAATAATCTGAGAAAATGCTCGTTATCGAACCGTCCTCGTCTAATTGGAGTGTATCCTGCAGAGAATTTTCACCTGCCACTTACCAAATGCGCTCCATCGTATCCTGTCGAAGCAACAGTTGTTTCGCGAAAGCTCGACTGTTCCCTCGCAAATCCATTATTCTGGTAATAACTCTTCTTTCGCCCGCAGAGAGTTTCCTTGAAGGCAACTCTGTATCTACGTGACATCACATTGTACAGAATAGGGTTTATCGTGCTGCGTCAAAACGAAACCAAAACGAGTCAGAGCCGCGTTCAAGAGCCGGCCAGGAAAAAAGAAAGATAATACAGTGGATAATGATTGCCTCGTGAACATACATATGCATAAAAGACTATCCCTATAAGCTTAGACACTTTACGGTTTTAAGGTTAGAGGTGGAAACGCGCTGCAGAAGGTGTTGTTGAGAATAATAGTCCATGGCTGATGCTTTTAAAACCATAATGGCGTTAAGCGGATAAAGTATCCTTTTGAAATATTTCCACAAAGAAATCTGGCTTTACGTCTGTATGGATTTTCGTTCGAAACTTTGACTAGCATCGTGGATCTATGTGCAGAAATTGTTTGTTTTAAATTTTATAGTTTTTAAAACCAGCGCTTTGGGCCAAGTGCACAAGCATTTGCATTAACGATATTCTGCTTTGTTGGCAAGAAAATTTTTCATATGATTGCGCAAAAACAGAATATGTCTTTCAACCGTAGTTACAAGAGCTCCATCAACAACACCTAACCATAAGTACTTTCCACCTCCCATGAAAATGATAAAGTGATAGCAATAAGCGCAATGTACCAAGAGACGTAATAAAACCATCCGGCAACGGAGAACAACCATGTGTTGAAGTCCTGAAAGTGCACCCAGTCCCGAGCGTATAAGTACATCAGTCGCTGCGCGTGGAACGGTGCCCAGCATACGAAGAACGTGATAACTACCGCCGCTGAAACCAAAAGAAAAATGCTCGCATCAGAAAGCGTAAAAATAAATAAGACGATGTTTATAATATACGTGTGGTGACATACATATTTGCAATGGGTGTATTGTCAGAGAGGAATAAATGGTTGGTAATGGCAGTTGTATGATAAGCTGTCATTTGATGCTTGCTGCCTGGCGCTGGTAAGGATCGGTGATTCCAGATTTTAAAACATTAAATGTCCCTGAGGATTTCTACGGCTTTAAAGGGGTAAGCACATATTATCCGATCATACTGTTACTAGCACAAAAGAATAGCGCTAGAAATTGTTTTACCTGAAGTGAACGCAAGTACGTGTTTGGGTGTAAAATTTGCTACTAAACCCGACATTGGATGGTCTCATTTCCGTAAAAATGTCTTATAGAGCGTTTTACGTCGTATGAAACCGTTGATATTTATGGCGCATACCTGACAAGAAAGGATTTCCTGTAGTGCTTCTCTTTCTGTTAGAAAATGAGAGTATTCGTGGAGTCTGAGTTGCCTGAAAGCAATTCACGTACGTATTTAGGTTCCATAAATGGCATCCGCAAAACAGCGGAACTTCAAAGTCCTTTTATGAGCACAAAATGAAAATGTAGTTTTCAAATCTTTTATTAGCAGCTGTTATGCGAAGGAAAACATAATTGAGGCTTTTGATAATGGGATGCCGTCAAATTTTACTACGTTATTTTCTTTGGATGGTTGGAGATTTCGAAAAGTATGATTAATTATAAAATGGGATATAAAAATTTTTTACAAAAAGAGTTGTTGCAAGCAGATGCCGCATTGTTGCCTTGCATGCGAAGAAGAAGTGCAGTCATAAGTTGTGATTGTATTCTTACTCTTGAGATCTTTTTATTCTTGAGATCTTTTTATTCTTGAGATCTTTTTACTACAACTTCCCAGTAACCTAAACAGTAGTTAATTTTTAATGAAGACAAATATGTGCTGAATCTGGATGTGTGAATCCAAGTAACATGTGAAAATTCTAGCTTCTGAACATAATTCCACCTAAGACCAGTCTCATTCTATCTAAAATCAGTCTCGAAATTTTATTTATATTACTTGGGAAAAATTAATAATTGTCATCAAGGCGCAACATTTTCGCTCAACTCTTTGAAGACGGAAATCTCTGATCTATCGTGACCTACACCGCATGTTTTATTTTGCCGTTTTTACAACTCACACTTTAACAAACTAATCGCATGGAGAATTCCAAAATTACTTGCATAATGTATGTACTACTTTGCAAAACAAACTAATTTGCAATTGTAATTGGATCAAAGCTTGATTTTATATTCGAGAGACACTTTAGTCCTTGAACTCATGTACTGATATGGAGTTATATTGATACTACAAAATGACAAATATTGACAACATACAGCTTGCATTACGGTTAAAAAAGCCGAACGTGTTTGAAATTAAAATCTCAAAAGCCATCAAATCCTTTACTGGTCCATTAATTATACAATTTCACTATCAAATGCTATTTATAGTAACCAAGGGTGGTGATGGCAAAACTTTTCACTCTCTGCATGGGTTCAAATAGTCAGTAGAACAAAAACATACTTCGACAAAAACTAATCTGTAACATCTGTTGCAAGGTGTGCTTCAAATGCATACCACAATCCACCAACCACAAACCGCAAACCACTTTTTGTTTCGTACTCCCTAGCGTAAGTGAGCAAATGGATTGAATTAATTTTGCCATGCATTTTTCGCATATGGACGATTCGGTGTTTGCCAACAGGTAGGGGCAGAAAAGTTGCATTAAAAAAGCTGGATGCCTTCTGCAATAACTGCAGGATAAAGTTTGTAGCATTGGTATTACGGAAGGACGATCCGTCAATCTGTTCTAATTAAAAAGTTATGTCTGCGCATTTGCAAGCTTTCAGTGAAGCATGTAATGAAAAACTCAACGAACATGAGGAATGATACGAATTGTAATATATCAAAGGCTTACTTACCCAACATTCGGATTATGGCTCTGCGTGACTGCTGATGTCTCGACTCTTTGTGCATGGACCCTTGCTGGACACCTAAATAACGAGAGAAAAAAACGTACGGTCGTAAGACAAAAAGTTTACAAGTGCTCTGTTCATAAATTGCATTACCCAGCGCTATACTGTGCCGTGTCCTGGACCTAATCCGAAATCCCATGCGGCCGTATAATATCACTATAAGAATCATTGGAATCACAAAGAAGAGGCACGATGACAGCTCCCACAGGGGGAATCCGGGCGGGTTCTCGAGCATTGCACAAAAAGCGGAATCTAATATCGTTGAATTGTCTGTAATAATATTACAAAATAAGTATGTCGCAAGTGTGGCTAATGGTAAATGAAGTGAACGAGCTACTCATGAGTGGGACAAACGCATGGCTTGGCCGTAGCGTTGTGGATCTCATTAATAAATGTGGGTAGCAAATCGTGAATGGAACGTGACTTATTCTCGTTCGAAACTTGTCTTATCTTTTTAAGACATAAACGTGCTGTATGATTTTTGGTAAGCATTTTGAATTTTGTTTTATGTAGGGGGATTATTTGAATATGTCTTCCATGAAGAAGATAGAGCATTTAAGTTTCAATTCAAATGGTGAATGTATGTATGAAATGTATGTGCATAAGATATCAGGAAGAAGAAACCAATACATATTTATTTTGAGACTCGGTGATGAATTTGATTAAAATAAGGGATGCAGTTTATTCAAGGCAGTTTATTAAATATGCAAGCATGCATATACATGATCAATTTCTGTGGTTTCTATTCACTTGAAATAAAAAAAAGGAATGTGTGCATGTTGCATTGCTTCTTCAACTTGGAAGACCTCATTTTTCTAGGAGGAGACTTCAATGCACACAATCGCTTCTGTGCTAGATAAACAACAATTATGCTGAAGAAGAGTTGGGAAAATAGGATTCCCATCCGGCCAATATATTTTCGATGAGCCCACTCATTTTGGTTCGATGCACAGCCATACATTAGATATTGGCGATTCTCATAAAATTCCTCAAAACATTCAGATTAATGTTTTTGGCGAACTCCCATGGAATCAAAAACCAGCCTTTTTTCAAATTTATGACGTCTTCATTGCCACTTTCGTACAAAAAAAAAAATCATCAACTGATTGGCGAGCATTCCATATCACCATGTTAAATGACAGTAGCTACAAAACGATGGTAATAGCTAGTGACCTAGAAAAGTCAATAGAAATTCTGACCTGGAGTACTAACCAAGCGAAAAAAATTCCTTGTACAAAACACAACTTACGGATAACCATGATCCGTACAAGCTCTTGAAGTCCATCACGACTATCATCAGAAAGAGAAATTTGATTAGGAGACGCGCTAGTAGCACAGGAGACCCTAGGCTACGATTAGAAGCAAATCGTCAACAAATTTCATACACGTCCAAATTAGTCAATTTAAACATGAACAGTGTGAGCTCTTTATGAAGACTATTGATCCTGCTCATTCTGGTGGCTATTCAAATACTGCAGCTACAGAGCAAATTCAATGATGCCTCCCATTCATGGGCGGAAATTCACCGAAAATGAAGCATTTGCCGACATATTTGAGCAACTATTTCAGGATATCATCTCCCCAGACAACAACCTCGAGGACGAAGATCATACTGACCAAATCACTTTCAGAGTACTACTTTCAAGGACTTCAAGTGAGAGCTCAGTTCCTGCCACCAGCATACAGGAAGTCAAACGTTTCGTGGGCAATATTAACAAATGCAAATCTCCAGGCCCTAATAGAATTAAAAACCTCGGCTTCATAAACCAGCCAGATAATATTCCGCAACACATCACGGATGCTATGAATACTGTCTTGCAATTATTTATTTATTTATTTATTTATTTACCAAACAAGGTATAATAATAATACATATAAATGAAATAAATATAAAACATAAAAAAAAACCAGACAAATTTAAAAAAAAAAACAGGTTTAAAATAGGTATAAAATACAAACAAATATAATATAAACAAATAAACATTCGATAAATAAATACACAAAGCTAATTTACATGTAGGTCACAATATTAAATACGCAAAACGCAAAAACGAATTTAATTAATTATCTAATTAAACAATTATGAAAATAGTCCTAAGTCATAAGAAGATACTAGGCCGGTAGACTAGGGAGGGTAGGATAAGAGAGCCTTGGTAACTCTATTTTTAAAGGACACTTTGGCTAACGAGGGGGAAAAGTGTTGGCTCATACTGTTGAATATTTTGCAGTATCTGTTAATTGGCTCATTATCAGCATATGCGGTGCTATGCTTATATTCAACTAGCATTCGTCGGGATCTAGTGACTCTCAAGGGCTGATTAAGCACAAATCTTTTCTGTATATAGTCGACATTAACAGCGTCTCTAATGACATCGAAACTGAAGCAGGCAGATAACATTAATCTTCTGGATGCAAGAGGTAATAAGTTTAGAAGTCTAAGGCGAAATTCATACGACGGTAAATTGCTAAAATCACTTGGATAGTAAAGACCTCTAAGAGCGAATAGCAAAAATTGCTTCTGAATAGATTCAAATCTCTGGCTGTGAATTTCGAAAACTGGGTTCCAGATAATGCAAGCATACTCAAGAAGAGGGCGAACGAGCGCAGTGTAAAGTGATTTTGTAACCCAAAGGTTCTGAAACTCCCTGGCCCGTCGCTTAATGAAGCCAAGTCGTTTACTTGCTTTAGAAATCATTTTGTCGTAATGAAAATTAAAGCGGAGCTTTTCATCGAGCACCACACCGAGGTCTAAAATATTGTCCACTCTACTAAGTGCCGTATTGCCTAAAAGGTACGTATAATGTACGCGCGTACTTTTTCTAGAAAAGCTAATCACATGACACTTTGCGATGTTGAGAGGTAGGTTATTCACGCTGCACCAATGTTCAAGGGAATTTAGTTTTGATTGAAAAAAGCTGGCATCTGAAGACGACTTTATAGTATAATAAATTTTCAGGTCGTCCGCATAGAGTAGATGAGGCACATCAGATAAAACCTCTGACAAGTCTGATATAAAAATATTAAAAAGTAAAGGGCCAAGATGACTACCTTGAGGTACACCTGAATTGACATGAATTTTTTTAGATATAAGCCCTTGGAATTTCACATGTTGTGAGCGGTTGTGGAGGTAAGAGCTAAGCCATTTTAGTAGAGAACCGGCAATTCCAAATTGCTGTAGCTTGGAAATCAAAATGGAGTGGTCAACACGGTCAAATGCTTTGCTAAAGTCAGTGTAGACTGCGTCAATTTGATCACCTTTCTCCATTTTACAAAGAACATGGGAAACCAGCACCATTAGGTTGGTAGTGGTAGAACGTCCTTTTCGAAAACCATGCTGCTGTTCGTTAAGTCGAGAATCGACCAGAGGGGATAGTTTAGCACATATGATTTTTTCGAAGAGTTTAGGAATAGTTGATAAAATAGTTGATAAAATGGCATTACCTCTATAATTATGAATTGATCTTCTATCGCCATTTTTGAATATTGGTGTCACGTAGGAGGATTTCCAATACGACGGAAAGTACCCAGAGGAAAGAGATGTATTAAATATAATGTGAAGAGGAGTGATTAACTGTGTGGCACATTTAATAAATAAATAAATTAAATTTAATAAATTTAATTTAATAAATAAATAATTAAATAAATATCCAAACTGTTGGACATTAGCCACAATTACAGCCATCTCCAAATATGGCGAAAATCTATCCTCCCATTAAAACTGGAAGCCTATTAGCCTTATTTCGTCTATGGCAAAACTTGTTGATTCCTTTACAATACAAGGAAAAACCTTTCAAGTAAAAATAGAAAATCATATTTCTTCAAAACGCCACTTTTCAGCAGGAGTCACCCAAAGCTCAGCACTCTCGCCAATTGTCTAAACTCAGCGAAATATCTTTCCGAGGATTGAAGGAAATATTTACATGCCAACAAGATGTATAATCTTCTACAAATCAAATCAACTTTGATTTGATTTCAGGTATCTGAATAAATATAAATATATAATACAATTTTTACTTAACCTTATTTCAAGCAAATAATTTTCCTCAAATTTAGGAAAATATGTCTACAGCGCTAACATGTTTTTACATGCTCCAACATAAACCACTATTGATTCCAAGAAATATTACCATCTCCTTTATTTAAATTGAAGAGATATGTCCTCCTTTCACAATTGTATAACTAAGACACGTTCTCAGTTGGGGTAGACAACTGCTTCATCTCTTTTGAATGGATATGTATGTTTTAATCGAGGAAAAAACAACGCCAGATTAAAAACACATTTTTCTAGGTGAAAAATAATTTTACCCAATTAGTCGATATCATAAGATAAAATTTGATACCATTCCGCACATTTGCAGACATCAAAGAACAAGTTGAAGCTCCCAAAAAATAAACTTTTCCGATTAATAGAACGAAAATGAACAATTTTTTTAAAATTTACACCTTCAATTTGAACAAATTTTATAAAAATCAAGTTAAATATTTGTTTGGGGTCAAACCATATTGCTTTGGTTTATGGAACACATGTGCTTGATTCAAAGAAAATGGTCGACGAAAAAATGGATAGTTTTTATGAATTCTGTCTGCTTTTCCTTGAAACAAAATAAGTTTTACTCTTTGTAAGTTCACTATTTATCTGAGATCAAACCACATTGCTTTGGCACGTGGAGAATATTTGATAGTTTTGAAGAAAAATGTCAATTAACAAAAGAATATTGTCTGAAATTTATGGCAACATTTTCTTGAAACTATACCAAATTTTACTCAGGGCAATTTCAATATCAGGTGTTTGAAATAAATAAATATCATTGTTTTCACTGAGGAAAAATTTCTTTGGCGCCAAATCGTTATCCACATTCTTTTATAACGTGTTCATTTTTCCTCGAAAAGTAGAAATATTTTTCTGAGTGTACAATTTGCACACCACAGACACCTCCCGACACAATAGATTGAACAATGACCTGTTTGCTGATGACATTTGCAGCTTTTATTCTTCAAGACAGGCACTGCCTATCACGTCAAATTTTCAATGTACCATAGATATCTTTCTAGAATATTTAAAAAAGTGGAAAATAAAAATCAGCACCGATTAGAAAAAGTGCTTTTTATCACCAGAAAAAGGGGACAACTATCAAAACCCAAAGAGTGGCAAAGGAGTGTCAAATACCTAAGTCTCACTATCGAGGATAAACTTCAATGGACACATAAGGTACGCTGCGGCTGAGAGCTGAAACCAAAAACTTAAATTGAATTTAATTCTATTTTGGGATATTCCCATACAACTGCTGCAATAGAATGCTAAAACTGAAACTTCTGTCAAACTGAGCTTTCAGAAACTAAAAGCGAGGAATGAACAGTTTTAGTTTTGGCGTTTTGGTGTTTATGTGTTAGTCTGTACTGTTTTTTTAAGTATATTTTTCTCATTGCTGACAGAAATTAATGTCGCAAATGTTAAATAATAAAAAAACACACAAGAAAATATGTTGATGCTCATTTTATAAGTTATATGTTTATCATATACGTTTTAGATTAAGCAACCCGCGGCAGCATTTTGGTGCTAAACTAAACCGAAAATGACGTCATTAAGCTTTGCTAACCTTAAAACCGAAATAAGTTTTAGTTTAAGTTTTAAGTTTCAGCCCCAGCCGCAACGTACCTTTAGCATTGCACAAAAACGATCAATAGATGGGCATGACGACAAAGGCTAAATCCATTTGCTACAAAACACTCATTCGGCCAATCCTGACATACGCATCCCCATCCTGGATTACCTGTTCCAAATCAGCCATGGCAGAGGCGGAGATGTTCGAACGGAGAATTCTACGTTTCTGCACTGGCAGGTTTTACAACCTGGTAACTAAAAAGTGGCCGAAGAACTCTCTCCTATATCAGGAGACAGGTCTTGAGCCGCTTAGGGACCGGGTTGTAAAACTGACGACAAGGTTTTACGCACAGACAGATGGACATGAAAACGGACTGATCCGGGGTATCGGACGTATGAGTGGCTCTAATGAGCCATTTATGCGTCCAGCGGAAATAGCAGGACAGCGGCGGCTCATGGACATGCTATTCACTTATGTTGGCCTTCCGACGAATCGGAGAGGATAGTTAAGACCTAGGTTAAGTTTAGGTCGAAGTAAGCTAAGCTAGTTGTATTTAGACTTAAGCTAGATTTAGTTTAGTAAATTAAGTTAGTATTTAAATACTATATTGCTAAGCCAACCCCAGGTATTGTACTACCTGGGTAATATTTAATAAGTGTAAATCGGAAAATTAATGAATGATAAAAAACAATTAAAATAAAAATCCAATAAGAGCCAGCAGGCCAAAATAGGATAGCCGCTAAGTATAAGTTCTTTTATGTTAAATACCCCTTTAGTTAAGTTATATATGTACAATGTAATGAATAAAATTTCTATTATTAAAAAAAAAAAAAAAACCGACCATAGTCTTTAAGCGTTGCGCCGATTCTCTCTCACCCCTGTTGGCTCACCTTTTTAATTTATCCATTTCTTCTGGTATTTTGCCAAACTTGTGGAAATATTCATCTATAACTCCAATTCACAAAAAAGACAGTAGAGGTGTCGTGCACAATTATAGACCAATCGCTAAATTACCATGCGTTGCCAAGCTCTTTGAAGCTATAGTTACCGAGCTGCTATCTTTCCACTCTTAGGCATTTATCTCGCCTTGCCAGAATGGCTTTATTAAAGGCAAATCTACCACTACTAATCTTTTAGAACTTGCAAATCTAGTCATCCCTGGGATTGAAGAAGGTAAACAAGTTGACTGCATTTATACCGACCTCACGAAGGCTTTCGATAAGCAGGATCATAATATTCTTATATGTAAATTGCATATTCTTGAATTCCCTAATAAATTTATTGACTGGATTAAATCCGATCAACGTTCAATTTCGTGGCACTCTATCCACTGACATAATCTCCACTTCGGGTGTGCCACAAGGCAGCCACCTCGGTCCGATTCTTTTCGCTATTTACATTAACGATCTTATCACTTTCGCTCCTGGATCCTCCATTCTACTCTACGCTGATGACGCGAAGATTTTCAATATAATATCATCACTTGACGACTGTACAATCCTGCAACGCAATGTGACAAATTTTTCTAATTGGTGCGCTCTACACCGTCTTTCACTAAATGCTGACAAATGCTCAGTTATCTCGTTCTCCCAAAAATTATGTCCCATTAATTTAAACTACTTTTTAAATGATATTCTATTAACCCGTTCCAATAAAGTTCGTGATTTAGGTGTTTTATTAAACTATGCTTTTCTTTTTAATGATCACATCGACTCTATAATAATAAAAGCCAACTGTGCACATGGCTTCTTAAAAAGGCGGTCTAAGGAATTCAATGATGTTCGGATGACAAAAATCCTTTTCTGCTCTCTGGTTCGCTTGATCCTTGAATATGGATGCTTGATGTGGTCTCCATATTATAAGAAGCATATTGATCGAATTGAATTTGTTCAAAAAAGATTCTAAATCTTTGTTTTTAGTTCTTTCCGCTGGTCTGATCCTGTTTGTTTACCTCCTTATGAAAGCCGCTTACAATTATTAACCATGGACACTCTTGAAACTAGACGTCAAAATTCCAAAGCTCTATTCACTGCGAAGTTGCTCAATGGAAACGTGAACTCTGAGTTTTTGTTATCAAAGTTAAAATTTCGTGTTTGTCACGGTGAGCGTAGACATCATAGCGCCTTATCCATCCCATTTCATAAAACCAATTATGGATTAAATGAGCCTACTTGCGCAATAGCCCGAAGCTTTAACTCAGCATACCAAATGTTCGACTTTAATCATACTGTTGAAATTTTCAAGTGTCGGCTTATCCGACCGTTTAACTGTTCTTAATAAATTCATAAATGTATTTTTTGTAGTAACCATTTTGTTGGTGAAACTGTGATTAAATAAATAAATAAATAAAAAAAAATGTATTGTCACTACAAGATCATTACCTTATGAAAATTTAATGATAAAATCGCTTACTAAAAATAGAGGGAAAAATACAAAAACAATCATAGCTAGCAACTCTATCGTGCTTTTTCAACCAGTTCCTACTGCATATTGCCTATAAAAAAAGCTCCATTTACCAAATGAATTTCGTTTCGATTTCAAGTTTGCAGTGAAAATAATAGGGCAAACAAAGGCAAACTAAAGACAATTTGAAATTAAAGGAATAAAAAAAATCCTAAAAACAATATTCTGTTTTACAAACGACTCGCACCTTTTTTCTTCTCAAAATGATCATATCGGGGCACCTTGCAATTATGTGTATTAACTATTTACTTGCGTATTAACTACATAAACTTCTTTCTTATCAGCATCCTAGGTTATTCCACATGGCAGTTGTTTCTATCGTTTACGGTAATTAAAATAAAAATTGAATTGTCCTTTTTATTCCATAAAGAATTTTATTAGGCACCTCCTTCCCTCCATGCTTTCCGTCTCTCATTACGAACAGTCCAAATATCACAGTTTAGCACTTAATTTTTAGTACTTCACCGACGATTTGTTGAATTGGTGAAAAGAAAAGCACCATCGTGACACACGACGTTTGTACTCAGGCAAACAACATTCTACCATAATCGAATCTTATTATATCATGGCTTCTTTTAAATGCATAATTATCGGGCTCAATCGAAAGCCACAAGAATCTGCTACTTATGCGTCATATCCTAAGAGTTCATTATTGAAATTGTAAAATATCTACAAAAAAACTTCTCTCAGCAGTAACTGCGCAGTGAAGAATTAATTTGACATGTTTTATCAGTATTTCGAGTAATTTTTATCGAAGGCAATTCATTCCATCATCTTCTGTGCACACAGAGCTTTTCATGACAATATGAAAGGTCCTTGAGAGGAAGATTATTATGCAGATAATGTCTTTTATTTGAGTGCATGTAACATGAAAACGTGTTTGAGTAAGATTTATGTGGATTTATTATGTGGCTTGCGTGAAGTGTCTAATATCCAAGACCTAATATCAAGGACGATATCCAGTCGGAACATCCAATGTGTGATTTCACAGCCACTTTCACAGTTGAAAACTCTCCGCGAGTTTTGCGGATTCAGTCGCAGAATGTACTACTTATATCCTCGTATGATACCATTGATACCATTATGATATTCAAAATGGTGCAATGATGCATATGTTACTTACCAAGCGGATACTTGAGATAGTCGATTTTTGTGAAAACAGCAAACGGCGCAGCACTTACGAAACTAACAATCCATAGCGCCGCCACAATCCGTACTGCTCGCTTGAAGCCACTCATCGTGTAGAGATGTAACGGATGACATATAGCCAGGAAGCGTTCCATTGAGAATGCCACTATGGTGAGAACGGAGACGTACGTTGACCTGAATGAAATAAATGCCACCATTAAATGGATCCTAGTGACCAAGGATATGATTCATTTAATTACGCTTCGGATATCAAGGCTCGAATCTTGCAAAACGCCAGACCCATGTTGTATGGATACTGATGCCAATATAAACTAATTTCATATGGTAGTCCTGAAATGAAGAAGAAAATTGATTATTTTCGTATCACTATCGAATTAGTAGAGCATAAATTTGATTTGTTTGATTGCGAAAAATTATTTTGGGAAGCCGAAATCTCCATTTGACCTTATTCTAATAGAATTCAAATCACATTACTAAAGTGTTCAAATCGTTTGCACTGAAAGATCTGAGATTTAATGTTGAGATGTATTAATTCGAATTAATGGTGTAGATTTTGAGGTAGTTAAGCAAAACGAAATGTTGATGAAACTAGGACAGAACACGTATACTTATTAGCTGTGGCTATATATATCATTATGTTATTTTATCCTTCAGAAGTAAATTAGACCAACTCATGAAAATATGTCAACAACTCGTTTATTCCAAAGGAGTCAAGTATAATTTTGTTATTTGTATTATTATTGAGCATATTTATAATGAATTACGTAACTGGAGTCAAGAACGGCGATCAGTATATCTGCGACATTGCTGTCGGCCAATTTTGCATCTTTCAGCTTCGAGGTTGTTGCGATGACTAGAATTGAATTTCTGAGCTGCGCACATCAGCCTCAGGTTCATGATCAGTGATCGCTATGTTAAAATAAAGACGGGATCATGCTTACATGCTCCATCAAGTCATGTGCGATGTCACAACGAAGTGACTTCAGCTTGAATATTTACCACTTTATCAGAAACTTTACTGAGATCCTGCTGTAGGTCAAATATTGAGTTAAAATGGGAGAGGCGGATCTAGTTTCGAAGAATGAAGATGAGATCGTATTGAATTGAAAAACAATTTATTATACTTTATTCGTTCTTTCCTAACCTAATGTAAAGCCCAGTCAACGATGACAATTTAAAATCTAACAAATTTACTATTTGAGCCAGCTGATTCTTATCTTTTATTCTATGCTTACTATATTTTCTTGCTCCATCACTCATGTTACATATTAATAATATAAATCAGTTTCATTAGAGCCATTTGTAATCCGAGTAACCGAATCAGTCTTTTCTGATTTCCATCAGTCTGTCCGTAGAATCTTGTCGTTAATTTTACAAACTGATTCTCAAGTGGCTTCAGTTCTGACTCCTCATACAGGTAAGGTTGTACGGCCACCTCTTAGTTATTGGGTTGTGTAGCCTGCCAGTGCAAAAAAATTTTCCTTCGAATACCTCTGTTTCTGCCAAAGCAGTCTTCAAACGGGTAATCCAGGAGGGATACACAACTAAGGATATGTCGGATGAGTGTCTCATAGCCAATGGATTAAGCTTTGGTGATCATACTCATTTTTGGCGAAAATATGTCGGCTGTGTTGAAATACGTATTTGGCATTTTCATTTTTCGCTGCACATAAGTTCTAAACTTTAAAAATTAATGGAAATATATTCCGATGTACGTAAGTAACAAATTGGAACTGATTTTAGAAGTCGTAAATCAGACGTTGAGCTTATTGGTCTTTTTGCGACTAGATTCGGGATACTTAGAAGAAAAAATATTGCATTTTACTGGTATTTTGTTTGGTACCAAGCTCTTCAAAGTAAATACTTATAGCTGCCATTCCAAGATCACCTCTACTTTCAGCTAGCTTTGGTTCGATGCAATTAAGAGTATGTTTTCGACATATTGGAGGAGTTAGACTTAGGGTTAGCTCACTGAAATTGGAAGGGCACCGATGAATATGGCATATAGAATTGGTCAGTGATAGAGCCCTATGATACTCTTGGTGCCACAAAGAAGATAGAATCTGTATAATAATGAGAAAGTTCGCTGCAAGTCTTATTATCTCTTTCGAGAGTTCAAACTTGATTCACTTGTATAAAAGTCCTTAGAGTCAGACAAAAGCTTTCTAAATCGAATCTATCTGAAGTATACAATTTGATCATGCAAGTATAAGATGGCATCCCATAGATACCTTGTTTTCGTCTAAAGCCAACTTATATTACTTTCATCCAAAACCTCTCGCAAATTTTTCTTAAATTATTATGCAACGATATTGAGTAGTAACTGCAGGACTTCTTTACTTTTGCCTTTTCTAAAGATGAGAAAAATTTTTGCTACATTCCATTTTCCACGTACAGAAATTAGCATATGTTCAGGCCATTGTTTAATACACTAGAGAGAATTTTGAACCTTAAACGTCAAAGACGATTTTGTATCATCAGGATACTTATTTGATCCATGGCAATCTTATTTGTGGGTCTTGAATTCTAACGAAAACGTGTTTTTTTTCTCCGCTCGGTCAGCCATTTTCATAGCAACTAGACTATTTCACTATTAGTATACTATTTAGTATTTCTGCCTCAAGAATTCGTTGAATCCTGCTAATAGTTTCAAACGAGAATCATCAAGCTTCAAACAAAATTTAATGCGGTAACTTTTTTTCTCGACATTTTCAATCACTTTGTTAGAAAAAAATCCAATCCAACAACTCCTCTACTCTTGATTTTAGCTTTGGCTGCCTTAAATTACCTGCGATTGAAGGTTGCCTTAGGTTACCTGTTGCAAGTAATGCCATTCAATGTGATACTTTTCTAATAAGCACAAAAAGTGTCCCAGATTCTAATCGGATAATTACTTCCTTTACGAGTCTTAATGGTTTAGTTATTTTATAATTTCATAATCAAAACAGATAACAGATAATAGATAACTTTAAATGGAACCTGTTTTTCTTATAGTATGAGCGCCATTCATTTTACAAATAAAATTTTTTAAGAGAGCTTTAAGAAACAATTGGAACTTGTCACAGATTACGACCCACGTTGGGCGCCAGTTAATTTTACACTATTTGCTCCATTTAAGTGTACAACTATCATTGAAATATACCAAAACCAAACAATAGTTGACTAAAGTACTGTTTTTTTGTCAGCGATAAAAACCAGCTAATTTAAATTGTATTAGCGAGATATTCTTCGCAGCTAGCAGAAATTTTTCAATTTAGAATTGTTGTGTGATCATGTTCAAAATATGCCAAATACATTTTCTACGTTTACGATTTCACATTTTCAGAGAATGTTTATAAATCGAGGTGTGTATTAGATGTTTAATGTGAACTTTGTACAAACAGGTGTAATATTGTAGCTCCTACTATACTTTTCGTAGGAAAATACTTGGGGTCCTCTCCAAAGTTTGAAAAAATTGAAAAAGAAATCAAAATTTATGTACGGCAATTTTCTGTTTCAGGCGTTCGATTAGAATGATTTAAATGGAATAAATAAATTAACAGAATTGCAAATTTTCACATGCAGGAAAAGCGAGTGGAAAAAAATGATGGAAGAGTTAAATATTAGGAATACAGTTTTATGTTGAATAACATTCCGTACTTAACGGCTTCAGTGAATTTTCATGAGCTTTAAGGATTCTGCTGAAAACTTATTTCGTCAAACAAAATTCATCATCTCATCATTAACAATTCATGTCAAAATCTTGGGCTTCCATGTGTCTTATCATAGGATTTTCACGTAATTATCAAGCAATAATATAATTTCACACCTATTTGAACAATCCACAAAACATTTAGTCCTCTGACACATGCACAATGATAGAGAACTATCTCCTGCTGGCAGATAACACGAATTACTCATTGTATTCCGTTCCACAATAGCCAGCATTCGTTCCCTTGGGACAATATTACACACTTATCTAAGTATATGTTCGTACCCGTAAAATGTGTTCTTTATGAGGAAACAAATTGTAGCTATTAAATGCCTACGTAGCGTTCAGCAGAAAATCCAGGAAAACCATAATGAAAGGACCATCTATAGCGTTTGTGTTTTGGACACACCTGTGCTGTGCTCGGTCAATTTGTATATACGAAGCTTTTGTCCGTAAGTAACCATATCGACTTGCATCTCGGCATCCAGCAGGTCGATTCTACAGTTTTATCTAAAAGTCCGACATATTAATTCTCTCCAGCAGAAATGTCTAAAGCCGCTTACATTCAACATACGGGATCTTTGATATTTTAATCTAAGCAGGACACAAATATTTCGAGTATTTCCCGGCTAAGAACAAGCACCAAATAGTTTCGAAAGTCTTATAACGACGTACTTGAAATAAGACAGCTCCAGGGAATGTACGAAGATAAGTAAGCTAGAATCGCCATAATTCGTATAAGATGTGAAAGATTAGGCCCAAGAGATAAATGGTATCTCATGATAGCAATGTATTTAAAAGCGCATTCTGAAGACTCTTTTCCATTATACTCGTTGACTTTGAAATAAGTATGAAGGCAATAAAAAGACCGAGAGAGAGAGAGAGAGACATGCAAGTATCCTGTCGAAACCGAGATAATTGGTTATTTGATGAATATTGTATCCACAAGGATAATACAATTATGTACTGTTTTCTGCTGCGTAGCTCATACAAGTTCTCTGGGATAAAGTTAATTAGAAATCTGTACGAAGAAATTGTTATTGCTAAAGAAGTTTGACATGAGAATAGCTAAAGTTCATAATTGCCTTGGAGATGATATAACTTCCTGCGTAAGTGGTTTCAATAATTATGAGCAATCTATTATTAAGTTGCTTTGCTTTTAGTCGGAGGGTAAATCATATTCTACTTGCAGATGTCCTTGTTGCCATCTCCTTCTTATAGAAGAACGGACATTTTCAGTATTTTAATATTTGGACACCTGAGTTTGCTTCCAAAAGGTTATTCGAAACAAAAATAAAACCCTAGCGCATCAGAACCGCTAGAAACACTAATGTTCGAAGAACAGTAGAGGATTTGTGAAGATTTTGGGTGTGTATTCTACCACTACTTACTTTTCCTACTTAAAACTAATACACCCTAAGTAATAATAGAATCTAAGTTTATTTAAATTTCGGTGACTTCATCGAAATTTACAGCGATAGAAAGGTGTTTGGGGCTGTCATCCGAAAAATGTGCAGATCTTAGAAAATTTAAACATTGTTTACTTATTTTCATTGCAAATGCTATGATATAAATACTTAATGCAAGCATTTATTGGAACGAAAATAACAAAAAGACCTAGTGCTGGTAGCCCTTTGCTAGCACCGTAGCAAAAAATATGTCGCATCTGCCTTACGTTGAAGTCAACCTGCTCTGCGAATTTTGTATTGACTGCATTGGAAGTTATAGGGATGCAAAGAAATTTAGGGTAACCATTCGCAAAAGTTTTCAAATTTTCTAGATTTTAATATTTGGTGTTTACTTTCACTGTAAAATCACTACGATTTGAAAATTCTATGCTAAAATCGCTTACTAAAGGAATGCCAAAAAAAAAAAATACAAAAACAACCATAGCTGGCAACTCTTTCATTATTTTGAAATTAAATTTCTACTGAATATTGCCTGTAATAAGTTTAATTTGCCATTTAAATTCCGTTATGATTCCATGACTGTACTGGAAGCTATGGGGCAAAGAGCTTTATTTTTCTCAGGAATTTTCAAAATTTAAGACCCCAAAATTACCATAGCTGGCAGCTCCAACCGAATTTTTCAACCGAATTTCTACCAAACGTGGTTCAGCTACTGTGTGAATTTCGTTAAAATCGAATAACTGAATCAGAATTTATAGGGCCAAGAGCAGTTATTTTTCTTAGTGATTTTTCAAGATGGCACCACTGGCACAAAATTGGCCGCATTTCAAAATTGCTTCTATCAGACCTGGTCTTACTTAAGACCAATACATTCTGTAAGTTTCAACTAATTCTGATTGTCACTTTGTGAGTTTCCGTGAAAAAAATTTTTGATGCTAAAAATATAGGCAAATTGGGAAAGGGTTACCAGGCGTGCCCGTTTTAAAATCTCAAATTTTTTACTTTGACTATGTAGACAAAGCATAAGATTTATATATGAGTGTTTTTTTTTCAAGAAGCGACATTTTGTCAGGAGAGTCGATGATTTGAAGGTTTTCACTTTCAGCGCCTGCCCTAGCTACAGGGTTGCCAACGTGCTCATGAAAAGCTACACAAATTTACAACTAAATAATACCAAGAAGTTTCATAATGATTAAATAGCTCTGTCAAAAGTTATCGTAGTTTAAGAATTTTCAAATTTTCCCGTTCTCTTGTTAGGCACCTAGCGCACACATGCGGTTAATAAATTCCAAAACATTATCCGATTCACATTTAAAACATGTTCAACATTTATTTCGTTACCTTAATTTTTGAAAAAATTATTTGTGGACGGAATAATAGGTATATTAAAAATATAACTAAAATAGCCGCCGGCGGCAAAGGGTTAAAGATAATTGACATTTAGTGAGACCTGGACCTATTCTGCATATACACCAATATATCCTGAAAGTTTCAGCTGAATCGGATGGCGCGTTTCCGAGAAATACTCACTGAATTTTTTTGATGATATACTCGTGTATATATATATATATATATATATATATATATATATATATATATATATATATATATATATATATATGTATATATAAATATATATATTTATATATATATATATATATATATATATATATATACATATTTATATATATATATATATATATATATATATATATATATATATATATATATATATTTATTTTGGGGAGAATTGGGACTTAACAGCTGAGAAAATTCATCGGGAATGAAGGAGTGAGCTCTGAAAATTCATATTGCGACTGTAACATGTATTTTGATTCTATTTTTTGATTACTGATCTTTATAGAACGTTGATCACTGATTTGGAGGAGCTTGAAACTTTATCGGTTATCATTATCGCTCATACCGGAGCCAGACTAATCTGGTTTCGTGAACCTCTAAAAAGCTTTGATTTTTCTAATTTCCCTTACTTGACACACTAGGATAAAAGAGATGCAGAAAGGAGATTTTATTGTAGTCTTTCTCCCAGTATTATGGAGAACATATAATTATTAGGCATTTCATCGTGTGAAATTCCAAAACTTGGGAAAAAATTATTTTTACTTTAACACTTATGCTCAGATAAAGTGTTTAGATCAGCGAGCAGAGACCTGGCAACCAGCATATTTGGTTCCTGATTTGAATCCCTTCATGGAGGATCAACCACTATCAGACATCGGGATTCAAGTCATTCTATTTGTAAATAAGCACCCTTTTGAAACTAAGAGGGAAGTAAGTCTGGGAAAAAATCACTTTGTACACATGCAAATGTTATGATCGATATCTTGACATATTTCAAACACAGGCTAAGATCAGGTTGCAGTGGGCACCATTGCTTTTATAGCTATAATTTGAGTTCGTAGAATCCAATCAAAAGGCAGTACATAATATAAAAGATTAGAATCTGGATTTATCTCTTCACGTGCGTTTTTATTAACACACATATATATCAAGGCATTTATTACATGTTTCATCATTATAGAAAAACAATTTCTTCTAGAATTTTCCATTCAATGCTATGGTCAGGTGAAATAATTTTCATTGTCGATAATTTTATTTTCTCATTATTTTTTGATTTGTTGACCTTTCATCAGTACCTTTCATTTGCACGTATTTATTTCAGTTTCAATTTTCCCACTTTAAAAACAAAAAAAAAACAAGATTATTTACAACCTCCCAGCAATTCACATTTCCTCAAACAAATTTCTTTAAGTCCAGAGTTCAATTCGATTCACGTGAAATGCCAGAATCTTATCTAGGTAATTCTTTAAGCTCACACTTGCTACAATCTTTTTGTCTTATGAATGTTTGGAGTGAAGAATAGACCCAATTTGCCGGTAAACAACAGATTGATGTACTGCAATGCCGCATTTGCTGTGGCTGTGTGGCATCGCTTAGTCACCTTTGACACGTTTCACCGGTGTAATCATAATTTTTTAGCCATGCTCCATGTGCTCCTCAGGCAAGCACATTATATGTATTTGTTAGATAGAACGTGAAAAGATATCTACGGTGTATTTATTAGTTGAACAAGTAATCTTGTCATCAGTTTATATTGTTATGTGTGCTGAACTATCTCTATCATACAAACGTGCTGTATACCATATAAATCATCCATAACTTTGCGGTTGAGCTATTTACTCATTAAGCCAAAGCAGTTGTTTGCATATTCTGATAAGCTACGAGGCTATTGAGAGATGGCGTATCACTTCAATGTGCATATGCAGCAAGAAACATTGCAGTACCGGTGTATTTACGCAATGAACGTATTCTGCGCAGTCTAGACAGACTTTATTTAAGCTCAGGCTAATAGACAGATTTTGTTTTAAGTTATTGGACATAAAGGAACAATATTTATTATGAAACTTTGCAATGAATGACTTTTATGATTAGAACTTAAGAGCGATTCAGGAATTCTAAATTTAGCGAAGCATATGATACTTGAACTTAAATTCTATACAAACATGTACTGCTTATATTGTCGTATCACATGCAGGTGGTGCGTATATGTAAGTACCCATAGCAGCATCACCGTACGATTGCAAAGTAGTAGGTATGTAGGTATCATCTGCGTCATGAAACGTTAGACTTGCTATCCAAAAGCATTTGAAAGATGGGAAGAATGGCACTATGAAGCACTTGCACCCAGGTGAGTAGCAGTGACTCTGCCAAAATACATACGAGAGTCCCTCCAACAAATTCGATTATACCATTTATGTGCTGAAATTCTGATATGTACTACCCGCGCTGTAGGGAGAGAGCAAGATACGAAAACAAATGCTTCAGGCTCTGGCACACTAAATGCAGAAACGAATAATTTTACATTTTATGAGACACCTCTCTTTTGTAAAAAAAATTCCGAAAAATACCCAGGCCCAAGTCAATACGTATCCTTAATATTTGCATAAAACCCTGTTGTTAGCTTGAACATAACGGTAAATTTTATTGCAATTCATTCAATACATATTTCTAAATACTTCCGAATCTTCTTTATTATTGGTTTTTGTTTCGAATTAACTTTCTCTACAAGTTTTATGTTAACTTCACATGTTCTTCGAAACATTTGTGATTGGATACTTGAATTGTTTGAAGCCTTCGCTCATATAGAATTCATAAGGAATATATAATTGAAATAAAAAGCGCAAAAAAAGTCATTTACAAATCATAACAGACATAAAATGTTAAAGAAAATAAGATTTTTTTCCCAAAATTTTTTCAATATGCGAAGATAGTCATTGTTTTTTCCCCAATGACATTGCAAATAACGCTACCAAAAATATATTTTTTACTCGGAATACCAGGTCTAGGCTGCTGCAGAAAAGAGCTTTGGCGTTTTGGTTTTACACTCAGAGGTTTTACACCACCACCGTTCAGTGTCATACCCTCACGATTTCTGACGCATCCTGGTCAGTGCTGTCGTTGTACTCCGATCGGAGTATTTGTACTCCGTTTTTAGTTACCGTACTACTGTACTCCCTTCACTTGCAAAGTACTCCCTTTTCATTGGGAACACTTTTAATACTCATACAGCGGAGAAAATAATTACAAAGTCACTTTATTTATTTAAAATATTTTATCTATGCAAATATTTTTTTAACTTTAATTCTATTATATTAATCACAATAACAAAAGCAAATGAAAAATAAGAAAATGAACATAATCATAATTCATATATGGGAAAAAATAAAAAAAAATAATCTCAGAGGATATAAATATAAATCCATATTCGTATTGCTGCTATACCGACTAAAGTAGAGTTCTTTATTATTAATTATTATTTAGTGTGTCCTCCTTTATTTTAGAGGACTTCAATTAATCTATTTGGCATTGATGAAATTAATTTTTTGATTATATTTTCTTCAATTCCATTCCATTCTGTTTTAATTGCTGTCTTCAGCTCCTGGACTGTATTGTATTGCTTGTCATCTCTGTAAACTCGATCAGCCAAAATGCCCCATAGGTTCTCTGTGGGATTTAGATCAGGGCTGCAAGCAGTCCAATCAAGCACAGGTATATACTTTTCTCTAAACGAACGTTTGGTGTATTTCGAAACATGGATAGCCGCGTTGCCTTGTTGGAAGATAAAATCCGGTTCTATAATCTGTTCGGCGTTGTCGATTAGCATATCTTCTAATAACTCTGTATACATTGCCGAATTCAGACGAGTGGGTACCCATGCCAATGGAACCTTACCATGATGGGAAAACGCTCCCCATACCATAAAAGAGCCACCCTCGAAATTTTGGCGCATTCTTATTTCCAGAGCCTTTCGTAAATCATGTCAATAAAATTGGCAACCGTTTGGGCCATCCATATTAAATTTCTTTTCGTCGCTAGCTAAACACAATTTTCTTCGACTCTTCGTCATAATTTATAATTTTTTTGGCGAAATCCATTCTGGCCGTTTTGTATCTCTCATTTAGCCTTGGTTTTTTAACACGTTTTGTCCAGACCGCTTTTTTATTTTTATGCAGGATTTAACTAATGCGTCTGGTTATCACTGGCCCCGTCAATTCAACCTTAATATGAGCAGCTGTATGGTGTAACTGCGTTGCCTTTGAAAATATCTGGCGTTTGTCCCCAGATATAGTTGATTTACGTCCTGATCGAGTTTTTGTGCCATAGTAATTCGGCAAATTCTGTGTAAAATATTTCAACTGCCTGTTTGAAGTGAATGATGAAATCAACGGTAAGTTGAGAAGATTATTGGGCACAAACTTGCAATGAAATGCTCGAATTTTCAGTTTGACTTCTACTTATTGTTTCACAGGCAGCAATTTCATTAAAAATTAATTGCCCAAGATTCTGAAATTGTAAAATTGTTGAAGTGTGGGAAAACGAACTTTTAATAATGTCACTAATTTCCTTTTAAAGAATGAATCGTGTGAGCAAATAGCCAAAATTTTGCAAAAACAAAAATATATCCCTTATCATTGATCAAACGACAGATATAAGTACAATCAAATGTTTGGCCCTAGTTCGATATTTCGACTTTAACTAGGGAGAAGTTCACGATAGGTTCTTAGGTCTTCTGGAACTCTCTTTGTTATTGTATCGTCTTTATTAATTTGTTTTAATTCGTTAGACTCTGTATGTTTCTGTATCGCCTTTATTAATTCGTATTAATTCGTTGAACTCGGAACGTTAAAACTCTGCACAACTAAAAATGCTCGGCTCTGGATATATTTCAATTATAACTGTAAAGTAAAAATTTCCAATAAACGGAATTTGAACTTGGAATGTCACATACGGCCAATAATAATTTTGTAGGGACCGCAAGGTTGGCTACAATGCATAACGTAGTATCGAAATTTCCCGCATCGTGCCGACACCATCGCTTTACAAAAACGTCACGGCCTTTCCTTCTTCTTGCAGACGCCGTCGAGAGTGGTCGTGTTTAAGTCGTTGATATATTTATATATTTCTTGTGATAATAAATAGTTTGTACATAGTAGTTCATCTGTTTATTATTCTGTGCCCATAGAATTGGTGACCCCGTACGTGGAAAATTGACGATATCAGCCTCGACATCGAGTACAGCAGAGACAATTTGTGCTGTGATAATCGACGCCATTTGCGATTTTATTCAGCCCACGCTGATTTTGAAATTGCAACGCCACGATGTCGAACCCAGACCACGCATCGCCTAGCAGGCCCGAAGGAGCAGGGAATCCGCCACCAAGCACGCCACGCAGCCTGCCCACGCCAGTATACGTGCAGTCCGCGCGCATCAGCAAATTTCCGGCATTTTACAAAGCTGATCCTGCGTTCTGGTTCGAACAAGTAGAAGCCGCGTTCCACACGCATGGAATAACGCAGGACGAAACAAAATTTAAATATGTGATTCAACATGCCGAGGCGGAAATCATGCCTCATGTTATATCGATCGCCAGAAATCCGCCACCAACAAATAAATACGAAGCCGTCAAGCAGCGAATTCTTTCAGCCTTCGCAGAATCAGAAGAAACAAGACTTCGAAGAATTCTGCAAGGTCATAATCGCGATGGCAAGAAGCCTTCACACTATCTCCAGGACTTGAAAAACCTGGGAGGAAACCATATTAGCGATGCCATTTTCAGAACACTGCTTTTAGAACAACTGCCGGAGCAAATACGAGTGGTTCTGGGCATTTCCAGTGAACTTGACGTTGAGAAGCTCGCTAAGATGGCCGACATGATGCTGGAGCTACAACAGCCGCCTAATGTGTCCGAAGTGCGAGAAGCGACGCCTGAAGTGTCACGTGACGACGTCATGGCGCAACTGGTCAATCAGCTCAGCCGATTAGAAACACGGTTCCGAAGCAGATCTAGAGGACGATACCACGGATCGCGATACCGATCTAAATCGAGGGAGACGAGAAATGGCAGATTGTGTTACTTCCACAAAAAGTTCGGCGGTAGGGCGAGAAATTGTCGTTCACCCTGCCAGTGGAAAAGTAACAAGCCAGCGGAAAACTAACTTCGTCGTCTCG
Source organism: Nemotelus pantherinus (assembly GCA_963978885.1). Taxonomy (NCBI): domain Eukaryota; kingdom Metazoa; phylum Arthropoda; class Insecta; order Diptera; family Stratiomyidae; genus Nemotelus; species Nemotelus pantherinus. The sequence continues at coordinate 35,023,161 of OZ022263.1, forward strand.
TGTTAAGGCGATCGGAGACGACGGAACAGACAAAAACCGCCTAACTATTGCAGATCGAAAAACTGGCATGCGCTTCCTCATTGACACCGGATCAGACTTATCGGTTCTTCCACGGCATTTCTTACCGAAATATACGGAACCGACGAATATTAAACTGTATGCTGCGAATAATACGATAATCGCCACGTATGGACAAAAAGTTCTATCGTTAGACTTTGGGTTTCGACGCCTTTTCAACTGGAGTTTCACCGTCGCAGACGTCTCTCAGCCGATAATCGGAGCGGACCTGTTGAAACATCACGGAATTGTGGTAGACTTGCGAGCCCGGAAGGTTATAGATAGCAGAACTAACCTCTCCCGTACCGCCAACATCAGCGAAAAGCCTATTCAACAAGTCTCAACGATTGCAGATAACATGGCATATGAGGATATACTGCGGAAGTTTGTTGATGTTACGATCGCCTCTAACGTAAAAAAAGTAATCAGTCACAACTTCTTTCATCATATTTGCACGGAGGGACCACCAATTGCACAGCGAGCCCGCAGACTTACGCCAGAAAAGCTCAGAGAAGCTAAAGCGGAATTTGATTTCATGATCGAGCAAGATATTTGTCAGCCGTCCAGCAGTCAGTGGGCCAGTCCACTACACCTTGTGCCCAAAAAGAATGGTCAGTGGAGACCATGCGGCGATTACAGACGCCTGAATGCTGCCACCGTCCCGGACAAGTATCCGATTGCACACTTGCACGATTTTTCGCAACGGCTAAATGGATGCAAGTTCTTTTCTACATTGGACTTAATACGAGCCTACAACCAGATTCCTGTAGCGCCAGAGGACGTACCGAAAACTGCTGTCATAACGCCGTTCGGCCTCTATGAATCCAAAGTTATGACCTTCGGACTCTGCAACGCAGCGCAGACGTTTCAGTGTTATATTGACTTAGCGCTTCGAGGACTTGATTTTGTATACGCTTACATCGACGATATCCTTGTCGCTTCAAAATCTCATGAAGAGCACCGACAGCATCTCGAAACAATCTTCCAGAGGTTACGAGAATATGGACTCTCTATCAACGTTTCGAAATGCGTTTTTGGAGCAAGTTCGGTAAACTATTTGGGATATGCTATTGACGAGCATGGCACGAAACCGCTTCCAGAACGAGCACAAGCAATTTTAAATTTCAAAAAGCCAGCCAGCTTCGCAGACCTTCGAAGATTTTTAGGCGCAGTCAATTTTTACAGACGATTCATCAAAAATGCGGCGAAAACTCAATCCGCTTTACATGAGTTACTGGCTGGAGCCAAGAAAAACGATACACGTTTGATTAACTGGAACCCGGCAGCCGAAACAGCTTTTGAGTTATCTAAAAAGCAGATCGCCGATGCAGCACTTTTAAGACATCCGATCGAAAACGCTATTTTAGCAATTCAGTGCGATGCATCGGATACATCTATGGGCGCAGTTCTCGAGCAGCTAAATGGTGAGATTTGGGAACCATTAGGATTTTTCTCGCGAAAGTTCAGTGACGCCCAGCGTAAGTATAGCACGTACGATCGGGAACTTCAAGCCATCTACAGTGGAATTAAATTCTTCCGATACATGTGCGAAGGTCGACAGCTAGTCATCAAAACTGATCATAAACCGATCACGTTTGCTTTTCAACAGAAAGCAGAGAAAGCTTCTCCACGGCAACTTCGACAGCTTGATTTTATCGGCCAATTTTCGACGCACATAGTTCATGTCGCTGGAAAAGATAATGTGACAGCAGATGCCCTATCGAGAGTCGCCAGTTTGCAGATGCCAGTTGCAATTACTACAAACGATCTAGCAATCGCTCAACAACAGGACGACGAACTTCCATTTCTTCTGGAATCAAATACAACGCTAGATTTGCGCAAGCTTCGAATTGATGACACCGAAACTACGATTTATTGTGACGTCTCGACAAGACATATTCGTCCTTACGTTCCGAAAATACTAAGGAAGAGGATATTTGATTTGAATCATGGCCTATCTCACCCCAGTGGTCGAGCGACGAAAAAGTTGATTCAACAAAAATTCATCTGGCCAAGCTTAGCCAAAGATGTAATTGGCTGGGCACGTACATGTCTTGCATGTCAACGCAGCAAAATCGGCAGACACATCAAATTACCTCCGGAGCATATTCCAACGCCAGATACCAGATTCAGTCACGTGCACATCGATATTGTCGGTCCTTTGGTACAATCGAAAGGCTATTCTTATGCCTTAACTATGATCGATAGATTCACGAGGTGGCCAGAAGCGGTGCCAATCAAAAATATCACTGCTGACGTCATCGCAGACGCTTTTTATTCGTCATGGATTGCGCGATTTGGAGCACCTACGATTCTGACAACAGACCAAGGCTCACAATTTGAAGCTGCATTATTCAAGGCGCTTGCACATTTAGTCGGATGTCAGAAAACTCGCACAACCGCCTATCATCCACAATCTAACGGCATGATAGAGCGGTGGCACCGGTCTTTGAAGGCAGCAATTAGGTGCCATAACACACAGGATTGGGTGGAAGTTTTACCCACCGTCTTATTGGGGTTACGAACCAGCTTGAAGGAAGATATCGGCACAACGGCAGCAGAGCTCGTATACGGAACGACGTTGCGAGTTCCTGGTGAATTTTTCCCGAACGAAGAGATGCCTCCAGACCCGAAGATTTTCATTGAAAAATTCCGTCAACATATGAGACGAGTGCGAGCTACGCCAACGAGTCACCACGACAAGCGCAGAGTTTTCATACACAAGGATCTCTACTCTTGCACGCATGTTTTCATACGAGTTGACCGAGTGAAACCACCACTAGAACATCCATACGAAGGACCGTACAAAGTTCTCAGCAGACCATCGGATAATGTTTTTACCATAGACGTACAAGGCAAAGCAATGAACATCAGCGTTGATCGAATCAAGCCAGCGCATATAGAGCAACATCCAGATGACGGAAGCAACACAGCTACACCAACTCTCAGGACTTATGCAGGACCTAAGGCTAAATCTACGAAAACCGTTCGATTCGCCAACTGTTGACGTTAGAATGTCAAGGACACTTGGGGGGAGTATTGTAGGGACCGCAAGGTTGGCTACAATGCATAACGTAGTATCGAAATTTCCCGCATCGTGCCGACACCATCGCTTTACAAAAACGTCACGGCCTTTCCTTCTTCTTCTTGCAGACGCCGTCGAGAGTGGTCGTGTTTAAGTCGTTGATATATTTATATATTTCTTGTGATAATAAATAGTTTGTACATAGTAGTTCATCTGTTTATTATTCTGTGCCCATAATTTTCCATGATGAACGCCATCTATGGACTAACACATTCAAATTTTCAATACGTGCGGGAAATCGCAAATTATTCGAAACTTTTTTTTATTACTAGCAAAATTGTTACTGCTACTTGTTCTCTGCATTTCGTATGACGCATGTAGGATCGCCGACACTCTCTATGTGATGCATAGTCAATATATTACAATTTGCCGAAGTATTTAAACGATTTGAATATTTCTTTGAAAAATTTAGTAAAATTCGCTTTAGACGAAGCTTCGGTTATGATGGATGGGAAGCAAGGTCTCAAATCCTTCCTTAAAATATACTTTCTAAATTTGTGTGTTATGACCTGCATATGACCTGCACCCGCAAAAAAGCTGCCCCAGCACATTGAAGTCTTGGCTCGCAATATTTATATTTTTCCAATGTTCTAAACGGCAAACGGAATACAGCCAATTTCAAGAGAGCTTTAACGTTAAAATCCTTATCTTATCGTCTCACCTCCACTTTGCATACGGACAGTTCATATCAATAATTATATATGCAGTTCCGAAATTTGTGTTTGGGTGCAACATATGCTTTGCATGGCATGGCGCATATACGCCGTGTAACCAAACTCATGACTAGTTGGACCTTTATTCATCCAACTTACGTGAAACTAGCAAGTCTAAACTCATAGTCTTTAATTGGAATTGTTTTTGCGGGATGATTAAAATTGAAAAAAAAAACTTTTCTTTACATTGAAAATTTTATTTGACAAAGTGGTTTCGAAAGAATGCACTGATTCTCATCAGAAACCAGCACACAGTGCATACTTGGCTGATGTGACCACTTGCTAGCAATACATAAATACATAAAAAAAACTATTGTACTCCCTTTTAATGTAAAGTACTCCCTTTGGATTAGGAAATATACTCCCCTGAAAATTTTCAAAACGACAGCACTGATCCTGGTCAACGCCATCGCTTCACCGAAGACAGTGCTAAGTGCCGCTGACAAATAATCTTGCTGCCGTAGTAAGCCTGGTGAGTCTGATTTTGTCTGTGATCTTGCTGTCACGATAACGTTTGTACATTTGCTCGCATGTCTGGTATCAATTTTTCATTCTAGGATAACTTTCTCAAACACAAACAAGAGTTTGCCATTTTTCTTTCGAAGAATCCAGGTTTGCGTCAAATGCATGAATATGGTCTAGACTATTGTCTTATATTATAAAGAGCTGAGTTTTTTTTGTAGAGACGTATGATATAAAATGGTAGTGATAAGAATCCAGTTATCTTTCCCCATTCATCATGGTCAGCTTTCAAGGTATGGTATGTAGCCGACCTCTTTAGCATTTAAAATATGCAGAAAACCTCTATTTAGCTTATTTATGGTACAAAGTTAAAATTAAGAAATATAGACGTAAATATGAATTTTGTGAAGGATTATAATTGAAAATATTTATTATTGAAAAAATAAACTGAAATCTGTTGCTGGTATGAGTTCAGTTTTCAGAATTCGATGCTACGAAATAAGGTAAAGCATACTTTAATATGGTCTTTATCCAGAATCTGAATAAATAGTTTCAAATATTGCATTGTTTAATAACTGAAAAAAGAGCAGAGCATCTCCAGGCAAGAATAGGGTAGCTGTCAAGAAAATGTGAAGCAAACTAGAGCAATTGAGAGGCGAAAAAATTCGAGCAAGTTAGAGACAATTCTCAAAATTCATTGGTAGTTTTAGTTTTAAATTTGTTAATCCACGTGGTGTAAACACTCACGGACCGACCTAAATTTAGGTCGGTCCACGATTTCAAGCGACCTGACCTAAAATAGGTCATGGACTATATACCGCTGTAAGCACACGAGACCTAAACATTGATTTTTGCGCGACTATTAATAATGTATAGAGGTAAATTGAATATAAGCTCATAACATTCCCTTTTGACACAAAATCATTGAAATAAACATGTTTGAGAGACAAATGAAACGATAAACGAAAATTGTATGAACGAACATTAAACTAAATGACAGCTGTCATATACGAACGAGGACTAAATTCGACCTAAACAAATTTTAGGTCAGGCTGGTGTAAACACCTTAGGACTAAGTTCGCTTAGTCCGCGCTTTAGGTCAGGTCACTTTTGGTCCGACCGTGGTAAACTCGCACATTATTTGTCAGAAGTTCAACCTATCAATTCATTCTACTTCAGTGACACGTTTTTGTTCAAGTCGGTTCCGTGACAGCTGACAAATAGCTGATTGCTTGCCCGAACTTTTTCTACAAAAAAAAGTAGAGCAAAGGTCGTGCTCTATTTTGCTCTAGCTCAACTTAAAGCAGGCTTATGAAAAACAAATCAGAACAACTTCGGACAAGTTAGAGCAGCCAAATTGCTCATATACCGCATTTTGTTCAGATATCTCAAACTAGCTCAACCTGAAGCAGCTCATTAAACACAGCTATAATTGCATATAAATATTTATTATTTTGGCATGTTTTTATTTGTGGCTTGTATTTTTGATACAATGAAGCAAAAACTCACTGAAATATGGCAAAATGATACGTTCGATCATCCAATAAATAAATTCATTTTTTAAAATATTGGTGCCATGTGCAAACTAAATCTTCTCTTTTTAGCAGCAATAACTGTCAACTTAAATCTACTTTATACTTTCAACAACCAAAAAGATCTAATATGTGATGAATTCAAGCATTTGAAACATTCAAGCTATTCCAATAATTTCGGGAAAATAAACTGAAATATTTTGGGATAAACTGAGTTTGGCTATAAACAGTATAGGTCGATAAAATCCATATGCCACATAGTTTAGCTCGGAACGATGTTTTTGTATTAAGATTAGTTGAAAATGTATCAAAAAAATCAATTGGAGTTCAAAAGAGAGTAAAGAAACATTGAGAAGCAAAACCCCAAACAATGTTTGAGAGCCGCTATATGGTAAACTTGCTTGAAACATAGTTTCTTATTCAATCATAGGTGCGTTTTTTCGCACACCCGAGCAGATCAAATTTTGTTAATCATATTGAATATAACAACAAAAATCCTGCACTTGTAGCGTCACTGAATCAAAAAATGTTAAGCAGTGGTAGTCTATGGGTTTACATGTAGAGTGTGCTGATAACAGTAAGAGTGTTCTAAACGGTTCGTACCACTGCTGAAATCGGCAGTTTGAATTGAATGAATTTGCATAGCACTCTGCAATTTTCAATTATTTTACATCAAATTTTTTAGTTTGCAGACTGGTTTTGAGTGTTTCGATGCACATTACATTGTAGATTGTTTCATATGCAAGTTTCATGTCTGATTTCGATTAAAATCTAGATAAGATTTTATTTAGGTTTTTTCTATGGATTGTTCTCATTTTACAACCAATCGAAGCAAAAGCTCAGCGAATGCAACAACATTATCGAGCAACGCAATTTTTCTGCTCGGGATCGTTTTTTTGTAACCCTACGTTAACCTGCTCTGCTAGGTTGCAAAAAACGCATCTTATGTTTCTTTAGTAGAGTTAATATGCTTTATCTGCCCAAAACTATATGTTTCTTTTATAAGAATAATTTAATAATTTATTTTATTTTACAACTTTTCCTAAAAGTAAACTATAATCTGTAATAATTTCGTGAAAATTTTGTGTAGATTCACAAAGACCTCACCCTCATTTGTGATAATTTTTATTATTTACAAATCAAAGTAAAGACCGCAATAAATTTGTCAAATTTTTATTTCTTTTGGCTAAATATTTATCAAAACGTATAGTAACTTCAATAACATTTTTTATTATTATTCAAATAACATTTATTAAAAAATATATGAACTTTTTGATACATTTTTATCAATATTGATTACCCTTGGCCCTAAATTTGATATGCCGGAAAATTTGCGAGTGGAAACACTGATTGCAGGTAAACATATAGCGAATCAGCCAATAAATGTTCTTTAGAAAAATATTTCAGTTATAGCCAAACTTAGACTAATTAGACGTAAGTGCGCCAACGGGCTCTAAATTAATCGCCACTTATTTGCTTATGGAAGCCTCTAAAAATTAATTATGACTCTGAAAAATTAATTGAAGTAGTAATTTCACTTACCCATTAATAAAAACATGAGATCGGATACTGCCAGGCTGAATAAATAATAATTCGTTGCAGTATGCATCGTAGAATGTCTTACAATTACAACGCAAACGATTACGTTTCCTACGACTCCTGTCACGAAAATACCCACAAAAAGTATAGTAACCTGAAAAATAGAAAATAGAGAAAAGAATGAATGAGATATGGTACGTCAAAGTAGGAAAAACGTATTGATAGAGAAGAAACCCCAAGAAAACCAAACAAGCTCCATATGAAGTTGACTCAAAGTGAATGTAACCATGAGTAGTGCAAGGAGCACTATGTTTGATGGGATCTCTGCTTAGCTGAAAGTCCCTTAGAATTCAACTTTGGAGCTCCCAAGGAAGGTAGCACGTATATATTAGAGTCGATATATATAAACTAGTGGCTATATACTGTCATCTTCAGAGCACTTGCTATGAAAGCAATTTGAAGGTTGCGAGTTGGCTGTTGCTTTTTAAATTGCAAATGGATGAAATACTTGTTGAAGAATGTTGGCAAAAAATGCGACGCGGCATGTGAAACTAAAATACAAGGAAAATTATTTATGTTGTTTTGATCAGAGCTTCTACATCACGGTCACGTTTGTTACATATCGATGAGCGAAATATACGAAAACGGAAATTTTTTTTAACAGCGAAAGTATGAATGTATTATTGAACCGCGTATAAATATAAGTGCGTGTGAGTTCCCAGCGTGCCAAATTCGGAATTCGGAATTGGTTACGACTATTTCGAAAGTGAGCAAAAGAGATAGAATTATAAAAAGCTCTTGAAATGAATACAACTTTGGACTGGGGTATTACTGTTCATTATTTTATGAGAAACATTTGAATATTTTTTAAGAATCTCTTCTGAAGTTTGGAAGAAACAAATTTAAAATCAATCGGAATTCGTTGCGAAAATTTCACTGAGTTCGAACAAATTCCTAACAAAGTGCGAACGAATCTGCGATAGGGAAATTGTTAAGAGTTTGTTACGAAATACATTGGAATTTGCAACAAATTCCGAACCTAATGCCGTTAATGTTTCATCTAGTAAAGTAAGTATTAAAACAGTACTTTAGTCGTACAACTGTTTTTCATGCAGAAGTGCAAGTGCCTACAAAGTTTTTTGAAGTTGTGTTGTTTGAGGTGTTAACAGTGTCTATTTTAAAGGTTCGTTATGCTATTCAAATTTGTTATTCTCTTGTAACTTCTCCTTTTTGTATGCAGAAGACGCTGTGCGAAAATTTCCTTCAAGAAGACGGGACGAGATCGAAGGTTTTTTTTAAAAGGTTTTTTTATAGCAGCAAAGACAAGCTTAGCAAACGGGCGAAAAAAATTGTTATTTAAAATTTATAATATGAAATAAAACAAAAAATGAAAAAAAATTTCTAATGCAATTAAAAATTATATGTATTTTATTCAATAAATGTTATTAAAATATATCCAAAAAGTATTGGAAGCATTCTCAAAGAACTGTTTGAAACCTGCACAAAAATCTTCAAAAAATTCACAAAGAATTTGTAAAGAATTCGAAATGAACTCGTAAGGAATTCTTTAAGAATTAGCAAAGAATTCGTAAAGAATTCGCAAAGAATTCACAAAAAATTCACAAGGAATTCGGAAAGAATTCGCAATGAATCTTGAAAAAAAATGAACCATTGTACGAAAGCTTTTCAGGAGCTAAAGAGGGGAAAGTTTGAGCACTTTCGGCGTTTTTGTAACGTTTTTCATATACCGGTCTTAAAGAATTCGTAACGAATAAGTTTGAGAATCCGAAACTTTTTTCTGAACTCGCTTCAATTTTCTAAAAGAATTTTCAATGAAATGCCGAATTTGGCACACTGGGTTATTGTGAGTTCCGATACATCTGGCAAAATATGATTCTATTGAACAGTGCTTCTTTAAAAAACTAAATTGCAATAACTCAAAATATAATAACAATATCAAAAAAATTTGAACACCATTTGAAAGAAAAATGTTTGTTGTTTATTAAACAAGTTTATATTTGTTACAAAGTTGCTGTTTACCATCTTAAAAAACAAAAAACTAAAAGTAATAACAAATTTCATGTCACAGCTTATTTGATACAGTTTGATTAAACATGAAAATTGTTGTGAATTATGAGGTTTCCAGTTGATTTCAATACTTCGCATGATAGCCCTTAGCTTTAAGCAGAGCCTGGAGCCTATTCGGCATTGAGTCAACGAGTTTTTTTGTGATGTCAGGAGTAATTTCTTGCCATTCCTCTAGCAGTGCTTTCTTCAGGTCTTGTTTATTAGAAATCTTGTCTTTTCTAATGTTGTTATGGAACAAAGTCCACAGATTCTCAATGACGTTCATATCTGGTGACTGTACCGGCGGAGACATCAAATGAGGGCAATCCCAAATTGGCCAGGACTGCACAATTCCCGACTTATGCTTTGGATCATTGTCTTGGTACAACCGAAATTGGTTGCTAACACCCAGTTTTTTAGTGCTTTGCAGCAAATTATTTTTGAGTACATCAAGGTACTTTGTTTGGTTCATTGTTTCCTCAATAAACTCTAAATTTCTGACTCCGACTGCGGACATGCAGGCCCAAACTATCACATTACCACCACCATGCTTCACAGTAGCTTTGAGGTTCTCCTTGTTTAGCTCAGTGTTTGCCTTGTGCCAGACATATGACATTCCGTCGGAGCCAATAATGTTAAACTTGGACTCGCCCGTAAAAATAACCGTAATCCAGAACGCGGATGGCTTTCCCACATGCTCTTTGGCAAAGGCAAATCGGCTTATTGTATTTTTTTTGGAAATTAATGGCTTCCTACGAGCTACTCGCCCCTTGAAATCATGGTCGCGAAGCACTCGTCGAACGGTTTCAGCACTACATGACTTCCTTAACTCACGATGAACCTCAGTAACCAATTTTGGAGCGGAAATCTTTGTGTTTGCTTTCACTTTCCTTACAATGTATCGTTCGTCGGATACAGTGAAAATATTGTCTGGCGCATTTCTCCTCTTATTTTCTACCCGATTATCGTGTACGAAGCGCTCAATTATGTGCTGCACTGTACAGACATTAAAATTCACACTTTCAGCAATTTTTCGAACACTTTGTCCTTTTTTAAAGTGGTTTAATACCAATTCGCGCTGTTCAATTGTGGTGCGATGACCCATTTTACAATTTTGGCTCATTTTGGCACATCAGCTTACAAGATCTTGCTAAAAATTACTTAAGCCAATGTCTAAACACAATCAAAAATTCAAGAAACAAAAACAAGACAGATTAACGGCGCGACAAATAGAAGTTTATTGGTATTTCTCTTTTACCGGACCCCGAGGAATATTGCTGGAACATTTTTTGTTTGCATTGTATTTGTTGAACATGCATCTAGTCAAATACGTTTAAATTTTTTGAATAGGGTTCTTTATTTCAAAGTTACAGTGATTTGCATTTTTAAATAGTCACTGTATCAAATAAGCTGTGAGCCACTGTACATATATTTGTTTTGTCTGAATTGTGATGATATTTTTTTGAAAACAAAAGCTGCAAAATAAATTCTTGACTTTTATCTTACTGATATGGTTGTTGACTATTCTGCCCTACTAAGCACAAACGTTCTACCTACATTTTTTGCATTTTTGAGCTAACACCGGATTCGAAAACTATATACTCTATTACATCATTCTACAAAATATGAAAAATCTATCTTTTGTAGAAGTATGTTAAAATCAATAATGAAAAATCCCCCCATCTACAAAATACGTCGCACTACTAAGCATAAACGTTCTATCTACTGTAGACAGAACTTTTATGCTTAGTAATGGGGCCAGTTTTTCGTTGCATGTTACTACAAAAAAGTTTTACCTGCCTAAAACTTTTCTTCCACAACTGTTTTCAACGTGAAAGCTTGAACTTGAGATGTGTCTCAAGTAAACATATTTGTATCCATGTTTAAACTTTCCTCCCGTTTGAAGATGTCCGCAGCATTTAGAAAAAGGAACGACAGAGCTTGTTTGCCTTTTTCGACAAATTTTCTCGACTCGGCACTAAAAATATGTTAGGCACCTACCCTCAGAAGAGAGATATAAGGAAATGACAACAGCAGTAAGAAGTGGAGCAATTTGCCTCAATCAGAGGGTTAGTAGTAGTGAAGGAAAACTATGAGCAAATTTCACAGACTTTTACTCCGCGAACAGGAAACTAGAGATAGATATACTAAGCCATATTACATGTTATAGCCAAAAGCTCGTAGATCTTAGGTATTGGAGACACCAAAGGGAATATCTGAGGTAGTGATTCTGTCGACTTGCTCTAATTACAGATTATACCTTTGTAGTAAAATTGCTTCACTAAATTTCGTATACACGCTTATTTCATTTCCTTAAATATCTCTGTTCTGAGCACCTACCATAACTTTTATCACTAGAGATTCCATTCTACAGTTTTCTGAGTCCGAATAGTTTTAACATTTGACTAACACAATCAATTTCTTTCCATATTTTTTTTCTCAAATATATTAAACCAAGATAGTTTATGACGTATCGTATATTGAACGCAAAAGTACATGCAATTTAGTTAGCTCCTGCCCCGTGCGGCATACCCTCTGCCTCGGCTGTCTCCTCTTCCAACTTTCTTTTTGCTTTACGAGTACCATTATATGTATTTTTTGAATTGATCTTTAAATTAAAATATTTTGTTTAACATGATAAACTCTCAAAAATGGCATTAAAATACGTTTCCAACTTTGATGACGATTCCTGAATATCATGTTTTTTTTTTGCAATCAAGTACCTTTTTCTCAGTAATGGTTTGAAAGATGTAGATTTATCTATTTTTTCGGAATTTGTTAGATTGAAATTCTTCTATTCACTTTTTGTTTTGGAAAATTGAGCGGTGACTTAATCAGGTTGGTTAAATGTTTAAAAAAATGCAAAAATTAACAAATTCATAGCTAGTTTGAAAAAAACATTAACTTCCGAATGGTAAAGTTACAGTTGACTACATTCCAAATCAAATTTAGAAAGAAAAACCGCGACAAAAAATCTCCTTCCAAATGTATATTTATATTAAGTGATGCTAAACATTGCTATAATAAAACGTATCACCTTATCTCAGTGACTTCACTCGACTAGAAGCCAAAATATATTTACAACGCTTTCGCCTGAGAGCTATATATCCAAAATTTATGAAGCATTTACTTGTCATTTAATTGAATGGCACATCTCATGTTAAAATATGTATATGCTAACCTACCTACTAACCAATGTTTTTAAGAGCTGAGTCAAATTAAGCAAATTAAGATATTTTTTGCATCAAACACAGAAAGCCACATGTTAAACTCGTCTGCACTCGATGGGATCAAAGTCTAGACATTTTCCTGCCCACTATTCATCAAATTGTAAGTTTTCATTTTAAGTTTTCTCGATAATTTTGTTTGTATTGAAATCTAAATTTAAACATGTTTCGCTAGTTTTGCATTTAAATACCCAAGAGTGATGAATGAAATGTAATAGAATAAGTTGACATGAATATCACTAGAAAGCCGGGGCGGCTTGTCGTTGTACGCAAATGAAGCAGTGCTTCCCTTGCTATATATTCCCTACAAAACACATAACAGCACATATTGAAATTCATAACATATCAATTGAATTTATGTGACTTAATATCCAACATGAATAAAAATATTTTACAAAACACAAAACACCATTCATTTCATACATTTTTTACATTCTATTTTTTAACATCCAAAGTGTTTTAAAAGTACTATGAAGTTACAAATGGATAAAAATTCTTGCGTTTAAGTCAAAACGTCAAGCATCTCGTACCATTTTAAGCCAGAATTCTAAGTTTATTGCACCGTATTGAAATATGCTACACAAAACACTTAAGTGATCTTGCCTCAATGCAAGTACCATAATGTGACACTGCTCAGCTCACCGCGTCTTTCTGGATAGAGAAAATAAAAAAACTCGTTGCTTATCCACCCGCCAAATTGCCCAGAAATATTTGTGCCATGGACGCACCACGATTTGGAGCGTTTTCTTTTCGGTTTTTGTTTCGTCACAGAACTTGAAGCTGGTTTGCTTTGGGCGACTGAGTTTGATATGATATTTGTATGTATGAATACTGTAATGGATTAATTGTTTAGCATAGTTTGTTATTTGTATCTTTCGTTACTGTAATGGATTTATTACTGAGCTCTAGAATTTAATGTTTGTTGTAGACTGAAATTTTTTTGATTTGTTTGTTTGCTTGTTTGTGCTTGCAGTGCGTAAGTAAGGTTTTGAATTATCAAAGGAAAATAGTTGCTTTTTCAAGTAAATAGACAAGAGTATTTACATTCGGCATGCAACATGAGCTTATTTTAACCCCAAAACCTAAAGACATGAAGCTGATTTTATGGAAGAGGTATGAAAGTTTAACAAATGCTTAATAATGGTATATTTTTGTTTTATTAAAAGTTTGTTAATACATAGAATAAAAAAACTATTTCAGCACGCTCTATTTAATATATATACAGAATAGATACAATGTCTCATGGGGTAAATCTAAACCCACCTTGTATGGGTGAAGAATTATTTTCACGGTTTATGCCGAAGATTAAATTCATTTTGTCTTGGAAATTGATGCTATTTCACCATATAAAATTTACTGCGGTAGTATTTTTTGTTTAGCTTGTTTGAAGAGCGACAGGTACTTTATAGATACGTGGTGACCAGCACCGCAAGTTGCATTTTTCATTAAAAAAAAAAAATCCAATTTAGAATCTCTTGCACCATTTATACATTAGTGTAGATAGTGATCATGCTGAGTAGAAAAATCACTGAATCAAACTATTGGAAATCGAATACAACTTTTAATAAATTTGCTGCTCTGAAATTTTATCCTGGAAAAATATGCAAAACTATGCAAAAATATTTGTTCTTCTCCGAGTGTTAAAAACACGAGCAACCACTCGTTTAAGGTTTAGTAAAATTGCTAAAATATTTTTGAGAAGGGTCGAATTAAATTTTAAATCCTTTTTCGAAATATTGATTGTGGTTAATCTTTAGAATAACCTGAAGATTATTTTACGGAAATCTTCTGAAAGTATGCATCTTCGAACCGGTGCAAAAGATAACCGAACTTTAAATATTTTTATTGTATACCACCTGCTACCGACTAACTGCTTTCGTTTACGGCCATGAGGACTATGCTTATTTGTTCCTTAAAGAACAATAGGTATGCTTGAATCAACGTTTACTTAATTATTACTAAAATAACGTTATCCAGGGCTTCTTCTTGATTGCAAACACAAATAAATGGTCTATAAATACAACACGAACATTAACGGAATATCAACTGGCAGATTTCCAAAGGCTTAGCTAATTTGACAAAGTATACTCGGTAATACGACAAAGTCGAATTGTCTTACAAGAGTCCCAAGTTAACTACAGTCGCCTCACGTACGAAACAACAAATACTGTAATTAATGTACATACATATGAGTATAGAAAGATGAGGCTAGGTTTGTGCACACATTCATGCGTCGTACAGGAACTCAGCGCAGGAAAATGATTGTGAATGAATATATTATGTATGTGTGTTTGCGTTAGTTATGTGCTAGTTCATGTCAGATGGATAACGACGAACCATTAATCATCCTTCTCGAATATCTGCAACAAACTCTTACTGCAAATATGATATAATCATTGCCATGGTACCACTAATCTCAATAAGATAAGAAACCAACAGATTGAACGATAGATGATGATGCAGATTTCTAGTTTGATGTTCGAAAAATGCGGTTTAAGGGTAGAAAAAATAATTCGTTAGCTTAGAACTTTGAATATAATATAAGTATCTTAAATTTTTGTCCTGAAGTTTTGCTCTAACTTGAGCTTTGAACTAAAGGTTTATTGATACTGTAAGTTGAATGCAAACACTTGAGTATTTGATGATATCGATGGCAACGTATTTGACCGAATATTTATACGTCTGGCATCTCAAGCTAATATACACAGCTAACTATAATGAACGCCTTTGACAAAAATGTAGATCAAATATCGGACAATGAGACGTTTTTCAATGGCTTGGACTAGTATTGATGTAAGTCATAACAAAGAAGGCATAGAAGGAACGTTAATGTGCAAATTCTGTCAAAAAGTACCATGGCATAGAAGGACTGACGTCTGGTTTTGCTTTCTTTGGATTTAGACTAGCTCGTCGAAGACGGGCCGTGGACATCACTCACTCACTCATTTTCGGATCTTGAGCTGATAAGCCAGGTTCAATGCACTAGATTCAATTCTGTACGACTCTGTAGGCCCATTTATATATTTCCATCTCGTAATTTTCTACTCTTACCCCGTATTTCATATGAAAGAAACTGTTGGCTCGAATGAATTGGGAAGTTCAACTGTCAGATTTAAATCAAACCTTAAGTCTTGGGCTGTGATACAGAATTTGAAGATCTATGCAGATGAAATGACGAAAAGTATTTATTATAATTTCGTAGTGAGAAAGTCAGGCATTGCATTGTACTTTTGGCAATAAATAAGATTTTAGCTGGCCAGCTTAGACTGCTGGATAAATTGATGCCTAAAATAATAAGAGAGGGTATGTTGTTTATAACTACTTCATCGAAGAATGGATGGAAAGAAACTTTTTAACGATAAGATACGTGTGCACTAATCAGGATCTAATTCGCTCTGCCCGAACATAAAATCAGTGATAAGTCATTATTTAATGTTTTGAGCATGCAGTCCCAATTAAAACTCATAGCTTCTACACTTAAAAAAGCGTCAGAGTCACATGAGAATGCAAAATCGAATGTATGGCTATCTGTGAAGTTGTGGTTTGGATTTTAAGTCTCAGATAAAGGAGGTAACGAGTCGAAAAGACTCCATTGAAAATAAGTTGAATTGAGCGACCAGTAAGAATACTTTCAGTGGGCCTCATGCGATTTGTATTTATATTTATTTTCACCAAACAACGTATAATAATATTACATATAAATGAAATTAATATAAAAGTCACAAAAAAAGGTGAACAAATTTGTAAACAGATTTAAAAACGGCATAAAATACAAATAAATACAATACAAATAAATAAATAACATTCAATAAATAAATACATAATAGCTAAATCACATATAGGTCACCATATGAAACACGCAAAACGAAATTAAATAAATAATCAATCATTTATAAAATTAATCAGTCCTAAGTCGTAAGAAGATACTAGGCCGATAGACTAGAGAGGGTAGGATAAGAGAGCCTTGGTAACTCTCTTTTTGAAGGACGCTTTGGATATCGTGGGGGAAAAGTGTTGGCTCAGACAGTTGAATATTTTGCAACATCTATTTATGGGCTCATTATCAGCATATGCGGTACTATGCTTATATTCAACTAGCATTCGTCGGGATCTAGTGACTCTCACGGGCTGATTAAGCACAAATCTTTCCTGTATATAGTCGACATCAACAGTGTCTCTAAAGACATCGAAACTAAAGCAGGCAGATAGCATTAATCTTCTGGATGCAAAAGGTGATAAGTTTAGAAGTCTAAGGCGAAATTCATATGACGGTAAATTGCTCAAATCACAAGGTTGGTAAAGACCTCTAAGAGCGAATAGCAAGAATTGCTTTTGAATAGATTCGAATCTCTGGCTGCGAATTTCGAAAACTGGGTTCCACATAATGCAAGCATACTCAAGAAGTGGGCGACCCCGATTTTGTAGCCCAAAGGCTCTGAAGCTCCCTGGCACGTCGCTTAATGAAGCCAAGTCGTTTACTTGCTTGATAGATCATTTTGCCGTAATAAAATTACTAAGTGCCGTATTGCTTAAAAGGTACGTATAATATACGCGCGTACTTTTTCGAGAAAAGCTAATCACATGACATTTTGCGATGTTGAGAGGTGGGCTGTTCACGCTGCACCAATGTTCGAGGGAACTTAGTTTTGATTGAAAAAAGTTGGCATCTGAAGGCGACTTTATGGTATAATAAATTTTCAGATCGTCCGCACAGAGTAGATGAGGTACATCAGATAAAACCTCTGACAAGTCTGATATAAAAATGTTAAAAAGTAATGGGCCAAGATGGCTACCTTGAGGTACACCTGAATTGACATGCATTTTTTTTTAGAGATAAGCCCTTGGAATTTCACATGTTGTGAGAGGTTGTGGAGGTAAGAGTTATCTTAGTAGAGATCTGGCAATTTCGAATTGCTACAGCTTGGAAATCAAAATGAAGTGGTCAACACGGTCAAACGCTTTGCTAAAGTCAGTGTAGACTGCGTCAATTTGATCACTTTTCTCCATTTTACAAAGAACATGGGAAACCAGCACCATTAGGTTGGTAGTGGTAGAACGACCTTTCCTAAAACCATGCTGCTGTTCGTTAAGTCGAGCATCGACCAAAGGGGATAGTTTACCACATATGATTTTTTGCAAGAGTTCAGGAATAGTGGATAAAATTGCAATGCCTCTGTAATTTTGAGTTGACCTTCTATCGTCATTTTTGAATACTGGTGTCACGTAGGAGGATTTCCAATACGATGGAAAGTACCCAGAAAAAAGGGATGCATTAAATATAATATGAAATCGAGAGACTAACTGTGCGACACAGTTAATAAGAAACGTTGTAGGAAGAAGATCAGGTCCAGGGCCTATGGTACTATCAAGCTCCAAGATACACTCTTAAAAGTGGGTCTATAATTAATACTTTGATAATAGGAAATATATTCATTTTTTCGTTTAAAATAACGAATCACAAATTTTTTTACACATTCGGTGTGGATTTTTTGCTATTACGTCACATCAGCTGAATAATACACAGCTTTTTGTAAATTGAAGCAAAAAGAGTGTAAATTTACTAGTTTGCTATTCACCTTTGCCCCAAAGCCATATAATTGCATCATTATTTACGGTAAATTTACACCATTTGGTCGTAAAAAAATTCCTACTACCAGTTTCCTACTATTATAAGGGTAAAATTCAACCAAAACTTTTTTGAGTGTAGCTTTCAAAGTATTATCTCTTGAAATGGATATAGCCTCAGTGAAAATTGGTCTAGTTACTCTTGGGGAATGACAGGATGATGAAGTACTTGCTGGATTAAAAACGTCTTGAAAGTTATCGGCGAAAAAGTTGCAAATTTCTTGAGGAGAAGAAGACATTGAGTTGTTATTACACATAGAAGAGAAATAGCTAGGTGCTTTTTGTTTTTATTTTCTATGATTATGCCAAGGCTCAGGGGATGCCATATTATGCTATAGCAAAGCCTTGGCGAAAGGGAATTTAAGGAAGGGGAGAAAGGAAGGGTTGAGTTTGCAGGAGGTAGCGATGCACGATTTGCTTGAAAAATTGTGGCTCATAATTGGCGGGGAAAACAGTAGATGGTAGACTGTTCCATAATCGTATTGTCCTAGATAAAAAAGAATCGTGAAATTTGACGGTACGACAGGCACTGATCGAAAGGGTATGAGAATGAGCGCGTTGGGAGGCTCAGGTGTTGCGCGTAGGAGGTGCTCTACAAGGGAGCAGACTTGATATTTCATAAGAACAAAGCCTTTATTACGTCGGTGCTCAAGGGATTCAATACGAGAGGTAATAGTTTCATCGCCAATAAGCTTGAAAGCTTTGCGTTGGACTTTGTCTAGTTTCGCTAAAGCAGTGCGGCCTGGCCCAGCCCATATATGGGAGTTATACTCAAGTCTTGGTCTTACGAGAGTCTTGTCTGATGAACAAAGTCAAAAAAACTTTTTGGGATTGTGGATTATATTCTCGCCGGTAGTTTTAATGAATTTGTCATATGCTTCGTGAAACTTTTCATGGAATTCTTTGGCCACTGCATTGTATTCTTCTTTAATACGATGGCTAGAGTCGACATTATTTTTTATTGATTTATAAAGCTTATTTCTATGATTTTTCATACGTCTAAGAATCTTATCGAGCCAAGGCTCAGAAAGTTTATCCTTCCCCATAATTTTAGGGACATATCTTTCTACCGCGTCAGACAGTATATTGCAGAATGAATTTACATTGTCGTCAATAGATTGGGATGCAAGAGTATCTGTCCAATAGACATTGTCAAGAGAATGGTCAATGCTATTGGGAGTCGGAGCAACCTGCTGCAAATCATTACCATACAAAGTACTCACGAGGTTAAAATCAGAATAATCAAGATGGTTAATAGGGATCAGGTAATTATCAGTTTCATCAAGAACGAAACGTAAATTAGGGCGATTAAAATCTCCTAGTAGTATAATTTGACCCTCAGCGCTGCGAGATGCAATAAAAGTAGATATAAATTCGCATATATATAACAGAGTCGTCAGATCTAGACGGGACATAAAATAAACCGATATATACCAATATTCTGTCGAATGATATTCGAATAATTTTATGATGAAACAATTTATGATGGGTTGTGTCGAGAATTTTGCATGGGAAGGTGCTGCTAACAGCAAGTAAAACACCACCTGGCCAGTGGAGACGTAATTACGGCAATTTCTGAAGATTGTCCAGTTACTATCGAGAAGCTCTTCATTAATATGTGAGTCATTTAACCAGGTTTCAGAAAAGGCAAGTACGTTGAAATGGCATGATTTGGCGTCAAGGTAGAGTTTATTCAATTTGCCCCCCATTCCACTGCAACTGTGGTAAAAATTCTGAAGCACTTGAGAAAGCATACCTTGTTAGGAGCGATACCTAACGTTATACCGGGTTTTCGCAAAGAATTTGAAGTCTGATGATTTTTATCCGAAGCTGTATTTGAGAGGGTGGAATACGAGGGATTTATTAATAGAAGACGCCCTGCAGTTATACGTTAAAGTTTGAGGAGATATGTCCGTAGACGAACGTCTGGACTCGAAGCTATGGATATTCTGGACTGGAATATTTAACCATTCAGTGGTGGGAACTTCGGATATGGGAATATTACTAACCTGACGATTGCTAGGAGTTTTCTGGATTGTTCTTAATTTGCGGACTGTACAATTATTGTTTACTTTAGTATTATTACTTATATTGCTAAAATTGTTGCTGCTGCTGGTGGACTTCCAAGCGGAAAACTTTCCAGTCATAAATCCTGCTGCTTCCATCCACGTTGGTAAAAAGCCAAGCGTACATCTCGGGGATCCAGACTTTATAATGCTTAGATGCTCTATTGTTATGTTGAGGTATTCGCTGAATATGAAATCCATTAATACGAAAATAGCTTTTGATGAGATCTCCAAGCTGAGAAACGTTGGTAGAAATAGGGACCCCTTCGACGAAAAATGGCACTTTTTTTTGTTTGAAATTAGAACAGATTAGCTTTAAAATCAAAGTTCAAAATTCTGTCGAAAGGCCATGAAATATCCAGAGCAATGATTTTGGACTCACAAAAACTATGGAGATAACAGTTTCAGCGTTCTGTTAGAACTGACATTAGATCTCTGTGGGAACGGCTAACACGTGAATCATACTGGCAATCATTAATAAGGCGGTTTTTAGGAAATATTTTACTACTCAAAGAAAGTTTGGAGTCAAATGTGAAGCCATAACCGAAGCAAAAATTGTCTATTGTATTTACGATCGCATCATAGACTCAATTATCGAAAATTTAACTTTAAAACATTTGAGTTGCCGGTTGAATATTTATAGATGGTTTAAGTGAATACTGCCACGGAATTTTTTTAGCAGCAGCTGACGTAAATTTATTGTCTACTACTATATTTATAGAACCGCTTTTTCTGAGTTATTCAAAAGAGCTGTAAGCAGTCGGCACAGCTACCCTTTAGAATGCTGCTACTTTCAACTGGGCTGAGAGCTGAAGAGTACAGGAATTTTTGTGTGAGTATAGTCTGCGAATGGCTGATTTTCCAGCCCACCCAAACCTAGTTATATTATTCACCAAGCCTAGGTTAACTCAAAGTTCAGTGCCCGTTCCGTCATACAATCAGCTCAGGATAATCGATCTCCTGTGTGATGGTGGTGCCAAATTGAGTGAATACAGATCTCATTCAAGCTGTTTCTCCAGTTACCGCACACGATCATTATTGTATTTGACTTTCATTCAATGTGGAACAGTTTAACCTACACAGCTTCGACACGCTTAACACTGTAGTGGGTCAGTTGTCTTGGAAAGTACGCTTTTTTCATTAATGAACAAACATATTCAGCAAATGACAGTTTATATATTTGCTTTTCAGTAAAATGTGTTTCATTTTGTAATAGAACTTTCCACAAACCATAAACAGCACATGAATTGCGCTAAAAAGCGAGCCAGCTCATGAACGCGATTAATACATACAACGTGAAAATAATGTATATTTTTTGACTAAAAAAAACACAAAAACATATCTTCCGCAGTACTTTTTCAACTATCAATGGACGGGCCAATATTCAGCCGCCAGCTACCGTAAAATTCAACTGATTTAGCTGTGTAGGACGTAATATTTAACGCATTTTTAAAGTCATGGAGCTAAAATAACCTCACGTTGTATGCCGAAGGCTAATGAATTTTTTGCATACATTAAGTCTACTCGTTTAGTTAAATTGCTCTCAAGTAAGTGCAGTAACTCGTATCTAAATTGCTAGATTTGCTTCTTTTTTGCTCGTGGGTAACAATTTTATTGCTCTGCGTAGATGAAATTGAATATGAATATTAAATTTTGCAGCCAAACAGATGATATACTCAATAAAATATATAATAATTTGTAATGCAATAGTTTTCTATAATTAATGAATAATTTACTATTTAAAAATTGGTAATAAATACACTTATCACATGAAACTCATCACTGTTTTCTAGAGTTATATTTCAATCAACTCCGCAATATTATAATTATCGAAGGTAAAAACATGAGTATCGCCTAAGTTTCAAATGTATAAGTTGTTCCTGATTATAGAAAATCTAAATATATTGCAATTTTTTTTTCTTTAGTTCAATGACAGAAAAAAAAATTTAAATCGCTTTCCACTGAAAAAAAGCTTCGTTTTTACTTTTGACTTGAACGATCTTAAGAAAAATCATGTGAGAAAATATGAATGCTTTTAGTATCTAATACCCCCTCATTAACAGATCAAAACTTACTTAAGTTGAAAATAGCTTCGAAACAATATTTGTTCTGCGTGCTAAAATATTTGCAATTTATTTATAAACTTCAGACTCGTGGCGAGGCTAAATCAAGTGTGGATTTTGTAAAAAAAATTCTGAGCTATGTTTGTGACAAGAGTCTATTCAGACTATGTGTAAACTAGATACAAACAGAATAAAGCACAGATAAATGCACTTTATCAGGTTTTTTTTTACTGATTCTTTAACTTTTTAGCCAAACATTAGTTATTTTTAATCTTTTGGTGCTGGACAAAAAATGATTTTCAGAACTTTTTTTTTCGGAGCAGAAGAAGATAGACCATTCCACGTTTGCACTGATCTGGATTACAAAGAAGCGAAGAACATGAGGCGAAGAGCTATGGAGCTTCGGGTGTTGCACATATGTAGGAAATTCTGTACTAGGAATCAGACTTAAAATTTACAACAATACCAACCAACAATATTTACATAACATTACCAACCAACATCGATGTACTAGGATTGCAACATGTGAAGTAAAGGTTTCATCATTAATAAGCTTGAAAACATTACATTTTGCTTTGTCTAACTCCGGAATAACAGTGCAGACTACCGCAGCCCATATATTAGAAGTCCGGGTCTAGTTAAAGTAGGTGCGTGCTGTTTATAATGAAGTAAAGTCTTTTTTGCCTGTCTGAACGAAATCCAGACTTTTCATGGCATTTTTTGCAATTTCGGAAATGTAACCAGTTCAGCTAAGTTTTTTTGATATGTTAGAGTATAATAGGCTTAGCAAGAGTCAATCAGAAATATGTACACCATCAACAAAAATAGTGTGGCTGGCAGAAAAAGATAAGAAAGTTTGACTCAAGATAACTCCATAATTTGGAACTTACGAGTGTTTCAAGTACCTTAAATAGAGCTGAAACAACAGTAATTGATCGGTAGTTGGAAGAATCACAAGTATTTCTTTTTTTAGTATAGCCCAAACTTGTGGATATATTTATGCGGAGGAGCATATTTATGCCAAATATGACCGATAGAGGTTAAATAAAGACGGATGTGGGGCGCTATAGTACGACGGACCGGTAGATGGACTGGAAAAATAAAGGTCCTTGATTGAAAGCGTACATTGAAGGGCAAGGAAGATTCAAGTGAAAGTTGACCGCAAAAATGTCAGCAAAGAAGTTAGCATTATCCTGTGACTGAGAATATATGTTACCAACATCACGAGAGAGTGGCTCAGAAGAATTGAAGAGATCATCCTTGATTTACTTAACTAAAAGTCAAAAGCCTTTACTATCTTTCTGACTTGCAAGGACTTCCTGTTTACTGCGTCCGAAATCAAGCTTTTTGAATAGTAGATTTGCAAAACTTACGTGCTGTCGTTGTAGTATTTGGCATAATTTTGTTCCAAACAGTCAGCATAATTATTAGCATTTTAATTTTGATTTTCTAATAGGCTACCATTCATCTATTCAAAATCTTACTTATGATTATTCTCGAAAATATTTGATAACATGCCTCATTTCAATAAATGTGCGCTTTAGGCTAGAGTATAACTGCAAACCAACCCGCAGTCGACCGATCAATTTCCAATTCCTAAATGACATTTTGTTGCAAATGAGTTTTCCATAAGAGAGAATATTTAAATGTAACTGACTGGATTGTTATACATATCGAATAATCTTGAGATGCAATATTTAAGCCTCTAATTTGTTTATATTTTATGCATTTCTATGTTATTTTCATATCGAATTATGTTTATTCTATTGAATTAAGAGAGCAATATTTAGAATTATGATTTTACCGGATCTGGCATTATTTAGCATTAAATACAGTCACATCTAGCATTTTCTAGCACAAAAATAATAAATTTGCACAGTTGCTCGCATGAAAATAATATGTGGGCTCAGAAAGTCACTTTTTTAATTCAAATGGCCTTTTTACATTAGTATGGAAGCCATGGGGTGATGGTTGGTTTTATGTGTTTGAAGCCAAACGAAATAAATTAAAACATTCCAAATATTGCCAGAGTAATCTTTAGGAGGAATTTCGATTATTTCTGATCAGCTTGAGTAGCCTAGTGGGTAGAACACTGGCTTCTTGCGTGTGGGGTCCCTGGTTCGAATCCAGGTTCGAACGAGGGTCCACGCACCAAGCTTTGAGTTCACCTAGCTCTGATTAGGTACCTGATTTAAATCAGGGGTGAAGTGAGTCGTGGCACTAATCACTCCACACGCGTATTCACAATGATTAAAAAATTGTAATGAAGCTCTCTCTTCCAGCTTCAACCCCTAGACCCGTACGAGTGTTGTCATGGGATTACTTTACTTACTGATCAGAGAAGAAATGTTAAAATAATCCGAGATTAAGCTGTGAAATCAAAACAGAAATCGAATACTTATTGAAGTAAGAAGCTCGAAACAGATCTTGTTGGGCAATCTACTAACTGCTGCTTATTGCGAGGCAGACTAAAAAGCTCAAAGTGATTGCAAAGCGGGTGTCTGGTACAAGAGTAATGAAACCACTGCACGCTGTGCACCTTGATATCACGGGCAAGGATGACTTCAGATTAAAAAGATATCTCTAGTTCTTTGGCAATGACCTTTTCTCAAGAAAAGTATCAGCATCGGAATGTTAGGACTATGGAATCAAAACAAAACAAAAAGATGCATTTTGTAACTTTGATTCTAGTCCAGCGATAGTTAAACTCTAAAATGGTAGAAATAAATTGAGAAGAGTAATAAATGAGACAACATAATAAACAGAAATTGCAGCCCCTCTTTGGAGGAGGAGCCAAGTATTGTCTAAGATTCTATTAGTGCCAAATTTGCTGTTTTATAATACGTGGCAGTAAGTCGAAGAATAATTCTTCCTTATCTCACAAATGTTGCAGAAATTCAATGAAAAACTCCTACCTGACTACAACATGAAAAAAGTTACCACACGTACAAAACACAATTGAAACCAAAATGTGCAACATGCAGCAGGATTTAATAGTTATTTGCAATTGAAACGAGAGTTTCTGGCATGAGCAAAATCAATAGCCGTGTTATGGTCGCAATATTGAACTTGAAACAATCGGGCGTAATTTATAGACTTTGTGGCGAATACGACAACTTAGCCAGGTTAGGGCTGCATAAAATCATGGTGAAACTTCAGCATTCACACTGAAAAAAATCCTCATGGCACCCTGAGCTATGTAACATAGTGCATTATTTATGGCCCCATACGCTATGTACATAGTACTCTGAGCTATTCAATATGGCTCCCAGCGCCATAATATCAGAATCTACAGAGCGCGTGGTCCTATGTAACATGGCGCAGCATTTATGGTCCCACATGCTATGTACATAGTATCCAGTGCTATGCGGTTTGGCTCACAGCGCCATTATTACATGACGCAGAAATTATGGCCCCACATGCTATATTACATAGTGCCATGAGCCATGTAATATGGCTCATGGCACTCCAATTATAACTCGCAGCCATACTGTGTGAGGGGACGTATAAATATCAGCAAGTGACATTTGAGTATTGTTTCTTGATTATAGGAGAGGCAATGGTCTTCGATAACATATATCCCTCGGGAATTTCGTCGATAGAATTCTATCACCTAACATCAACTGCTCTAGCTCCAGATGCTCAGAGCTGAGCAGACTCATGGCCTTTTGTTGGATGCGAACTGGATCATCTTCAGACGCCAGGTACATAGTCGATTTGTGATAAAATATAGCGCCACACGCCATAATACATGGCGAAAAGTACATAGGAGCAGGCGCTATGCTTATAGCCCTCCACGCCATGTACTTTAGTCCTCCACGCCATGCAGATGGCGTGGAGGACTAAAACACATAGGACCTCCTATGTGTTTTTTCAGTGAACAAGAAACTGGCAGCCTCTGCATGTCGACCATCGCCAACGTATCAATAAAAGTAAAAACAGTCAACTTCCAAACGAAAACGATCAGCATATATAATGGACTCCCATAAGATGATGGTTTTCCTCGGTTATTTTTCAACGTGCCGTTGGAGAAAGCCTAGCCTGTTAACAAGAAAGATTAATATCACCAAGAAGCTTAAACAAGCGTAATTCACATCATCGAAAGATTTGAAAAGGCAAAAACATATCTGGATTCCGGAAAACTGAGGCCGAACATCAATGAAAGAAAGACAAAGCAAATCAAGGAGTCTGCTGAGAAAACCCTTTCTGATACGGTACGTTTAAATACATGACGAGAGACCTTGCTTGAGTGAGAGAGAATCGTAGAGAAAATCGTAGATTTGGAGGTTTGGAAAGAAACCTTGCTTCGTTTGATCACAGCGGATCACGGTTGGATTCGATAAAGAAAGTTGTTGAAAAAAGATAAGGTCAAACTCGGACTGTAGTACCGATGATGTCGATAGCTTATTCCAGTAAGGATGATTGCTGCTGTTATTTTTCTCAGATGTAAGTTCAATCTCTGACATTTGATTTCATTCTAATTATTTTTTTATTATTATTATTTTTTTCGTTGAACTGGGTCACCACTCCGGATAAGTAATAGTATTTGCCAAAGTGAGCTACAATGGCGGCGTTTACTCAGATTTTTGTCAGAACGAAGCCAAATTTTCGGCGAAAGTGAATCGAAAAACTATTTTGGATGACATTGTGAAAATCCACCTAGAAGGCATTTTTTGCTCTACTCAACATAAGCTGAATCTTCAAAGTCACCTCTTGTCCAAGCAATGGAAAATCATTTCGTGCATGTGATGCATGCTGCAATAAATGGAAGGATTCATTTCAAACTATTTGCAAAATTTAAACACCCCATGAAACAAAATGAGAGCTTTTGAAAAATATTCGTATAAAAAACTGTACTAAACGCAGCCTTAAAAATATTTCTGCTGAATTATTTCATAGTATTCCATACACGAGAAAAATGCTTGCAGATTTCAAAGCAAACATATTTCATATTCTGAATACCTTGAATAACAGCCCAGCATCGAAATTAATTTAAATTTTAAACACTCGAATGGCCTGATGGACAATTTTACAATTTTAATTACACGGCTCCGAAAAATTAAGAAGAAATTATGGCAAAAAAACCCCTTTTCGTTTCGAACTGATTAAAGCTTTCGTTATGGTTGTATCGGCAGTAATACACTTTGCATTGATGAAGCGCAGTCATTGAACTACTGGAAAATAGCCAAAGGTGGCCAGGGAAAATAATTTTCGGAATTAAACGAACTAATAAATCAACAACCATGAGAATATTGCAGGTTCATTGCAGGAGCATGAGGTGAAGAAGCTTGACTGATATCATCGCGTCGTCCTCAATCACGCTCCGGCCATTAGCTTCCGTGGCAATAAATCCGCCCATGACTAAGGTATTTAACACTCCCATACGTATGTCTGCTGCTGATAGTGTTTCGAAGCAGACCAGGACGCTGATTTCATGGATAATCTCACCTGAAGATTTTATAGTTGAACATTATTGACTGCTCTATTCTTGGTCCTTTGTGCACGTTGAGCACGATTCGTTATTTTAATGGGGCACTAAATTTTGAGCATTGCTCTAGTTTTATTGCTAGTATCTAAGACCGATCAATTTCAAAAGGCAAACGAGCTATAAAATAAAAATAAAACACTGCATAAACAACGTTTGGTACGTCATTTGGCTTTGGGCACAACTGTGACATTTACAAAAGCTTTACGA
Organism: Nemotelus pantherinus; assembly: GCA_963978885.1. Lineage (NCBI taxonomy): Eukaryota > Metazoa > Arthropoda > Insecta > Diptera > Stratiomyidae > Nemotelus > Nemotelus pantherinus. The sequence goes on from OZ022263.1 coordinate 35,051,292, forward strand.
GTATGAAATTGAGTACTTTGGTTATCTTAGCTATTACACATTATACTATTTGCTACATTTTCGCTCAATGACGGTTTTCATGTTATGATGTTACAAAAGAAAAAGAGTAATTCGAATGTCAGCAGGTAGTATTTATTTTTCATTAAACTTTAGAGGAATTTGGGAGATAACAATGCTGAGTAGAAGCTTATTATACATTTTTTTCCCCAAAATGAGTAAATGTTTATAAAATGTAATAAACTTACCAATGATGCCACAAACAACGGTAATGTTTGTGGCCCTCGGGCGTATATAAGGAACTCCTCGATGGTGCAGTTAAATGCAATATTCGATGGATCACAGGCAGGGATTTCGATGAATTCGTCGTCATCGTCGAAGTAAGAACTGGAATTGATCGGATCGAAATCGGGTGACGCTGTTGAAGATAAGAGTGCAGGTATCCAAGCATCGGCGAGTGTCTTTATCGTTGATGCCGCCGCAGATAAATCTGTGAGATTGGCCGTTAGTACACTTTCCGAATCATTCAGGGCGTTCAAAGCGAAATCGAATGGGGCCACGTTCCGAATAAGGATGCTATTCATCTTCGCTCGTATGCATATTAATTAAGTTAGTTCCGATTTATGTACCCCCGCCGCTCCCGTTATCGTATGTACCAACGTTTGTGTTTCAAACGCCGACCGGCCAACACCTCAACAAACGCAATTATTTATTCACAGCACGAAAACTTGGCACTTTAAAATGGCGACGTAATGCTTTTCACAACTGGGATACGGATGGACTGCAAACTATTTCACGGTATCTACGGCACTTAAAATTAATCTTTATTACGACAAACTAGTCAATTTCCAATACATTTTAAGTGGGTCTACGAGAATCTCTAAGTGTAATTTGACTAATGCTTGCAACTAAATGCACATAATTTAGAAGGCAAGGTTTCAGGCTTGAAGTCAACTTTTCGTCGTTTCATTACCGCGGCAATTATTAAAGGGCTATAACGTCTGGAATAGATTTAATAGACAACCGATTTCAAGCTATATTTTCGCGAAAATTGACGAAAATCAAATACTTTACGCAGTATCTCAGAATATTCTCAAGGATGCAATGCTTATTGCTCCAGTAACGAGACTCGTGATAACGTCAAACGGTGTCGCGATACAGATGTTTTCTACAGCTTCTTCATCCCCGATGTCTTTGGTAGCTCTGATAACCTGAAATATTTTGATAAGAAGATAAAAAATGGCATACTTAAATATGTACATGCAGAGTACGTCAAACAAACAAGCATCATAAATTACAAGCAAATATTTGTGAGAAAGTTTTTTTTGTCGTTGGCGAAGAAGCAGAACTACTGCAATTTCAAGCGATAGTTAATCTATTGGCCGAACAGATACTTGTAACCTATCCAACATTTAGACGGTGTAAACACAAGCACGTTTAAGAAGATTGTTTTTAGAAAAGAAAAGGTAATCGTATGCACTGTGGGTAATCTTTGGCGCATGAACCATGTTTTTCAGATAGTCACGCGAATGAAGATTTTCGGTTGTTTATGGTGGCGTAGAAAGCAGGTGAACTTAAATCAAATTTGATAAGATTTTGCAACGTAAATTTTCCGCGTTTACATGCATATAAACTTCAATTTACAAATTTGTAGGCTTTATATGCCGTTGAGAAATTAATAACCCTTCATAAACTCAAAAATGATGTTGTAAGATTGATTAAAATCTTACCTGAAATTAAGAGTAATTGTCAACCAAGTGAAATATCATTTATGTAATATGGTAGCAGGTTTTCAGCATAGGCCTTTAGAATCTTAACAAATTGCTTTGGAAAATGATATACAACCGGGTCTATACTGCATTGAGATGGGGATTATTTTTCGATTCTCAAATTTGGACGAAACTAAATTTCAAGTATTTTTTTAATTAGTTTAAAGAAACTGCCTATCAATTTACATATGAAATCATTTGCCGAAAAAAAAGAAGGTAATATAACTCTTGGCATCTTTTTCTATCAATTTCACCTCTAAACTGACTAACAGTTACTAGCAATCCTAAGCGGAAGTTGGATTCATGTCTGGCAACGCATTTTTTTCATTGCAGTATGCGCAATTCTACTCAGTTATCATTGGTTGTGAATTATAAAGAAGCAGACAAAAACATCCATAAAACAGTATGAAAATGTATATACTTAAATCGGTTACAGAAGAAATTCAAGATTAGCTATGAGTTTGAACATGATGTCTGACATGTATGCCGCAATTTTTTATATTTTTCTTATCTGTCAGTTAGGATAACACTTGCATTCGTCTATTTGCTTCCTTTACGTTTTTCTAAGCCTACAAATTTAAAAGTAAAAGATTTCATAGCAAATAATCTACGTTAAATTGCACTAATTGTAGTAGTAAAAACAACATATCATTTTATATGTTTATTTTGAATGACAATACAAAAACAGTGCCAGAAGAAGCAGGTACCTGCAGAAATTGATTTGTTGAATTGAAGTCACAAACATAATGTGAGTTTAAAAAAAAACTACAACACAATAATTAACTATACATGAACGATACAACTACTTATATGCTAAGTTTTATAATCGTCCAGTAACTTTGTCGGTTAATAGGATAGGCGAGTTGCGTCAAATCCAGTAGTTCTGATTTTTTGCTGACTTGCTTATGATGTTGCCCCAATGAATAATCCAAGTTTGCGACCTCGAGCGCCGAGCACAACCATGTCAAAATCGAAAAAAATCGAGAAATTTTCGACATTTTAGTATGGAACCACTGTGGCCAGATTGGGCTATTTCCCGCCAATTGGGCTATCTAAAATTTGAATTCGCGGGACGTTTTTTCATTTCGCGGGTTGGCGGTTTTTGGGCTATCTATTTTTATGAAAAACTATATTTGGGCTATACAGCAAAACCTACTAATCGGGACACTATATGAACGAACCACCTAAACAATTGAGCTATAACAACACCGCACATAATAATCTTCAAAAAAAATTTATTCTGTAATCGGGCAGCCTTTAAAATTGGACCGTGAACCAGATTAGCTGCACAAAAATTGGCTTAGTAGTATATACTTTGTAATCGGACCAAAAACGGTTTTCAGATCAGCATGAAAAATTGTGCAAAAAGGAGTTTTCCAGAAAAATATCTGTTCAAGGTCAAGAAAATTGTTCGCATAGTTTCTGCATAACTTTCTGATGAAAAATTATTTAATGTGTAGAATTCGGTACGTTATAGATAGCTTCAATTTTATTAGTATTCTGATAATAATAAAATATTGATTTATTTGAGCATTGTTGCATGTTTTCCTTTTAAGCAAGTATGAATGCAATTTATTTGATAGTTATGATGTAAATATTTGAACGTTTGTTCAAGCAACGTCAAACCACTGAAAAAATCTACTATGAGTGCAAAATACAACGATCTGAGTGTTCGCAATAAGTTAGTCATCCGACAAACAATTGCTCATCCAAAGAAAATCTGGCGATAGCTTTAAAATTAGTAAGAGTCACGTGCATCGTATTTAAAAAAAAAAACAACTAAGACGGATATTAAATAACATTGGAAAATTATGAAGACACTGGGAGAAAGCGGTTGAAGCGGTTACAATACTACCAGATGGATAAATTGTGGTATTAATGGTCTTCTAAGACACGCTCCAAAAATTTGCCAATATCCGGCCAGATACTTCATAGTAGAGCCCGTCAAATTACAACAAAATTAAAACTTTGTGATTTCAAGGCATCAAACAGAAAGCTAAAATCCGTTAAAAAGGACTACAATATTCACTACGGCACGCTTTGTGGCGAAGAAGCTGATGTTGATTTAGACTCAGTTCAGAAATTTCAGTCACAACTAAGAATATTAAATAAAATACCTATTATCTTGATGAGACAGGAGTATTTTTTAGAACAACACCTCAAAAATCACTACGTCTTAAAAAGAAAAAAATTACATATGGAAAACCTTGAAAGAAACGCGTGACAGTTGCAATGGAAGCTGCATAGAAGAAACCGAAAGACCAAGATCGTTGGGAGGAATTGACATTACACACAACTTGGCGGCCTAACATAAAATCTTAGTTGACGGGTGCTATTTTTAAAAAATGGATGGACACTTGATGCTGAAATGCAAACACATAACCGAAACATCACCATCTTTTTTGATAAAGCTAAATGTGATAGCATTGATAATCTGGAAGACATCAAGCTAAATTGTTTCCACCTATTTACAGCCCTTAGAGTTATACCAAACATAAAATTAAATTACTGCACTTATATGATGGGCTTCATATTGTAAGCTCTGGATGATACTGAGCGTTCTCCAGACCCTATAAAATTAGTTTCTACATTTGGAGCTCTCTGGTAATAACAATCTGCATGGAATAAAGTGTCTTACAATCTTACAATTACAAAAGTGTTTTTTGAAATGTGGGTTTTCTCGAAATCTGAGGGTCGAAAGCGGAATCTTGATGAGAGTTCAAATTCAAAGTGATGATAATTCAAATTCAAAGTGATTAGAAATCAAATATTCCAGCAGACATTCAAAATTTGGCAGGATACGATCAATTTACGACCGCAAACGAATCTCTCCCGAAAGATTGAGTAGATGTCTTTTTTAAAGGATGATTATGTTTTTTTTAATTTTAGGCCGAAGAAGCCATAGAGGCTTTTGTTAATTCCGATAGTGAATTCAAATCGCAGTCATTTCAAATTCAATGTTTAAAAATTTTTCATTTTATTTCAAAGCACAAAAAATTATTTTTTAATTCAAAACTTGCGTTCATAGTTTTGAATGTATGAAATCGGATAAAATATTTACATTTTAAACAAAATATTCAGCCTTTCTAGCTATTAAGACTGTTTCTTATACTAATTGAACTTTTGTGCCACCCAAATTTGCAAGTTGTTTTTGCAAGCTTTTATTTTCTTTGTTAACATTCTAGGACTTTTCTAAAAATGTCCACACAGTTCCTGTAATTTATTCACATTTTTCCCTTTTCAAATAAAAAATACGTAAATTTTATCTGTGTATGGTATCGAACATTTTTACATTTTCAAACGACTTCTGTGCTACAATTAGAGCATTTATGTTACTTCGCACGCGTTTTACGGATTTAAATATTATAGTTTAATCAGCTTAGGGGGAAAATACATGTAACTGCTAAAAAAATTGATTTTTTTTATTACATCAAAATGTTCGAAATGCTCTAAAAATATACCAAAAAAAAGTTTTGAAGCGATATTCGTATTAGTTCTCGAGTTATAGTCAGTTATAGGCAGCGCGGCGTTCCCCAGGTCGGTCGAGCTATAGAACTTTAAACGCGTTTTTCTCAAAGTAGTACCTTCTCAACTGCCGTACAAAACATCTCAAAAAATATTGAACCGATCCGGCTCATATTTATACCACATCTACAAAAGAGTATTATCTTCTCGTTGAACCTACATGTTATTTTAATTTTGGAAAAATAATTTGTTTATTAATGTTTAAAACGTGATTTTTTTGAAAAATAATCGATTTTTTTGTTTAATCTAAAATTAATGTAAAAATTAAATTTTTTTAAATAAATTTTATTGGTTCGCCTATGAATTATACATCTCATTAGCATTTTTACTAATGTTCGAAGAACATTAGTATTAAAATCGATTCGGCCAAAAATTCATATTTCTTTATATATATATATATATATATCATCAAAAAATTTCAGTGAGATAATCTCGGGAACGCGCCATCCGATTGAGCTGAAACTTTCAGGATACATTGGTGTATATGCAGAATAGGTCCAGGTCTCTTTAAATGTCAGTTATTGTTAACCTTTTGGCGCCGGCGGCCATTTAAGTGATATTTTTAATATACCTATTATTTCGTGCACAAATAATTTTCGCAAAAATAAAGTTAACGAAATAAATTTCTAACGTGTTTTACATATGAATCGGATAATGCTTTGGAATTTTTTAACCCTATGTGTGCGCTGGGTGCCTAAAAAGAGGACGGGAAAATTTAAAATTTTTTAAATTTCGATAACTTTTGACAGAGCTATTCAATCATTACGAAATTTTCAGGACATATTAATATTATTTAGTTGAAGATTTGTGTAGCTAAAAATTAGCGTGCTAGCAACCCTGTAGCTAGGGCAGGCAACGAAAGTGAAAACCTCCAAATCATCGTCTCTCTTGAAAAAATGCCGTTTCTTCAAAAAAAAGCCACTCATATATAAATCTTGTGCTTTGTTTACATAACCAAAAAAAAAAAAAGATATGGTATAACGGGCACGCCTGGTAACCCTTGCCCAATTTACTTATATTTTTAGCATCCAAAACTTCTGTTCACGGAAACTCACGATCCGATGAGCAGAATGAATTGAAATTTGCAAAATGTATTGGTCTTAAATAGGACCAGGTCTGATAGAAGTGATTTTGAAATGTGGGCGATTCTGTGCCAGTGGTGCCATCTTGAAAAACCATTAAAAAAGATAACTGTTTTTAGCCCTATAAATTCTGATTGAATCGTTCGATTTTGACGAAACTCACACAATTGCTGGACCTTACTTTAAGCCACGTTTGGTAGAAATTTTGTTGAAAAATTCGGTTGGAGCTGCCAGCTATGATAATTTTGGTGTCTTCATTTTGAAAAAAAAAATTTGGAAGTGAAAACATTCAAACCATCGAATATTCAAAAAAATGTCCGTTTCTTACAATAAAATCAATCTGTATATAAATCTTATGTTATATCTACACGTTCAAAATAAAACTTTGGAAATTTCATGTCGGACAAGAACGGTAACCCTCTCCCAGTTAACCTATATTTTTAGCATCAAAAACTTCTATTCACGGAAACTCACGAACCAATAATCAGATACAGCTAAAATTTGCAGAATGCATTGGACTTAACTAAGACCAGATTTGATAGAAGCGATTTTGAATTGTGCGCAAGTCTGTGCCAGTGGTGCCATCTTGAAAAATTACAAAGAAAAAAAACTGCTTCTTGCCCTATGAAATGTGAATAAGTTACCAGATTTTCATGAAATTGGCACAGTAGCTAAACCTAACTCTAATCTCTGTTTGGTGGAAATTTGGTTGAAAATTTGATTAGTGCTGCCAGCTATGGTAATTTTTGTGTCTTTGGTTTTGAAAATTCGCTCAGGAAAATGAAACTTTTTGCACTATAACTTCCAGTGCAGTCATGAAATCAATACGAATTTCATACAATTAATGAAACCTGTCATAAGCATTATTCAGGCCAAATTTGGTTGAAAAGCCACAATAGGGTTGCCAGCTATTGTTGGTTTTGTGTTTAATTGCAATATCTTTATTAAGCGGTTTTATCGTAGAATTTTCAAATGGTAATGATATTGTAGTGACAATAAACAGCAAATATTAAGCTTTCGATCATTTGAAAAAACTCGCTGCAGGTAACCCTAAATTTCTTTATACTCCTATAACTTCGAATGTAATTAAACAACGTGAAGCAGATTTGATATATTTTTGGCTTTGATACTGGCGAAAGGTTGCCAGCACGAGTCGGTTGTGCTACTTTTGTGTCAATAAATGCTTACAGTTAGTATACATACCGGAAACATTTACAATGAAAATAAATAACCGATGTTACAATTCGCAAAGTTCTGCAAATTTTTTGGATCGCAGCCCCAAACACCAACTTCAGTTACAGTGCTGCAGGCACTGAGCATTTTCTTCATTGATGTTATATGAGATGCTGCTTTCAAAATTATGTGAAATAAGCAACTGATAACGAATATAATTAACCCGTGTTTTGCTCTCATAAACGTTGAAATTCATGCCAGTGGTAATATCTGAAACCTTCCACCATATGAGTTATAATGCATTCTTGAGACGAAAGTAACACGTGGCATTTGAAACAGTTTGCCCGTAATAAGCAGCACATGTGGTGGAATATGCACTCAAAACCTGCTCGATTCTTCTACTGTTCTTCGAACATAAGTGTTTCTAGCGGTTCAGGTGCGCTAGAGTTTTTTTTCTCTGAACGTTGCAAGTTCCCCGGAAAAGGCGTTAAGTTGTACGAGGCTGTTTTTGATGTGTTTTTTTCATTCGCTCGCATCGAAAAATTATTAAAAAAATATTTTCATTTACTGTGAGACATGTACTTTAAGGATTTGATATTTAAAATTTTCTGAATAAACAATATATATATTTTAAGTCAATCTGAAATTAGCAATTTTTTTTCGATTTTACATGTATTTCCCCCCTTAAATGAATTAATTTAGTTATAAATCTGGTGTGGCGGTTTTTGGGCTACAAATAAGAAATCTTGGCTATTTTGGGCTATGAAAATTTGAAATTGGGCTATATTTTCTCGCAAATATCTGGCCACACTGTATGGAACATACTTTTACGGGAGCCTGTTTGAAAAAAACGAATAGAAAAATGACATAAAAAAGCGTTATCAGAAAGCGTTCCACGAACATTGGCTGTGTTGGTGTGTGCTTGGTTGCTATAAATAGCGTGTATGTATGTATATATGTGTAGATATATATATGTATGCTTATTTTATGTATGTATGTATATGTATGTATGTGTGTGTGTGTATATATGTGTGTATGTATGTATGTATATATTTTTATGTACATATATGTATATATGTATGTATATATATGTACGTATATATATGTGTATATATATATGTATGTGTATATGTGTGTGTGTATATATATGTGTATACGTATATATATGTATATGCACACATGTGTATATATGTGTGTATATGTATATATATGTGTGTATATATGTGTGTATGTATATACATTGTACATACATTGATTACATATACATTAATTCCGGCAGTCCGGTCAAGCAAACACCCGATGGTGCAAAAACGCTTATCCAGATATCGCGTTTGTATTGTTGTTAGGCTCGTAAAAGTATGTTCCATATTTTTCATGTTTTAGCCTGGTAAAAATGCGAATCGCGAAGCGATTCGGACGGGTCCAGGGGGGCGAAGCCCCCCGTCGAGGCGCGTAGCGCCAAGTTTTTTTTTTAGTTTTTACCAATTTATACCATAAAGGACTTGTTTTATGATAAAATGCATACAGTAAATTTTTAGACTTTAGTAAATTTGCTACAATTTGAGACCAGAACCTTCTCTGTAGACCCGATAGCTTCCAATATACAGCCTTTTAAAATGTATTGATTTTTTTTAATTTTGAATTTATCGGCAATAAACAAAAATATTATTTTCTGCAAAAAATTTTAGTGACGAAAATATAATAAAACACAGATAATGTGATAAAAAAAATATATACAGAAAAGATTGCACTTACATTTGCGCTTTTTTTTGTTAGGGGAAGATAAAGTTCAGGTGCGAGAGCTGCTGCCTATCGCACCCTCCCACTCTCTCCAATGCATCTCACTCCCTAGACCTCAAGGAAAACTATGGGACTATGGGCAAATTTGCTGACAGCAGTTGGTCAGAACTTCCAGGAAGTGAAATTCAAGCGTAAAAACAATGTAGTGTCTCTTTCATCAGCCAAACGAACTATTACTGTGGGTGATGGATTGGTAACTGTCAATCCTCTAACATTATTTCACCGATTATGTGTCCTTAAACAGTGACATGAAGAATTGCGAGAGTTTTTCATATACGAACTGTCACCAATCTACATGTCACTATTTATTGAGGAGCGGATGAGAAAGGGCACAGAATCAACGTTGTATTCAGCATTTCATCCTGTAAACTTAGATGAGAGCCAAAGATAAACAAAATTTGTAGTGGTGGATCGAGGACACCTTCTTCACAAAGCTGTTTGGCCACGAAGCTCATTATTTGGTACGATAGCCGACAGATACAATGTGGTAGTTATTTTTCATAGCTACCCCACAGACGCTGCACAGAAAACAACAAAGAGCTCTGAGCGTTTTCGAAGAGCTTAGTACCACTCATCTCCAGAGATTATTTTTGATGAGAAAACTATAGCGCTGGTTCCTAAAGAGTTTTTGTCAAACGACCAACACCAAAATTGTTTCATCAACCTGCTGACAACGAAAAAAAGGAAATAACAGCATTCAAGTACTCCAGGTAGCGGAAAATGCTGATAAACTTATCATTACTACAGATGAGATGAGATTACTACGATGACATTGACTTGTTAACCAGTCTAACTGCAATTACGAACCAACATGAGATTTTTTTCAATAAATGTGGAAGAGGAATATCATCAGATGTCATGTTTTCCAGCATAATCTCCTCAAGGACCTCATCGATACCAGAAATTTTCCTTTTCATCCATGCCTTCAGTGGTTGTGACTGTGGTTGGTCAAGGGAAGAATCCAAACTTTGAAGAGAAAGCATCAATTTTTCTCAATGCCACCTTTACAACTGTTAAGATAGTAGCAGTAGGAAAAAGAATAGCAGTTGCTCTGTACGGAGCCAACCCCAACACCCACAACCTTGATGCGCTGCGGTACCAGCGATTTGCCAAGGCAGCGGCGAAAGTCAGCTTTAATCTGGCCAGGCTACCTTCTTCACGAGATGCTGCTCGATTTCACTCCTTACTATCAGGTACAAATTGTCCTTGAGAAAACATTTGTTTTAGCATAGAAAACGTTTGTTTTAGCATTTTACACTGAGCCCGCTCTACTGGGAGTGGATATTCACCTCAGCCATAAAATGGTGACCAGAGACGCAGCCACACAACATCTCCTTCGGATGATTTCGTGTGGCTGCAACAAGGTCTGATAGAAGTGATTTTGAAATTCGGGCGATTCTGTGGCAGTGGTGCCATCTTGATAAATCACTAAGAAAAATAACTGCTTTCAGCACTATAAATTGTGATTCAGTCATTCGATTTTGACGAAATTCACACAGTAGCTGAACCTTACCTAAGCCACGTTTGGTAGAAATTTGGTTGAAAATTCGGTTGGAGCTGCCAGCTATGATAATTTTGGTGTCTTACATTTTGAAAATTCGCTGAGGAAAATAAAGCTCTTTGCCCTATAGCTTCCAGTACAGTCATGGAATCATAACGACATTCAAATGACAAATTAAACTTATTGTAGGCAATATTCAGTAGAAATCTAGTTGGGGAAAAACAATGATAGGGTTACCAGCTATGGTTATTTTTGTATTTTTTTGCCACATCTTTAGTATGCAATTTTCTCATGGAATTTTCAAATCCTCGTATTCTTGTAGTGAAAATAAACACCAAATATTAAGATCTAGAAAATTTGAAAACTTTTGCGAATGGTAGCCCTAAATTTCTTTGTATCCCTATAACTTCCAATGCAGTGATCGGATCAATACGAAACTCGCAGAGCAGATTGACTTCAACGTGAGGCAGATGTGATGTATTTTTGTCTTCGGTGCTGGCAAAGTGCTGCCAGCACGAAGCGTTTTTATTATTTTCGTACCAATAAATGCTTGCATTAAGTATTCACATCGCGAACACCTGGAATGAAAATAAGTAAACAATGCCCCAAACACTTTTCTATCGCTGTAACTTTCGATGAAGTCATCGAAATTAAAATAAGATTAGGGTCTACGATTACTTAGGGTGTAGTAATCTTAAGAAGGAAAAGTAGCTAGTGGTAGAATACACACGCAAAATCTACACAAATCCTCTACTGTTCTTCGAACATTAGTGTTTCTAGTGGTTCTGATGAGCTAGGGGCTTTTTTTTTAGCTGGTCACGTTGACACACATAGCACATCAGGCATCGTTACAGCAACGCGTTCAAAACATGAGTGAATTTCGAGAAGGATCCAAGCCCAGTACTTGTAGTGTATATGCGCACTGGCGAATTGATGTAGTTAAGAGCTTAATGTAGGAAAAGCGCTCATAAAAATATTTTTTTAAAGCAATCACTTGCACAGAATATTTTATCAAATCAATAATTTCACACTGCATATACTTGACTTAGTCCAGCTCTGTCGACCTTGCCGTCGCTGATGAAGCATCCGTGTACAGTACTAGTGTTACATTGATTAACGTACAGCTATTAGCATGCTTTTTTCCTAGCTGAAGGTGGCGTAGAAGTCAGGAGAGTTGTGCAGTGTTTGTCTCTAAAAAAAAACTAACAAAAATTGCCAGCACATGTTTCGCATTAGGAAAAAATCCACTTTGAAAAAGACTAAAAAAATTTGGTACTTTAGTTTAATGGCAAATTATTATATGTGTGCAAGCGCAAATAGTTCTAAGAATCAACGAATTAAAAATTCAGCAATTCCAACATTTTACGGTATTCAATTACAACTTTGGTAAATGATTTCTGGAGTGCGGTGGCATCACACAAGAGATGTCAGGAAATGCTAGAAAGGAAAAACTAAAGTATCCAAGAATATAAGTATAAAAAGCCATGGAAACATATTGACCTACCAACTCCGCAAAAAATATCGTAGGAAGTGTAGAAAATATGTGGGGTAGAAGACAAAAACAAATCCTGCCTTGTTAAGCACAGAAGGCACCACAGATGTCTATTTTAAATGTATTTTTCAATGTGAGCAAAGAAAATTGAATCAGCATATTGAACGATTCTGGTAAGAACATTGAAAAAATAGCATTAGAGCATTCAGAAACCAGAGGCAAACCTGCTACAAAAGGTGTTTAATATCACTATTGTACTGTCATTAAATGATTGATACACCAAAAAGACATACTTGCATAAAAATAAATTTCATTCTCACAAATTGTTTGCCTAACATAAGCAAATAGTAAACTCGAGTTCAGAATTTAAATTGCATTGGAAGTTTTATTTTCTACAGTTTCATTGCCAGCTAGTGCTTCTTTTATCATTTTGAAAGCACGAAATGTACAAAAATAAAACAATCGATTCGCAACGCTTTCGAAATAAATTTTTGCAAACTTTTACGAATTCTCACTCTGGCTTTGTAAATAAAATTCACTTTGCATCATTAAGGCTTCTAAAAAATGATATTGTGTTCGTGTATTTGAATAGTTTCCGACTCAAAGCAAATGAAAATGATTGAATTGTTTTTTTCTTTCGTGAATTGGCATCCCACTGCAATCAGCCCAACAGAATGTATGAAATGAATATTAATGCAGATAGTTGAAATTTTTTTTGGCTTTTCATACCACGGATATGTCAGAAGATATCTCCTTGAACTCAAATTGTAAATGAATTCAGTTAAAGCTATTAAAATGACCCATTTATTGAGTTCAGTTGATTTGATTTCTTCTAGCGCTCGAAACTAAACTAATTGACCGAACGACAAATTTTCAAATTTTTTATTTTATTTATTATTTCTACATATTTTTTATTTTATCTTTTTTAACTTTATCTATTACCGCCATATTGAACTCGGGGTGGTGGAAATTTGAAATGGGCAAGGCAAGCGTATATTGTTTTGTGTTTGCAAATGTTGTGAATTGCCTTTTTTGAGTTAATCGCGAGTTTACATAAAATTGAAGAGTAGCTGTAAGCGATTAAATTTTCCCAGCAAAGAGATTATCATTTCCCAATAGTCTTGCAGAAGGTACTTTTTTAGCTGCTTGGTTTCACCAGAGTCATATTTGAATACCTAAATTACTTTAAGGGGTTAGTCCACTGTTAAACTGCTCCAAATGACCTTTTTTTTTAAACAGCTACCAAAAAAAAACTATTCAAGAAATCGATTTGAAATTTTACATGCATCTTAATTGAAGTTAAGAGTTAACATTTTCATTGGAAAAAATTATTAGAAAACAAAATGGCGGCCACCCCAATGGATCGCCGCAGCACCGCCGAAAAATAAAAGCAAATTGCGCCTCGTAAATTCCTGGACAAAATAAGCATCTGCGAACAAATTATCAAAAATATTTCATTAGTTTTTAGTATAAAGGACTGCACGGGCCTAAATTTAGAGCCCTAAAGCGATTAAAAAAAATGTGGTATACTTTTGAATCAAAAAAATTAATAAAAAAAATTTTTTTAATCAAAAAAATGTTTCCCAGATCCACAAAAAATTTTTTTTTGTTCTAAATTTAGGCCCGTGCAGTCCTTTTTACTCAAAGCTAATGAAATCTTTTTGGTAATTTGTTCACAGATGCTTATTTTGTCCAGGAATTTACGAGGCGCAATTTGCTTTTTTTTTCGGTGGTGCTGCGGCGATCCATTGGGGCGGCCGCCATTTTGTTTTCTAATAATTTTTTCTAATGAAAATTTAAACTCTTAGCTTCAATAAAGATGCATGTAAAATTTCAAATCGATATCTTGAATAGTTTTATGTTGGTAGCTGTTTAAAAAAAAAGTTCATTTTGAGCAGTTTAACAGTGGACTAACCCCTTAATTTTCTGGCTGTCCTTGCGCTTAAATGGTGTCAAGTTTTCCAAAAATTCATTTTTCTTCTGCATCAAGGTTTATCAAATTTCTGGATCTATCTTAGAAAATTTGACCCTAATTTTACCTATCAGTTCTGTTTCCTTTTTTTGTTCTTACTTCTTAGCTATTAAACAAAACGTTTTTTCATCTTTGTAAAATGTAGCAAAACGGACAATAAAATGAAAATATACGAGCAAAACAAGAGATTTATTTCATCAGATGTTTCAGTTTATCAAATATTCTTACTTAAAAGTCTGTTCTGCATAACTTTTTTCTTTTAATATTCAAGTAACAACCAATCTGTGAGAAACTCTTTGCATACCTAACGTCCGATCCTTTTTCGGTCGACTGGTTTTTTTCCGAAGGATATCATTAAAAATGAAATTATGCCAATTTCATTTCATAGCTGATAAAAATCATCCCAGACTGTTAGTGCAACCACAAAATTTTGAAATATTGGATGTGTAACGCCATACTAGCATAACCTCATAAAAATATATATTCTTATACATGCACATCCATAAACCTTCACGTAATTCATCTCCATTATGATATTTCGCCGGAAAAAAATTTGAATCCATTTGCCTTAATCTAATCCATTATGCTACAGACTATTTTCGAGAAAAGTACGGTCCGAAAGTTGAATGGTATAGACGCTGAACATGTATGAAACGAAACAAATTGATAGCGGAAGCACATGAGCTGAATAGGCTCATTTTATTCGATTTTTGCCGACATACATATGTACATAAGATGTTTTGTTTCCGAACCAGAATACTAGTAAAATGGAGTTGATAAGACTTTTTTTTTGGAATGGTATGGGGCGAAGCGTTTTATTTAAGTATTTGAACTTTTGCCGAAACGATGCTGGGACATGAATTTCGTTTTGCTCTCATAGCGAATTGCGTCAATAATGGTAGCTGAAAATAGTTTCGTTCTTTTTGACAATAGCAATCAGCACTTCAAAAGAAAACGGAATATATTTTGTACTTACTTGACTGGAAAAGAAAGAGCACTTAGAAATATGTAGTAAAGTGGAGAAAAAATGTCAGAAACATTTCTTATTTGCATGAAAATTTAAAAAACCAGTAGCTTTCATATTTTGAATCACAACGATTCAATTTAAATAGTTGTATTGATGTTTCTAGTTGATAGCTATGTGGTTTAATATACCATTTGGTATACTTTCATAAATTAAATTTTCTTATAGAAATCGCCTAGATCTCCATCTAGCGTATCCAATTAATTTTCAATTTTTCTAGTTAACACAATATCATTGGTACGATCACAAACATCTTGAGTACCAGTTGCTGAAAAAGTTAGAGGTACTGGTCTCACGGTATGATAGTTTCTGAGCACAAAAAGTGCATTGTACAGAGCAATGTAGCACTTTCAAAGAACGCGTGCACACGTAAAGGCTTATCACGATCTCTTACGGGTAAAAATGTGGCTTCACTGGCTAGAAAAAGTACTTCGTGGGCTCGAGTAATACTAAGAGCACCCACACTAAGTGTGAAATTGAGACCACACTGGGCGCAGAATTTGATTTCTGATTGAAGCGATGAACTTAATACTTTGATGGGGTGCTAAACTACAAGTAAGATTATCATTAAGATGTTCTATTAGCTGATGACATAAGAGGGCTGCCATCCCCATTCCTCAAAGAGACTGTCCGTCTGATCCAACAGATCGAAAACAACAAGTCGCTAGGAGTCGATTTTAATATCAGCCAAACTAATCAGACATGCAGGGACTGACAAATAATAGCAAATGATAACAAATAAAATATCGATGAACGGGTTTCTATTTTATGGGCTGAAGCTATTCTTTCTATTCCTGGACTTCAAAGCCACCTATTGCAGCATGGCGAGTGCAAAGGATTTCAATATCCTGATCAATTCAATAAGACTCGTAAGGCTGACTATGACGACTGTCCAAAACAAAGTAAAGGCAGATTGTCCTTTACCGAGACTATCCAATATTACATAATTTTCAATATTATTCTGACTATTCAATATTACGTTCTTTTCAACATGACGCTGAAAAAAGTTATTCAGGATGGTAAAATGAGTATGCAGGGTAACATCTTATAAGCATAAGTCAAAAATTGGGTGGACTAGCCAATTTTTGACTTATGCTTATGACGTTGATATCAAGTGCCAAAACGAATAATTGAGCAGATGTTGAAAAATAAATGGCTGCACATAAGTGGAGCTAAAAAAATCAAATGGTTTCACAAAATGACCAATATCACTTCAAAAATATCCAAAAAAAAAAACATGTAGAAAAAGACACCGAAAAATTTTAGTTACCAAAAGATAGGAGTTGAATCATTCACTAATCTAGTGTTACGCAACAATATTTACTCTTAGTTGACGTATGCCAGCAAGATAGGTTTGTATCAAATATTTAAACGAGTAGACAAAAAAACGTTTCGATTTAGTGATACGAAGAAAATTTCATATCTAAATGGCCCAGCGTTACAAATTTTTTTGCTGCCTGTATTCTGGTCAATAAGCCTTTGTACACGAGATACCAAATTTAGATTTCTAGTATACCCAATTTGTTGAGTTTGGGCTAAATATGATTGTAATTGTGTGTACTTGATAGTTTAGTGTAAAAGTAGGCGGGTTCTGACGATCGCTGTTCACTTCGAGTGAGCGTTTGTACATGCAAGTAGAACACGAATTGTTAGAAGCCAACATATCGAAAGCAAATCCCCATTTTCGAGTGTATGCATGGGCACGCGAAATCTGGATTTAAGACCTGTTTAAAACTGAATTTCCTGAAGACAAACAAATTTATACGGCGTTCTTACTCACACACACACACAGAATACTTAGTCCAAAACCGGTATATATACATGAAAATTGGCCGCAAACTCTCAATATTGAGTGGACTCCAAATCCTAATTTGGCATCTCGTGTACAAAGGCTCAATGTCAAAAGACACAAATATTGACAAATATCACTAGAACAAAAGTATAAATGTAACTCAACAATTCAAGTTGATCGATCGGCATCAAACTTGGCTTGTACCGATTGTGATTATGGAGACTGCACATGCGAATAGTGACAAAATGGACTGGAAAAAATCAAACATAGAGATTGACTGCTGCAATGAAGATTTCAATCGACTAAAGGTGCAAGAACTTGAATAGGTTCGCTGGTCGATGGTTCCGAAGCATTACCAAAGGCACGAATGAAAGAAAAATTCAGCTCAATTCGAAATGAATTTGAAATGAACCCACATTGAGCTTGTGAGCAAATGAACTAGCCCAGCAAACAGTTTAGTGAGCGTTCACTAAAACGAGAGTTTCTCGACAATCAACAGATATATCCTTCATACGAAACCGACCCTGTTCGTAAAACGATACGCAGCAATAATTTTGCTTAGGATGACCGACGCAATAAATAATGCAAGCCATGTGTATGTGCCATATGGGCTATGCGGCTCAGTAGTAGATTTCACATCGATTTTTCTCCTAGTTTGGGCTGTCAATTCGTCTGTACTGAACAGTGTTCTTAAATAACGATGTTTTATGTTCGTCTTTAGCAGCCATTCTTCCAGTCTTTCAAATTTACTCGACTATGTGTAAATGATTTTACCTCATTTTCAATGCATAAAAGCTAATCATTTCTACTATTATATTTCTACTATATTATATTTCTACTATAAGCTAATTGATATTTGATATCGTTAAAACTATCGGTAATAATTCATAAAAGTATTACTTTTAACGAGTATATAGGTCATATATACTCGCTAAAAGCACATTTTTTCTAACTCATTTACGAATCGTTAAAAATGATTCTTCTCGGATGGCCATTTTAGTAGAACCAATGAATCGTTTTCGATTCATTTGCGAGCTCGTTAATGACAAAAACATTCGTAAAATATGACTCTTTTATGAATTAACTACGATGCATTTGGTTTGCTGGGAAATGATATGTACATATATCAGTGAGACATTTAACTACAACGACATCTACAATAAAACCTTTTTCAGATTATGAAAATTTTTCCGCTGAATGATCGTTTAAAACCAAGGTGTTACAGGTTTTCATGCATTATCCGGAAACCTGTGATTTTACAAAGGATCTTTCGAAGGATATTTGACCCCTGACATAAAGACGAATGATTTCTTCATCTGTCCAAAGCAAAGTATTCGAACAATATGGTGACCGCCAATTAATTACTAAAATTAGGTTCAAAAAGCTCTGTTGGGCAGTAGTGGTATTAACAACCGGTTCAGAAAGTACACGGGGCAAGAGTTTTGAAGAAGAAAACATGCCAATCCAGGCCCTTTTTCAGTATAGTGATGAGATAATAAATTAATGGTGAGGATATCAAATTGGATTGGTTTATCTGAAGCTCTTTACTACAGGAGGCCAAGAACAGATTACCAGTTGTTGTGCCGTTACTGATGAGGATAAAAATCTAAATTAATTTGCTATTTTTGGATTTGGTATATTTAGGTATATTTATACAATAGTTCTCAGCTTCAGCAATTCTCGAGAAACTCGAACCATCTCATAACGAACCAACTGAGTAAACTCTATTAACTCATGCGTCTTCCACCAGGTGTTGAAGCAGCTTTCGAAGCGAAATTTGCATTATTGGATCTCGTGACTTTTACTGTTACATAATATTTATAGTCTCTATCTCAAGTGTAATGTTCTTCCCTATTATTTCAAGCCTACAAAAGAGCCATCTTTGGAGGGTTCTTAGCTCAGAGTAAAAATTTGCATACATACCATCAACAAATTCCTCATCCAAGTGGAAATCTTACCATAAAAATAAACAGATAGCGTACTACTACCTTAACATCATTACTCCACTCGACTGAAACAACAGTACTAAATCATTTTCGGAATTTCAAGCTCTTCTCCGTTGACATGTATTATTTCCTCGTCACTAGTTTCCTCGAAATAGAAAATCATTTTGGACAAGCCTAGAGGCAAAGTTCAGCCTCTGGATATAGGTTACTCGAAGAACGGAAGCACAAAATATCTCACGACAACTTATTGATTTAATTGTTTTCCTACCCGCTTGGAAAATTTACGAATAACATATGAGAGGAAATCCACTCTGGCAGTTTGTCGGAAAATTTGATTGGAACGACAACCAGGGCTGACAGCTCTCTGCATGTGTAGTAGATATTCGATGAAAAGGGATCGAAATGTGTTGCCGATAAACATCGAAACTTTAGATCTCAAATGGTATGAAAAATATTGAATAATTCATTTGCCATAAAAGCATGAATTCGTGGACAATAGAAAATATTATGTGTGTTTTAAAAACTATATTGATATATTCCAAAGACATGTGTCTATAGTAAATATGAAGAAATAACTGTAAACAAAACAAAGTCTTTATGCCCTCCTCGCTGTCTTCTGTATGAAATGAAACTCACAAAAGAGGATGATCTTGATTCAAGCCATTTCATTAGACTTTTAATTACAATTGGTGGAAATGGTAATAAATCAATTTCGTATTATTTTATAATGAGAATAGTATGAGAGTATTATTTTATAATGAGAATAAAATTTTGAATTTTTTTGAACAGTAAACATCCAACCTTACTGATGGATGCATCCAGTAAATCGAAATTCGTAGGACAAGTTGATTCTAATGCAAGGCAGCGTTGACATACTTTGGCAACGACTCTGACACGACAAAATGACGAAAAATACCAATGGTAGCATTGATCATTTTGTGTTACATACCAGCATCATTTTTTCGTTTGATAAATACTTAATATAAATAAATATATAATTAAATTTGGAAACTTTTATGAGTGGTAACCCAGAAAATATTTCCACTCTCATAACCTCTGATACAGCCATCGGATCAACACAAAATGAACAAGGTTGGGTTAATCTTGACAAGAAGCAAGTATGATAGGCTTTTGGTTGCGGTATCAACAAGAAGTGACCCGCATCGGCCATATTTGTCAATTCTGTACTGAAAGGTGCTACGGCTGAAAAACATCCTACAATGAAAAACATCCTGTAATGGTAATAAGCGGTAACCTTCAAAATTTGTCTTTTCTTACAACTTCCGAAGCAATCATTGGGTGAAACAAAGTTTGCGGAATGGGTTGACTTCAAAAAGGAGCAGATCTAATAAACATTTCATGGCGGTGACTGAGCAATTTACCTTTTTTGTACTGAAAAATGCTAGCATTGAATTTCCCGATGCTCAATGTTAAATTTGATTAACGGGACATTAGTACGAAATAGTGATATCGTAGTAATTTGAACTATGTAAAAACCAGAACAAAGTCCAGACATTTCGTCTGCTTTGCTTAAAACTAAGTTATATTTAAAGAGAGGCTAAATTATTTTTTTTACCGATTTAACGGTATGATAGGTTTATGGTAGCAGTACACAATGAATAAATACATACCAAATATAAGTAGAACTACTCCAATGGTAAAATAATGACAGCTCTGATGCCAAAATATAGTATCTTTGTTGCTATACAAGTGGGTACAGACATAATATGGTACCTGTCATCATCAATGTCGGTGCAAACACTCAACAGACAGTAACGGATTCACGGTCTTTTCGCTTGGGGTTCAGTTTGATATGCTTGTATGTGTTAAGAGCTAAACAAATGTGAACGTTGTAATCATATTTGCTTTTTTATTGTGCTATGTTCACAATAATAGATGATTTAGAAAGGGATTTGTGTTGATGTTGCATATAAATATTCGTGATCAAGTCAGATGTTTTTATTCATAACCAAAGTGTATATTTAGTTGCCTTAAGGTGGAGGAATTCTCCAGGGCATGTCACTTAGAATGCTGGTTTTCAAAATATTTCAACAAAAATTCATATATGAAGATGGCATATTTGGAACGCAAACTAACCGCCTCTCATTTTATACTCAATGCTTTCAATTTTTCGTACAGTATCGAATTCACCAATTTATAATACAGGTACGAATACGTTTAATCCCAGTATGTAAAATTCGGAACTCAGAATAGTTTGTGATTGATCCAAACAAAAATAAGCGAAAGAAAGTGAAATATAAAAAGCTCTTGAAGCAAATAAAAATCAATGGCTGGAGTACGCTTATTGATTATTTTATGGAAAACTTATCATTTAAATAAAAAATATCTAGAAAAAAAATATCGTTTAAAAATGTCTACGGAAATTTCAAAAATAAAACTGATAAGTCATTTAGAATTCTTTCAGTTCTTTCAGTTTCAGTGAGTTCGGACAGATTCCGTGTGAAAATCTCTATGGTAGGGAAAAATTCCAAATCCACTGGGTTGATGTTTTATTTTCTTTAATAAGTATTTAAACGGCGTTTTTTTTAGTCGTTTAGTTATTTTAACAAAATTTCTGTTAATTTTACAAGTTGACTGTTTGTTTGGCAAATTGACTGGATTAAACAAGCTGATTGATATGGCGGTCACAATCGACCACCGGAAAACTTTGATTGTACACCCGGTGGTCATAAACGCTTGCCAAGCTTAAGTCAAGCCACCCAGCGAAAAGTCAAAAATCGATAAATTTAGCAAGTAAGTGTGTCAATTAAATTACAAACTTCAAAAAGAAAATGAATAAGCATTGCTTAGCTTTCTTATAAAATCCAGTTGAGATTCAGTACTATCCGCGTTTTTTTGCACCTATACAAATCAGATTAACGTAGGGCTGCAAAAAACCGATCTCGAGCAGAAAACATGCTGTGTTCAAAAATGTTGTTGAATTCGCTGAGCTTTCGCTTAGGTTGGTTGTCAAATTAGAATGACACATAGAAAACGCCCGAATGAAATCTTATCTAAGTTTTAATTGAAATCAGAGACGAAACTTGCATATGAAATAGTCTACAATATAATGTGCATTGAAACACTCAAAAATAGTCTGCACACTACAAGATTTGATGTAAAATAATTGCTATGCCGATCATTCAATTCAAACTGCCAGTTTGACAATAGTCAATAGCAGTGGAACGAACCATTTAGAACACTCTTACTGTTATCAGAACACTCTACATGTAAGCCCATAAACAACCACTGCCTAGCAAATTCTGCTCCAGTGACGCCACATGTGCAGGATTTTATTTTTGTATTCAATATACTTAACGAAATATGAGATGCTCGGGTGTGGAAAAAAACGCACCTATTAATTCATTCTGCAGATCGAAATTTAATAGAAAGAATTTTAATTTGATTTTAATTAAGAATCAGAAGTACTCTAAAATAATTTTTAAAAACTATGAAAAACTTTTGATGAAAAGTACGATATTTTCACATGGAATTCGCAATGAATTCTCCAAAAAAAAACTGAATAGGTGAACAAAAGCTTTCAAGAACTAAGGAGGGAAGCTTTGAGCACGTTCGGATTTTTTGTAAAGTTCAACTTATGCCAGTTTCAAAGAATGTTTAAGAAATAAGTTAGCGAATCCGATAGTTTTTTTCTCACTTTCTAAAAGAACTATTAATGAAACTTCGATTTTTGATTACTATGTTGTCAAATTATACGATAAGCACGGGTTACTTATTACTACAATTATATTTATTATACCTATTT
The DNA here is from genome assembly GCA_963978885.1 of Nemotelus pantherinus. Classification (NCBI taxonomy): domain Eukaryota; kingdom Metazoa; phylum Arthropoda; class Insecta; order Diptera; family Stratiomyidae; genus Nemotelus; species Nemotelus pantherinus. The sequence continues at coordinate 35,074,131 of OZ022263.1, forward strand.
AGAAAACATTCCGACCACGGTTTTGGAATGAAAATATTCAAAAGGGCATCGAAGATTACATAATTGTTTCCTTTGTTGGCACACTCTTCTAAAACTAGAAAGATTTAGAAAAAATTATTCGAGCAGTACCTCTTTCACTCATTTTCGGCATCTAGAACATCTGTTCTTAGCTCAGCACGGAAGTATGTGCAAGCAATAAAGCGTAAAATACTTTTATTTCTGGCACATGAAGGCAATGAATATTTTCGAATGTATTGCAAAATCTGAAACCCGGAGTAAATTATGTATAATAACACGCAACCTCTTATTTGTCATGATTTTCTTACTCCACTTTTTAGCCAACTTCTACTACTGGACTAGATACATCTGATCCATGTTTTAAAAATGAGCAGGTTCTACTCTTCCATACCCCAAAAACAAACTAACGTGGCAACTGACGTACTAAATAATTATACAGAATCACAAATACTCAGCCCAAAATTAAATCGAAAAAAAGTTTAGCGCATCAGAACCGCTAGAAAACTGTTTTTTAAAGAAATTATCTTTGAGTGACAAAGAAATGTGGAAAAACGATATACACTTTTTTTGTAGTACCATTCCTTATCCAAACCAACAAAACCCAACAATAACATAGATGATGAAAATGTTTAGTGCTGGCAGTACTTTTCCAACGAAGCAGCAATAAGTTTACCATAACAAGCTCATACTCAAATCAAGCTCATACTTAAATCAGAATTTTAGGGCTACCACCCTCAGAACTTTTCAAATTTTCGAAACGTAAGTTTTTGTTTCTAATTATCATTGCAGGATCTTTCCCATTTACAAATCTAATTACATAATCACTTAGGAAAGAAATTCCAAAAAATGACAAAAATGGTCATAGCTGGCAGCCCTTCAATGATGTTTTTACGTAATTCCTACGACATTTGGTTCACAACGAAGTCCATTTTCTACATGAACTTTGTTTTGATTTCATGACTGGACCGGAATCTATAGCGAAAAAAGCTTTATTTTGCTGAGCAAATTTACAAGATTTAGAAGACAAAAACACCATAGCTAGCAACTCTATTGGAATGGTGGACAAAGGTCAAAATTTATCAATCATTTGAATTTTTTGTCAAAAAGCAAAAAAAATTCAGGAGGGTTGATGATTTGACGGATTCTTTTTCAGGAGCCTGCCAAAGCTTAGTCAACATCAATACGCTCTGCGAATTTCAAGATGATCCAATGTTTCTGTCAGAAGATAGGACAAATCAAAATTTGAAAAAAGTCACTCAGCACCCACACACGGCTCAAAAATTCCAATTTTTGATCATAGGCAAGCTTAAAACATAATATATTTTCATTCCCAATGATTTTTATAACAAAAATTTACACTGCATGGAAATATAGGAGTTCATGGAAATTCACTAAAATGCCCGCTGCCGCCAAAAGGTTAAAGATATCTTAATTATGTATATATACGAGTTCAATAGAAAATTTTCTTCGAAAATCAGTAAAAACCCTAAGCGCATCAGAACCGCTAGAAACACTAGTGTCCGAAAAACAGTAGAGAGTTTGAGCAGATTTTAGCACACTACTGATTTTGAGTGTGTATTCTACCACTAGCTACTTCTCCTACTTAAGACCAATACACCCTTAGTAATAGTAGACCCTAACCCAATTTAATTTCGATGACTTCATCGAAAGTCAAAGCGGTAGAAAAGTGTTTTTTGGCTGCCATCCGAAAAATATCCAGATCTTAGAAAATTTAAACATTGTATACTTATTTTCATTGCAAATGTTCGCGGCGTGAATATTTAATGTAAACATTTATTGGTACGAAAATAACAAAAACGTCTCTTGCTGGCAACTCTTTGCATCTTACATCTGCCTCACGTTGATGTCAACCTACTCTGCAACTTTCGTATTGATCCGATGACTGCATTGGCAGTTATAGGGATACAAAGAAATTAAGGGCTACCATCCGCAAAGGCTTTCCAATTTTCTAGATCGTAAAATTTGTTGTTTATCTTCACTGATTTGAAAATTTTATGAAAAAAATCGCTTACTAAAGATATGCAAAATAAAATACAAAACCAACCATAGCTAGCAATCCAATCATTGTTTTTCCAACTAGATATCTGCTGCGTATTGTCTACAATAAATTTAATTTGCCATATGAATTTCGTTATGATTCCATGACTGCACTGGAAGCTTTAGGGCCAAGAGCTTAATTTTTCTGAGCGGATTTTCAAAATTTGAGACACCGAAATTTAGCTTCAACCAAATTTCTACCACAACTGGCTTAGAATAAGGTTCAGCTACCGGCTGAATTTCGTTAAAATCCGGTGACTGAATCAGAATTTATAAAGCCAAAATTATTTATTTGTCTTAGCGATTTTTTCAAGGTGGCACCACTGGCACAGAATTGCCAAAATTTCAAAATCGCTTCCACTTAGTTAAAAAAAATACATTCTGCAAACTTCAACTGTAACTGATCAGTGGATCGTGAGTTCCCGTGAACAGAAGTTTTTTATGCTTAAAATATAGGTAAATTGGGGAAGGGTTGCCGTTCTCGTCCGACATGGAATTCCCAAAGTTTTACTTTCACTGTGTAGACAAAGCGTCTTCCGAAACTACAGGAATGCCAACGCGTTCATACATAACTATATAATTATACAATTTAGTAACACTAATACGTTCTGTAAGCATTATAATTATTCAAAAGCTCTTTCAAAAGCTATCGCAATTCAAAAAAAAATTCAAATTTCCCCGATCTCATTTTAGGTACCTAGCGCACACACAGGGTTAAACATTTCCAAAACCTTATCATATCGTTTTTAAGAACAAGTTCGGAATTCATTTTGCATATCTAAAATATAACTAAAATGGCCACCGGCGCCAAAAGGTTAAAGATAATTAGCATGTGGTGAAACCTGGACCTATTCTGCATATACACAAATGTGTCCTGAAAGTTTGGCGGATGGCACGTTCCCGAGAAATAGTCACTGATTTTTTTTGATTACATATATATATGTATATATATATATATATGTATATATATATATATATATATATATATATATATATATATATATATATATATATATATATATATATATATATATATTTGTATATATATACATATAAATGTATGTATATACATATATATATATATATATATATATATATATATATATATATATATATATATATATATATATATATATATATATATATATATGTATATATGTACATGGAAATATGAATTTTTGGCCAAATCGATTTTAATACTAATGTTCTTCGAACATTAGTAACCAAAAGTCGAACGAAAAAAGCCACAGGAGCCTACACATTTGGTCTCGTCAATGGTAAGCTAATTGCTTAAGGGGGTATTCTGGTCTAGAAATTTGATCAAATTGATTTTTTTTCGTTTGCATATTTTCAAAGTTTAGACCTTTAAGAATAAGCTTTTAACAAGATTTTCGGAAATTCGAATTATTTTTGGAGTTACAGCTATTTTTGTGACATGCCAACTAACTGCCCGAAACGAGACTCCAAGTTTTAAGCGCGTTTTTCTCGGAACTACTTTTCTCGATACGGTTGACATGATATCTCTAGTTGTAAGGAACCGATTTACGTGAAATTTTGCACAAACCCTCTTAACACTATTGGTTCTTGTCTGACGTAGGGATTTTTCAAATTCTTTTTTCTACTATTTATTAAAAATCCCCAAAGTTAAAAAAATGAGGCAAAAAACCAACTTTTTTTTTACATGGACGCCATTTTGTGAAAAAAAAAGTTTTTTCAAATCGCCTACGTCAGACGAATTTCACATTTTTCTTATTACAGAATCCACCAAAAATGTATGTTTCAGACCACCAGGAAGGTTGGAATCATGTCAACCATGAGACAAGTTTTTTTTTTAGCCTTCACTTCGTCGGCCTGTATCTTTATCAATTTTTATTTTTTTTATTTTTTGAATACATTTTTGTACTTTTAAAATGTTAATAGACGACTGGTAAAAAAATAAATACCAAAAATATTTATGGTTTTTTTCATTGCGTCCGTAAAATCACCTCAAAATCGTGCCTCTAGACCAGAATACTGCCTTAAATATGGCTGGCATTTGACTTATTGTCGGATACGAACTTTTCCAAAAAGCAGCTCTGCTTTTTATTCTAACAACACTCTACGTCTGAGCTTAGTCCGAAACTCTCGGATCAGGTTCGGATTCTGAAAAGCTTTTATCAGTTAAATAAATTCAAATGAATAGCTCAAATCTAGCAAATCAAATTTGCCTGATTTTTCAGTCGCAAAATTAGGATAGGGATAAAAGCTATGGTAACGATTGTTGAGTTGAGATGCCACCATTAAATTTACTTATGACAATAATCTTGTAATGAAAATAAACACCAAACGTTTCAATATCGAAAGCTTTGAAATTGACAAGCTTGATAACTTAAAATCATTCCACTTATATAACGACTACCATTACATTTTGATAAACAATGAAAATAAATAACAAATGTTTAAAATTTGCCAGTTTCAGCAATTTTGCGGATGATAGCTTTAAAAATCTTTCTAACCCTTGCTGGCTTCAATGCGGTCATCGGGAAATTTGAAACTCTTGCATTGTATCGAAGTACAAGACCTTCAGGTTAGTCATAATAAGGAGCACTTTGGGTAGGAAATACATCCTAACTCCACGCATTTCTTCTACTAAAACTCGAAAATCAATCTTTCTCGCAATTACTATTTGCTGGAATTTTGTATTGTGCTGTTACTCTTGGCAGCAGTTTTTTTTTTAAGTTAGATAGTTCCTTACAATGGGGAAATATTGTTTTAATAAAGTATTTTTTTCCTTTGAGTGGAATCGACGAAATGGTTTCCATTGATTGTTACTAAGCAGTTACCCTCGAAATAAGAATACCACTCTGATGTATAAATCAAATTTCTCAACATTGAATGATATAAGCTGGGTTTGAAATTTGCCCGTACTGCACTTTACCATAAATTCAAACTCATTTAGCTTTATTCTTTAGTAATTTATCAAATCTTTCATAAGCAACTCTGCTTTTATGAAATCTAAAAAATGTTATGATGACATATATATTTATTTAACTTAGCTATAATGAAAAGAATTAAGCCAAATCACAAGCAACAGTTTCGTGCACGTCACGATGATAAAAAAAATTAGCTGGTAGTTTTCTGCTGGACAACTAAGTCCGTATAAGTGTTGTTTGTCGATTAAACTGTGCGCGTGCAAGTGAGACATGTGTGTTGCCGTAATGTTTTCAAAAATAGCAATGAAGACACATACCGCTTGCCGGTAAATTAAACAAGGCAATGTTTTCGTAAGCAGTCTGAAATATACCGAATCTGAAAATTTCCTTGGTATATAATTCAAAAGAGGGTATCTGGTTTGTCGATGAAATCAGCTCCAATCTTACAGTGCTGTAAAATACGGCCCTCAAACTCATAATTTAACTTCATAATGAGCAAGAGAAAATCATGTTTATCAGCGACTCAATGATCTTTTTGAAATGAATAAATGAATATGGAAATGAGCTCGTCGTGCTCACGATGGACTAGCACAATGTCCACTTGGGCCAACGGAAATAGCATCTTATTAGATTTTGCTCTCTTGCCAGGAAAATAAACAAACCTTCGAGCATCAATCTGCGCAAGTTTCATTTTCCTCTAATGTAAGAAAACTGTATTAAATTTCATCTTCTCTTAACTGTTTTTCGATTTAAAAACAAGATGAGAGATTCTTTCGCGTTTATACCTTTATTAAACTGCCAAGAAGTCGTGATGGAAACGGAGAATAACATTTACTTTGGCATCAGCATTAAGTCGGAATTTCATTTCGTTGGTGGAGTAAGGGCAGTAATTCAGTGCATGCAATTTCGACGTAGTAGAAGATTGATACGCCAAGTTTTGTCTCGGTTTACCGTTTTCGTTGGCGTGATTGCGAGTGGTTGTTGTTTAAATTTTCTGCACTCACGTAGCTTGTCGCCATTCATCGCAAAATAAACACCAGCTAGCTATTTGCATAATTTGACGATGATACGCACCAGGAATGTGCAAATAGAGCACCGGAAAAGCAAAAGAAATTATTTATGGTTGGTTAGCTTTATTTTTTTTTGTGTTTGTTATAGTATCTTTATATTGAATGATTCAATGATAGCAACTGCTTGATGGACATGCATAGATACATATATAAATACAGAATAGTATTCTAATTATTCTAAGCACATATTTATTCGCATGACTGGTGCATGTATTAGACAGACTATTGTATCTATGAAACATAAATTTGCTGAGTAATGCTGTAATAGAGTGTGGCTCAAAAGTTTCTTCCTACATCAGTTTTTAATTTTTGTTGACAAAAGCAATTCAACAAATGTTGTGTTTCCATCATACATACTCTTACAGTTAATAAGATATGAGGCTACCGTTACTCTCAATAGATTCGAAAACAAGTCGCCCCAAAACGGTATCGTATCGAAATCCCGAATCACAAAATTCCGTATGCTTCGAAATTCCCGTATTCCAAAATTCCAAAATACCAAATACTGCATTTCAAAAATTCCGAAACTCAAAATCCCGAAATTCAAAACACCGAAATTCAAAATCCGCTGGAATGAAATCCCATATGAAACCTATTCATATAGTGGAATAATAAATGCATAGTGATATACATTTTTATTTAGAAATAAATTTCAACACAAGGACATTTTATGATCAACTCTCTACTAAAGGGACATAGCACCTTCAAATTTTTAATAAATAGTTTTTTTTTTGAATGAATATGTTAGAATGAAGCTTTGAAAACATGATTTCAATAATATAAAATTGAAATTGTAAAAAAAAAATGTGTGCGCGCCAAGGTAATTTTTTCTATGATTTTCGTTTACTTCGCTATACCGCTACATCGACTTAGGCCAAAGTGTAGAGAAAGATAAGTGAGTCAACTCCTTCAAAAGAAGCAAAAAAAGTTAGCCTTGGCAAAAAAAATTAGCTGACAAAGATGCTTCTAAGAAAAGTGTTGAAACTTCCAAAAAAAAGGTCCGAAAAAAGTTCAACTGACTAAAATTAATGAAAAATTTATCGATATATAATAGCCTACCTATACGACGAAATTCTAATTCGGTTGAAAACATGCGCAGGGAAATCTGGGCAGCATATTAACAAAAAATTTCAACTGATGAGAACCCTCAACACTCTTTTTATCCTGTTGGAGGCACCTGGTGGTAATGCTTTAAGAAATTGCAAGCATCCTCCACCTTAAGATGATGAAGTACAAGAAATTTTTAAAGCTTATTTATGAAGACTTATCATCAGAAGATTTCTTAAAGCGCTGCTTGGGCAATTTTAAACAGAATAATAACGAAAGCTTTAATTCTTGTATTTTGAATTTGGCCACAAGCATACTTGTTGTGGAAAAAATATCATAAATATGGCTGCAAATATTGCTGTATGTACATTCAATGAAGGATTTATGGCTATCTTGAAAATGATTCAAGTCATGGAAATTACAATTGGCCAACGTGCGCTGGAACATGTAGAAAATAGAGAGGCTGCAAGAATCAACCAGGCGGAAAAACACTCGACTGAGGCATCTAAAGAGGCCAGAACTGCTCGATGGATAAAACATATTTAGAAGAGGAGGAGCATGAGCAAAAGAAAGGTATATTGTATGGTCCAGGCAACGCAGATTAAATTTCGGTAAGATTTAGTACAAAAAATATTGAATTTTAACTTTAAAAGCGATTTTCACGAAACAACCTTTTTCAAGTAGGCGTGCATGAATAAGAAAAATGTATTTTTACAATCGTTCTGAAATTTTAACACATTAATTTGCACATGTTGATGCTCAGAATAAACTACGGACGAAAAAAATGGGCATTACATTTTATTAGTTATAACCGATTTCTGGGGGAAAAATGTCGATTTTCGAAAAAAAACGCCTCCATTTTGTTATTTTCAAACCAAATTTTTTTTTAAAGTTCATTCTAAGGCCGCTTTGATGCTGATAAAAAACCCCATTATTGTTTTTTCCAGCCTTTTATGAGGGTTTTAAAAAAAATTGTAGCATACGACAGGGGGCCACCAAAATGTTTAACAATTTTTTTTATGTAGTATAAGGCAAATAAAGTATATGTACAAAGTTTCATTAAGATATGTCTTTTTACTCAATTAAAAACTAACCTTTAAAAAAAAACATTTTTTTTCAATTTGAAGGTGCTGTGCCCCCTTAAGCTTCTCCTGTATTACGATTTAAATAAAACATGGAACCGATCTCGACGACTCATTACCTCGCCTTATACACGAACGAAAGTAATCAGTACTCAACCCGAAACCTACTGATCATTGCTGAATAGAAGAACATAATATCGTTATGGAGGATAAATATCATGAAACACAAACATGATTTGAGCATTAAATCAGGCGCGGCGCTTAATTCTATATTATGCAAAACTGCAGAATTTTTAATCCAGGATTTTGTAATACGTGATTTTGTAGACGGGATTTTGTAAACGGGATAGTGTAATACGGGATAATGTACCCAACCCACCCAAAACTATCACACATATTATATCATTCGTCTTCAACATAGCCTCTTTATTCTCGCAGGGTAAAGAACAAAAGAAGAATTCTCCATTCTTGCGAAATAGAAAATCCTTCTTCTTCGGTATCAGATGTCTAAATACTCTGTCCTATAGTAAATCATTAACATGTTCGATTGGTTTAATGTCAGGAGAATTAGCATCACCATGATCAAAATTTTATCTGGAAACAACCTTCTGTCAATGAGACATTCTCAGCAAACAAATAAAATATTACTCCTTTGTAAAGATCCAGTTCTAATAAAGCTGCATCTGGGAGTCTTGACGAATAAGATGAAGTCCTTCTTTCTACATGATTTGTTTCCTTCTGTGACCATTATTTTGAGGTAAAATATCGGATTTTGCACTGGCTGAAATATGCTTGGATCATTCGTTCTCTTTATCTATTAGGTATGATTACAAAAAACAAGTATATCTTTAACATCCTTTTTTAGAATCGGATTTACTGGGTTCACGTGGGCGTGTCTTCCTCAATTTTTCGATTTAACGGACCGTTAAACTGTTGATCAAGATGTTGTCTTCTGTCGTTTTAGATAATTTTCGATTTGATTTATATGTAAGTTGACACTCAGCGTTAAGGTCTACACGTAGATAAATTTGAACAGGCCTCCAATATCTGATCATTCTTTGGTGTAAAAGTGAAGTTCACCTGTCATGTTGAAGGTGACGCAAAAAAAGGCATTTCTTAGACCGATGTTGACGTTGAGTAGTTTCAATAACGCTCCAGCATCCGCACTCTGACTTTGCAAGTCTCTCATTGCCAGCCTTATAAGTCTTTTAAAGATTAAATAATCAAGGTTAATAGATAAAAAAAAACGCTAGTGCACCAGAACCACTAGAGCACAGATTTTCAAAGAAATTGTCTTTGAATGACCAAAAAATGTGGAAAGACGTAATACACTTTTTTGTAATATCATATCAACTATCTCTTACCCAAAGTAACAAAAACCATTTCTCGACAGAATCTTCTATAATATACATAGATAATGAAATTGTTCAGTGCTGGCATCATTTTTCCAACGAAACAGAGTCTACTATATAAACTTCATGCTAAAATCAACCTATCCCAGCAAACAATTTAGTGAGCGTTCACTAAAAACGATATTTTCTCGAAACCGAGCCTGTTCGTAAAACGATACGCAGTTCAGTTTAATTCGACTGTGCTGAACAGTGTTCTTTTATAACGATGTTTTATTTTCGTCTTTAGCAGCCTATATTGCTTTATTCTTCCAGTGTTTCAAATTTTCTCTACTATGAGTAAATAATTTTAACTCATTTTCAATTCGTAAAAGCTAATGTATTTGAAATTGTTAAAGCTAACGCTAATAATTCATAAAAGTATCACTTTTAACGAGTATATAGATGATATCTACTCGCTTAAACCACATTTTTTCTAACTCATTTACGAATCGTTAAAAATGATTCTTCTCGGTTGGCCATTTTAGTAGGACCAATGAATCGTTTTTGATTCATTTTCGAGCTCGTTAACGACAAAAACATTCGTAAAATTTGACTCTTTTATGAATTAATTACGATGCATTTGGTTTGCTGGGATCCTTTGAATTTCTTTCTCATCAAGATAAATGAATTTTCAGTGAAACGAGTATAACACTAATTTTCTTCGAAAATCAGTAAAAAACTAGAGGTCTGAGCATAAGTTCGAGCAAAAAAGCTCTAATCTGAATTGTAGAGTATGCACGTCTTTCAAAGTTTCTAGAGATTCTGCTTAGAAAATGGAATAGAGAATGTGTCACCTACAGCCAGCTGCTATTAGCCTGAAATATATAATTCATATGCTGCTTTTCCTTTAAAAAAAATACTACCAAGCGCAGATTTCAGCTTTTTCAGAAATTGGGCCAGATAAAGAGTGATAAAAGCTACAGGTAGGTGGTATCACCAAAATTCAACAGATTGTATCGTCGGGAAGGGAAGACTAAGTGCACGAGGATTCAGCAACCGCGCATTTTGTTACATAGTCCGGGGAAATCTAACATGGTGCTTCGGCAAAATTAGGGGAAAGCTGAATTTTGGTGTGAACCTTGGTACTGGCGTGTTGAACAAAATGTCAAAAGTTCCCATCGATCCGAAAGACATCGTGAAAGGTCACCAAAAGTGACCTTTCCTCAATATCTCAGTAATGGTTACGTCTTTAGAATAACTATGTATGACAAATTTGTAGCTTAACAAATTTCCAACAAAAAAGATTTGATAGCTTTTTCCTGTAACCATAACCGTTTTTGAGATATATTGATTTAAACATTTGTTACTAACAGCATTCTCTTTCTCTCGACATGTTAATATTATCCGATTTTAATTACGACTTGGCATGTTTGTGAGTTTGTTTTTCTATATTTAAGAGGCACATGAAAAAAAACATATGAATAAATTTATCTACCAGACTCCAGGGTAGGTGGAAAAGTGTGCTCGGAAAAGTTTCCCCCTCCCCCTTTGCCATATAATGGTATCCCTGAGCATTCATCCCAAATCTTCAGAAATGAGCTCGTTGCCTACTCTTTGCCCACTGTTAAACAAGATAGGATCACTTTTTATCCTGTTAATTGCCTATTATTGACATCGCAAGACCAGCCCTACACCCACACCCTACCCACCCCCGCAAACGAACCATCCCGAAATAACCGGGTTTTTAGTTTTTTTTCCATACCGTCTTATCCCATGAATGATCAGGGAAAGGTCACGTAATTTCAGGTGCAAATTGATTTGGAGATGTGCCATGTTCCTTTGGCGCTATGCAGTCATCACAGGATTGGTAAAAAACTGATTATTCGGGGATAATCTGCAGCGGGTTGAGCTCCTATAATGTCAAGAATGAGCGTTTACTAAATTATGCCATGATATTATCTTGCTTTTTCATACTCCTAGGCCTATGATATGTTACAAAACCTATTTTCACCTGCAATGTTGTTGTTTTGTCCTGCGCCTTTGTGGAATACCCCATACATGATGCAGCAATACAGTTTATTTCCGAGAAGAGAGTAGGGAGCAGATGTCCCTACAAGTTTTATGGCAAAGGGGGGTGGGTGGTGGTGGGAACTTTTCGGCGCACACTTTTCCACCTACCCTGGAGTCTGTTAGATAAGTTTGTTGACATGTTTTTTTATGCGCTTCTTGAACATAGAAAAACAAACTCACAAACATGCCAAGTCGTAATCAAAATCGGATAATATCAACTGATGATATTTTGCTCGATAAAATAATATGCTCTGTAAAAGATGTTAGTCTGCGTTGAGAAAGAGGATGCTGTTAGTAAGAAATGTTTAGATCAATATATCTCAACAACGGTTATGGTTACAGGAAAAATTTGTACAATCTTTTTTGTTGGAAATTTTCTAAGCTACAAATTTGTCATACGTTGGTCTTCTGAAGACGTGACCGTTACTGAGATATTTAGGAAAGGTCACTTTTGGTGACCTTTGACCCCGTATAAAAAGTGACGCAGCACTCGGATCGATGGGAACTTTTGACATTTTGTTCAACACGCCAGTACCAGAGTTCACACAAAAATTCAGCTTTCCCCTAATTTTTCCGAAGTGTCGCCTTTTAATGTCGGATTTCACTGGGCAATCAAAAGGGTTTCAATAGTAGTCTGAATAGGGCGGTGACTTAAGATGACAGAAAACCTAGGCACGATTTGAAATGATCACACTATTCTTCTGATAATAAGGGTTCGTTTGGAAAAATTTTGTCACCACAAAGTAAAACCTGCTTTTCAAACAAATCCAAATGGCCGAAAATAGTAAATTAATCTTTTGGCTCCTTCGAAACAGGAAGGCAAGACTTTCAATTTGAATTTTAGCACAAACCCCAGAGTGAAAAGGCACTTATTGCATAAGATCTGCGACTTTTGTCCAAATGACGAATGATTGTTAACCAGTGTGCATGTCGTCTTAGATATTTTTTCTAAGGTATAAAATGACAGAAGGAGTCATTCGGTAGCTCGAAAACACTCAATTTATCCAAAAATTTCTACAAACCATTAAATTTATTCCTCATAATGTTCTACTTTATGAACTAAGATTACTTTTCCTGGTGATGGAATTGTTAATGTTATCCGATATAAAGTACAATATCTACACATCTGTGTCGGGATTGACACGAGTCGCTTCAAGTTTTGAAAAGGCGGCGGTGAAAAGAATCCAGAGAATTCGTACTGCATAAGAATGTTAATGCTTATCATATACTGTCGAGTTTCAAAGCTAATGGAAAGCTTGAGTACACATCAGTAAAGCAACCAAGTTTCCGTCTTTACCATGACTACTTATCTAATTTAGAAATCATCTTCATAGTTTCGCATTACTTTGACTTAATGAGCCACTTCCTGTTCCTATCCGCATTGCAATATTGTCGGCATACCACCATATTTCTCCGCTCACTTTTACGTCACAACTTCGCCCATAAAGCCCAATGAAATTAACAGCTCAAGTTCATCGCTCGTACGTGGCTGAGCTATCTGCTCATATTAACTTTGATGTACACGGAAATGATGCCGTCATAAACGCAAATCACTCACTAAACAATAGCATTGAAAAGACCACCACCGCAACCATGGAATTCACTATATCACTCACTGTCTTTTGTCTACTAACTCATTTATACATTCACGGCTACCAGTACATTTGTTAACTCAGTTTCGAAATATTGACCGAAGTCCGGGGTGTTTTTCAAAGAAGATTATTCCGCGAACCGTACTTTTTTCATCCGCGGTTATTTCCTTTCGAGCGAACGGACAAAAGAAACAGAGACACAGACTGGAACTGTAGGTCCTCAGAAGAGCGTCGATGTATCTGCCGGTAATTGTCAAAAACAAATAGAATTGGAAATGGGTCCAAATAAAGCCAATTGAAATTTAAATTACTGCCAGTTTCGGCTCCAGTGTTTTATTGTACAGTTATTCGGAGGCATTCAGTCGAAGTTGAAAGCATGAATTACCAAATATCCGAGTATCGTTCTCGTCAAGGACTTTCCGGATAAAATCCGACGCAAGAAGACAGAATCATGCAAAATTCATATTTTGAATACTGACCGAAGTAATTTGAATACTTCATAAAATCCATCTAAATTACACCCCCGTATGTGTGTACAAGATTTGTCCGCGAAAGCCGGGTTCTTGTGTTTTCTTCATGGTCTACGAATAAATTGTCATGGGTTTGTGCTGAGGCTTCAGAGTCTATAGCTATCACAGTGCCGAGTTGTGAAAATGGGAAAAATTGAAAAAAAATAAATTCCAAAGGATTTTCTCGATTCCAGAATGGAAGTTGAATTCATTCGGTTGCGGAAGAAAGTTAACTGTACTCAAAACAATAGATTGGCGATTGTTGATTATCTTAAGTTCTTTTAATTGATAGCGGAAGATGTTTATGAATGGATTTCAGATTGTTATAGGACTTCGCTTTTCAACATGAATAGAGCTGTCTAGTTTTCTCAAGACTTTTGCGATACACTCTGACTGTCGCAGCTTCCTCGAGGCGAGAATAAAATCCGACTATAATGCCGAAAATCGATAGATAAATTACTTGGAAGATACTATCTGTAAGTACATAAACTGCTTTTGTGATCTCGGCAGTGACGTACATATGTTCCATTAGTAGTTTTCCGCAAGTCTCGCAGTGAGCTGAGCATTTTTCCAATATCGGCCTCCGGGCACAATGATATGCTTGATGCAGATGTATTATGCGGATCAACGACGCTATAAAAACTATCACAGTGATGGATGTCAGCAAATGTAAACTCATGCCAGACTTGTTATGTTTGATATTTTCGCTTGAGGTACTGGAGCGTCTTCCGAAGGTTTTAATCAGATTTTGGTGCTTTTGCCCGAGTTCATGCAAATTCGAAATCGATTATTTGAATCGAGCTGGGGTTTTCAGTTGGAGCTGATGGTGAATAACATTAGTTGCTATGCGAGTATTTTGAACGTGGGCTGGGAACTTGTGTGATAGTTCGAATCCGCATTTATAAATTAATGGACTTGAGAGAATCATTTCGACAATTCGATTTATTGAGTAATTATCGTTTTTAAAACCCGAAATGCAAGTTCTTTGATGTGAAATCTTCAATATAACAGATATTGTTGAATCCACGTATGTATGTACGTCGTACATCAACTCATCAACGAAATCTTATTTATTAATCTTTAGATTTTAATTATTAATCTTTTTTTTAATCTTTAGATATAATTGTGACACAGATAGTGATGGGCAAAATGACTCTTTGAAGTGATCCAGCTCCGCCAAACTCACTCATTTTAAAGAGCTGATCTTTAAGAGTCATTCAAAAGAGCCATAAACTCAACTGATGTTTTTTGTTGTTTTAATAATAATAATAATAAGCCAAAATCTAATACAATTCAACAATGTCAAAATTTCACGTGAATGTCAACATGTCAAAATTTCACGTGAGCTTGAACTCAGTGCCAGCCTTAAGGCTGGTACTGGGTTAATCGTGAAGCTAAATTTTGACATGTCTCCATTATCTGGTCATTCTTTCGAGCGAAAATTTTGGCAATGGAGAAAAGCAGAGACACTCCTCATTTCTGACGGATAAAATGTCAAGAATTTCACTTTTCGATCGATTTTCTTATTGGAAAGTCATTTGCACTGCTCAATTTTCAAATTGAAACACCAAATGTCACTTTTTAGCTCGAAAGAATGAACTGCACAAACTAAATTGGCGTGAAATGATTGGAGATATGTTTCAGTGCCATCTACGTTTTCAAAGCGAAAGCAACTTCGAAGCAACTTTTCATGCTAAGAACAGAGTACAACTCTTGCTTATTTTCAAGCTAAACTTTCACCGAAACAGATTTCACGTGAAATTATGTATGAAAATTTCACGTGAAATCGAACTCAGTACTATGCTTTAAGCGTCATGCGAAACTTATCAACTCGCCAGAGCTTCAAAAAAGGTAATTTGTCACGAATGAAAATCGAGTCGGCCTTGTTAATCGTTAGCGAGCCGTAGGTGAATTCGTTCTCGAATCGCTTGGTATGCTGGGTTGTTACTGTAACCGCTTGCACATTTTATCAAACACACACAGGATAGAAACCCAAAACTAACAAGCCTGCAGCGATGCAGACTCCGCCCAATATCCCACAGCCAGCTATCATGGCTCAACTGTTCTGCAACATCAAAGAGCAGTTTCATACCATGAAGGACATGATGGAGAAAATGGTGCAGCGAATGCTCGCAACATTTCGCGCTCCAAAAAATAACAAAAAACATTAATGTCCATTCCCAATTATATGACTATTCTCATTTGGAATGCAAGTTCCATCATCAGCAAAACTGGAGAGCTGATGCAGTTCCTTTATGATTAAAGGGTTGACATCAAGAGACTCATCTCAAACCAGCTGACCGCCTCCGCATCTGAAACTACAATCTATACCGCAACGATAAGAATGTGGAGGAAAGGTGGAGGCACTGCAATTCTAGTGAGAAAGGGCATAAACCACTTTCACTTTCAAATTCCCATCCTACAACAAACAAAACAGTTTGTGGTGGTTTCGGCGTATATCTCCCAAGGAACACTAACTTTGGACTTGATTTGAATAAAACTAGATATTAGAAAATTTCTACCATAACTTCCAACTGGATGTCCTCCATGAGCTCTCAGCCGGTACTCCTCGCCAAAGGAGACATCTTTGCAGACGGACCACTTCGAATGACAAAAAGAGCAATCTGGAATGATTTCAAGGGCACAATGGCGAACGAAAACTTCGAAGAAACACTCAAAACTGCCAGTGACATAAACATATCCATCAAAGCTCTAACAGAAAAAATGCAGCAAACAAAAGAAGACAACACGACTCAAACTCCGACAAAGGGACATAACCCTTACGAACTCCCAAGAGACATCAAAGATCTGATTAGGAGGAAGAACAGAATTTGGAGAAGAGCTAGGCATACGAATGATCACGTAATTCCGCAATGAGAAATGGAGCAACTTTCTGCTCAGCATGGAATATGGGAATGACAATTACTGGCGCATGTCCAAATATTTCCGCCAAAAAAAAACAAAATTGCTATGCCCCCGATACACGGGACAACTGGGCTGAAATTTGACAGCGCTGGCAAAGAGGAGGCCTTCGCCGGGGTACTGGAGCTTCAACTTCACGAAAATCAATCACTGGAGGATAACCTTGACGAGGAAAAAGAAGTGTTTGAGTCCGTAGATCGAATCCTTAACTCTCCGCCATCAAGAGGTACTTCAATTAGAGCCCCAAAATTTCGCAGTGGTCAAACATCTAAAAAGTGGAATGAATAAGCGAAAATAACCTGGACTCGATTCGATTTCGAACTAATGGCTGGCAAATCTCCCCGACACTACACTGAAGACAATTACAAGCATCGTCAACGCTGTCTTCCGCACGAGAAGCTTTTCTGAGGTCTGGAAAGCAGAGATTATCAATGTAGTGCTTAAACCAGGCAGATACTTTTACTTCCCACGAAACTGGAGACCTATCAGTCTCCTATCTTCCGTTGAAAAATTCACTGGGGGTCTTCTTCTTGACCACTTTAACGAAATCATTTAATAAAAATCAATTATTATGTAGGTACAATCAAAGAAAGCTAACGAGCTGGGTCATGTTTAATGCGGCCGAGGTGTTTGACGATTTCTGGTATGCAAGACTAATTTTTAAAATGCTTGAATTCCAAATTCCACTACCACTCATAAAATTTATTGCATCTTTTCTCCAGGGCAGAACTTTCTTTGTTAGAATGTGATGGAATGCTCATATCCATGAGAAAAGGCAAACAATCAGCGGCATGCTAAGCCGACTAGAACCAATGACCAGACCAGACAAACTTAAGATGATAAACAAGACACTAATATACAAACAACTAATACGACTTATGCTGACTTACGGTATTACTACCTTCTACCAGACATACAAGTCCAATAAACAACTACTACAGATTTGCCAAAAACTTGCTTTAAGAAAAATATTCAGGATTCTATGGTACGTTAGGAATATGAATTTACAAAGGGAGTTCAGGACAGAGACGATATATACGACGACATATACATACGAGATAAAACGCTCAACCTGTTGGATGGAGTAGAAAGACACCCTAATGTGCCAAATAGATATTGGCCGAGCCCAGGCGAGATCTGGCGAGCCCGAGTGTGTGGACGGTCCAGACGAGCGACCTTGACAGGGCTCGCCGGCGCTCGTGCCACATCCGATCGGAATGGATGTTGAGCACGAGTCAAAGCGATTTCAGACGACCTGTCAAATGCCGTCCACATGTTTGCGGTCTCGTCTGACTTCGGCTCGCCTGGCCTCGGTCAATATGTATTTCCCACATAACAGTGCCATGGAGCCTCTGATAAGCACAATAGCCCGTCCCAACGATAGGTACCCAAGCATCCGACAGCTTATGGAATAGTGCGGATCATCTGCACTAAGTGACGGTATAGACCAAAGGTGAGAGGTGAGTTGGTTAGGAGAGTCGCCCATCCAGAGGAGAGGAGTCAGAGTGTTGAAAGCACTAACTCCAAGGAAACATAGTTCTTTGCCATGTCGCTGACCTCTAGTGCTTCATTTGCGATCGGTTGTATGAAAGTACGATGTAACCTCTGGACCGATCGTTTTTCGCTTGCAAGCGGTCTTAGTTGTTACCTTGCAGAGAGCAGATCTGATCAGTTGGTAGCTGGAATTAGTTCGTTTGTTCTGCAGGTTAGTGTTTCTGGTTGGTTGACGTCGTCAATACCCTCTTGACGACGTCAACCAACCAGAAATTGAATCAAAACGCAAAACCTACTTGAGGTTCTAGCTGTGTGCGTTGTTCTCCGCACATTAACATTCTCCGCACTAACTCACTTACCTTCCATGATAATAAAACCGATTTTACGACAAGCTTAATGTGCGGTGCCACGAGATACATGCCTACTTTCTTTCTAGTTCTTACTGTCGTTCTTTCGTATCTTTAAACAGGGATGCAAATGGAGGCAGCAAAAGTAGTCAAATATTTTATATGAGATCTGACACGACATTCGGACATGAATTGTTTAGCCATTTGGTTATTACATTTCGTTCATATCACCAAAAGAAAACGTACCTATTCGTTCGTTCGTCGACTAGAGCCTATTTTATATTCACATATGTATGTAAATACTAACTGTTCCGCATAGAAATATGCTCGCTAATCTTTTGTATCTCAAAAAATATAAAAATCCACCATATTTGGTAACGTTAGCGCAATATCCATTCATGCACCTAAATTAGGAATAAAATCAATTCAAAGAAACTTTATCCTACCGTCGAAGCTGGGCTCATTTTAATGATAACAATGCAAGCATACATACATAATGTCAAAATCAATTCAATTTGTAATCTTCTTTTCCCCAAATATTGGATTATCCCGAATGAATTGGAAATTAGCCCGAAGCAAAATGAAGAGAATCCAATTTCTCATGTAATATTATCAGTGTAATGAAAGCTTAACATGATCTTCCGTCCTGCGAATAATAGTCTTAAGCAAATAATTTTTAAAGCCTTCGGGCAAGAGTGATGCGAGCGTAATGAAGCCCTGAAATTTATTCTCGATACGATAATGATATTTGTTGTGCTTAATGCTTAATTAACTAAAGCAGACTGCTAAGTGAGCATTTGTAACGACAGTTTGGTTTAACTAACGAAATTGAAACAAAACACAACTGCTTTAATTATTAAAAAAGTTGTGCAAGCAGCCAAATGAATAAACGAATTGAAGTGAAAATTATAATCTGAACTCTATTGCAAAACGCATTGTTTTTTTTTTAGAAAAGTATTCTATAGTATAGATGTTATTTAATCCTATATTTTTTAGGCTAACAATAAGGACAGTGACAATAAAGACAACAAAATCCAGGTATAGCGTCATAATTTCACAAGTAGACTTCAAAGGCAAATAATTTCTTAGTATCAAAGACTACAGTTTTTGCGATCTCATATGTTTGCATTGACATACCGACGGTAAATAATTTTAGTTTCAGTAGTTAAAGAAATGTTTGTATATGCTGTGAAGAAACTTTAAAGTGAAGAAACTTGATGTTCAGCTAAAGAATCAGAGACAATGAATACAACTATTAAAGGATTGATCAGGTTGTTATTGGTTACAACAGCACTTTATACAGCGCAAAAGATGCAAATCTTCAATGAAAAATGAGAGACAACCAAATTAAAGTCATCACACATCAGTTTGTTAAATATCACTTCAAACGATTTCACGGTCCGCGTTGCTATGTTAGAACAAAGCGCACTTAATGCTACCTAAACATAAAAAAACTTTCATTTTATTTATTCAAAATTCACTTTATCACAATTTCAAAATTTCATCAGGGAACATAAAGCTTATTTATTACCGTTCACAATTCAACCTTTTTGCACACTGTTATATTAATATTTAGATTGAAAAAATTGGCTCAGGCCTGAAACGAATGAATTTCCATAATTCGCAATAATCCTATGGTTTACTAATTTAAAGCAATTCAACGAAAACCATCATAAAATCCAACTTTTCATCCTTCATTTTCTGTAAGTCTCGAGACGTATCAGATACTACCTGGAAGGGTGAAAGCTCGAAGAAGATAAAATGGCCTGAGGCCGTGACCATATTTTTTCCAGCCGCATTAATACTCTCCACAATATTTGTCATTTTTCCTGTTGAAATCCAGAATAAGCTTCTTAGCGATAAAGTAATTTTCCAAGGTAGATACTTTGGCAATACTTTTTCCAGTGCTGTACCATATGTCTCGCTAAATCCTATTATGACGATACAGTGAATCCTTTATCTGCGAAATGAGCAATTTTCCGCATGTAAGCAACATACTGGCTCAAACGTGCGTATATAACTTTTTGTACTGGTTTTTGAACTTCCAATAAAGTTTTACTGAAGAAAATAGTAAAGTATGGAAACAAGGGGAAAAATTAGCTTTTAAATACTTAAGGAAATTTAGACGAGTCATTCTTTTATTTTCTTGAAAAGGGTCCAAGTCATTTTCGAAATTAATAGCACTATGATCACTCAACAAAAAATACAGGCAGTCAAATGTAGATTCGATCCAATGAAATCTAATCGGATATGAATCACGTTTGTAAGACCAGTGGATCCAATTATCGCTCGAACCAGGTTAATAGCTGCTGGTGCCTTTTGGGCCAATTGGGTGCAGTACTTTTTCGAAACCGGAGGTTGATTTTATAAGTTAAATTGAGGTTAAGAGCCTAGACAGACATACACTTAAAATACTAATTTACTAAAGATCATTTATGCCTAAATTAGTAATTTAAAAGTTGCTTACACACAATGCTTGCATAGATGATGAATATTATCAGTGACTCTTAGTCACTCAAAGCAATTAGTTTTTGAAAAATGGAGAAAACGAAAGTGTTTTAGGTGTATGTTGCTTCTTTTATGTTCCGATAAACGAAGATGGAGTATCAACCGTGCAAAAACTACATTTAAATTTTGTAAATATTTTGAATTTAAATTTGACAAAAGTTGTCTTCTTCTTTTTCTATGCAAAAAGCGACTTTGTACAAGGGTATTATGTATTATATCGGGAAACTAACTAACTCATTTAGCGATATGATTGATAATTTGGTCATTTAGAGGTAATTAGTCTAAATAACCATATGACACACACCACTTAAATGATCATTTAGGCAGTGCTGTATGTCTAGCGCTTTAGCCAAGTAAGTTTAAATTGCCACGAAGTTGCAAAAGGCAGCGGGAAAATTTTTACTACAGACTAATTCGAGACTATAGCTAGGACCAATCGCGTGGTGGAAGGTGGCGGAGAGTAAAACCAATATCACGGAGCTAACAAGACTGCAAAGATTAGTTTGCATATGTTATGCATTGTGGGCTTTTACAGAGCCACTCCAACTGCTGGATTGGAAATAATTCTGGGACGAAAAGCGTCCGGGATCGCTGGTTTGGTTATACGTATTTGCCACAATTTCTTTGACATTTGCACTTGTGTGCGCCATTTTCTTTCCCTTGCTCGTTCTATCCTTGAGCATTGTTCTGTAGTGTGGGGTCCTCGTTTCTGTTATTTGTCTGAAGCGGTTGAATCTGTCCGGAGAAGGTTCACCCGCTACCTTATTTTCAAGTACAACCTATGTACCATATTGTCCTTACAAAGAACGTTCATCAACCCTTAATATTCCTCGATTTGATCGGCGCAGAATATACCAAGATGAATGTTTTCTTTTTAAAGTTCATCTTTGGCGCGTTTTTTACGACACGCCATCATGACAGACCTATCAGGTCAACCTGAACGTTTAATGCACCTTTTGCACTTACTGGCGTTTATTTTCACTCGTCTGTTTTGCGTTAACTGAGGACGCATAAAAATCTTCAGATTGGTTCTCTCCCACAGTCTATTGGAATTTTCAAAATTTTTGTTCGGAGTGCACTACTTAATCATATTTATTTATATTTTTAGTTTTCGTCGTATTTATCGTATAATCCTTTTATTTTCTTCTTTTACTTTTACTGTATTCTAATTTTGTACTTCTATTCTTATTCTGTATTTTATAGTAATTTAAATATTTACTTATATTTTCTTTTTTTTTTATTATTTTTATTCATTTAGTAATTGTTAAATGGATTTTCCCGAACAAATGACTAAATTACTATGCTGCCCTACTAATCACAAACGTTCTATCTACATTGTAGCACTTTCGAGACATTCAATGATTTGCGTTTTTCTAAATGCTGCGGACATCTTCAAACGGGACGAAAGTTTAAACATGGATACTGTTGTGAATTGTTCCGGGATATTGGGCCTTTCCAATATCCGACTAAAAGAATACTTACTGGTTTTACAACTGAACTTTATTTGTTTTACATACTGTATTTATACAAAAATATTGTAGCAATTTTCACATACAAATTGTTTTGTGAATCAATGTTTAATTTGCTCAGCAATAATTGTCATCAGCAATCTTCGCATAAACAATCAGAAATAGCAATCAGCGATATTCGCATAAGTGCGTCAATAGATCAGCGCAGGTATGTGCTGATGCCGGAATTTTATTTATGTAATTCGTTGTCTATTGATATGCGTGCGACAATTCTGCATGGTGAAATGATGATGTTGTTCGATGTGCTGACTTCTCATTATTATGTGCTGCTTTGAACAGATACAAATACGTTTATTTGAGATACATCTGAAGTAAAAGCTTTCACGTTGAAAATAATTGTAGAAGATAGGTTTTAAGCAGATAGGACTTTTTTGTAGCAACATGAAACGAAAAACTGGCTCCATTACTAAGCATAAATGTTCTATCTACACATTACTAAGCATAAACATTCTTTCTACGGTAGATAGAACGTTCATGCTTAGCAGTGCGACGTTTTTACTACTGCTCGAAGAAGAACATTAGTATTAAAATCACTTTGGCCAAAAATTCATATTTCTATATATATTATACTATAAATTCATATATATATATATATATATATATATATATATATATATATGTCTATATATATATATATATATATATATATATATATATATATATATATATATATATTTATATTGACATATATATATATATATATATATATATATATATATATATATATATATATATATATATATATATATATACACATAGTCACAAAATTGAAGGCACAATCTATATAAATGCCAAAATATTATTCAATGTTACTACAATTGTAGTATATTTATAGAATTGGCATTTTATTCTGTTAGTGCGTAATCTTCTTTATACATGTACACCAAATTAATACAAAAACTCTAGCGCACCTGAACCGCTAGAAACACTAATGTTCGAAGAACAATAGAAGAATCGTGCAGGTTTTGAGTGCATATTCCACCACATGAGCTGCTTATTACGGCCAAACTCTTTCAAATGCCACGTTTTACTTTGGTCTCAAGAATGCATTATAACTCATATGGTAGAAGGTTTCAGATATTACCACTGGCATGAATTTCAACGTTTATGAGAGCAAAACACGGGTTAATTATATTCGTTATCAGTTGCTTATTTCACAAAATTTTGAAAGCAGCATCTCATATAACATCAATGAAGAAAATGTTCAGTCCCTCCAGAACTATAACTGAAGTTGGTGTTTGGGGCTGCGATCCGAAAAATTTGCAGAACTTTGGGAATTGAAACATCGGTTATTTATTTGCATTGTAAATGTTTCCGGTATAATTTTATTGATACAAAAGTAGCACAACCGACTCGTGCTGGCAACTTTTCGCCAGTATCAAAGACAAGAATTTATCACATCTGCTTCACGTTGTTATATTACATTCGAAGTTATAGGAGTATGAAGAAATTTAGGGTTACCTGCAGCGAGTTTTTTCAAATAATCGAAAGCTTAATATTTGCTGTTTATTGGCACTACAATATCATTAGCAATTGAAAATTCTACGATTAAACCGCTTAATAAAGATATTGCAAACAAACACAAAACCAACAATAGCTGGCAACCCTATCGTGGCTTTTCAACCAAATTTGGCCTGAATAATGTTTATAATAGGTTCCGTCAATTGTATGAAATTCGTATTGATTTCATGACTGCACTGGAAGTTATAGGGCAAAAAGTTTTATTTTCCTGAGAGAATTTTCAAAACCAAAGACACAAAAATTACCATAGCTGGCAGCACCAATCGAATTTTTCAACCAAATTTCTATCAAACAGAGTTTAGAGTAAGGTTCAGCTACTGTGTCAATTTCATGAAAATCTGGTTACTTATTCACATTTCATAGGGCAAAAGGCAGTTTTTTTTCTTTGTAATTTTTCAAGATGGCACCACTGGCACAAAGCTGCCCAGACCTGGTCTTACTTAAGTCCAGACCTGGTCCTACTTAAGTCCAATACTTTCTGTAAATTTCAATGGTATCTGATTATTGATTCCCGTGAACAGAAGTTTTTTATGCTAAAAATATAGGTTGACTGGGAAAGGGTTACCGTTCTTGTCCGACATGAAATTTCCAAGATTTTACTTTGAACATGTAGATAAAGCATAAGATTTGTATAAAGATTGGTTTTATTATAAGAAACAGACATTTTTTAGGATATTTGATGGTTTGAATGTTTTCACCTCCAAATTTTAATTTTTTCAAATTTAAGACACCAAAATTATCATAGCTGGCAGCTCCAACTGAATTTTTCAATCAAATTTGTACCAAACGTGGTTTTAGATAAGGTGCAGCTACTGTGTGAATTTCGTTAAAATCAAACGATTCAATCAGAATTTATAGGGCTAAAAGCAGTTATCTTTTTTAGTGATTTTTCAAGATGGCACCACTGGCACAGAATCGGCCGCATTTCAAAATCACTTCTATCAGACTTGGTCCTATTTAAGACCAATACATGCTGCAAATTTCAATTAATTCTGCTCATTGGATCGTGAGTTTCCGTGAACAGAAGTTTTTGATGCTAAAAATATAGGTAAATTGGGCAAGGGTTACCAGGCGTGCCCGTTATACCATATCAAATTTTTTGTTTTGTCTATGTTAACAAAGCATGAGATTTACACATGAAGGGCATTTTTTTGAAGAAGCGGCATTTTTTCAAGAGAGACGATGATTTGGAGTTTTTCACTTTCAGTACCTGCCCTAGCTACAGGGTTGCCAGCACGCTCAGTAAAAGCTACAAAAATCTACAACTAAATAATACCAATATGTCCTGAAAATTACGTAATGATTAAATAGCTTTGTCAAAAGTTATCGCAATTTAAAAATTTTCAAATTTTTCCGTTCTCTTTTTAGGCACCCAGTGCACACATGGGGTTAAAAAATTCCAAAACATTATCCGATTCACATGTAAAACATGTTGAAAATTTATTTGGTCAACTTTATTTTTGCAAAAATTATTTGTGTACGGAATAATAGGTATAATAAAAATATCAATAAAATGGCCGCCGGCGCCAAAGGGTTAAAGATTATTAACTTTTTCTGAGACCTGGCGCTATTTGTCATACACACCAATGTGTCCTGAAAATTTCAGTTCAATCGGATGGCGCGTTCCTGAGATTTTTTCACTGAAAATTTTTGATGATATATATATATATATATATATATATATATATATATATATATATATATATATATATATATATATATATATATATAGAAATATGAATTTTTGGTCAAAGTGATTTTAATACTAATGTTCTTCTTCGAACATTAGTAAAAAAGTCGAATCTATCACAAAGTTTGCTATTTTGATGTCAACTGTACCACTTGCGAGCGACACAAAATTGAAGGCACACGTTCATCTAACAAGATATTTTATAGAATTTGATGATGCAATTATTTTTCATTCTTTACAAATAGTGAGTTTTAGGTGAACGTTAGTGACTAGTTGAGTTAAGTGTGTTTTTCAAAAAAAAAATAAGTATTTGTACATAAATAAATAAAAAAAAGCTGAAATGGATAAACGGAGAAAAGAAACAACAGTTGCGGAAAGAAAAATTATTATTAAGCTTGTTTGTGAAGGTAAAACATAACGAGAAGTAGGAAAAATAGTTGGGAGATCATTTTCTTCAGTAAGAACTTTAGTCAACAAATGGAAAAATGACGGAACTTATATTAATAAAACGGGACGCGGACGAAAAAAGTTACTGTCAGTTAAAGATGAGGAATACATTCGACGGGAAATACAAAAATATCCAAAGAAACCGATTAATAATTTGAGGGCTGAAGTTTCTCATATGATCCAAAAACCAATATCCAAGGAAACTATTAGAAGAACATTACGAAACCATGGTTTAAATGAAAGAATAGCCCGTAAAAAGCCATTTATTTCAGAAGCAAATAGAAAAAACGGTTAGAGTTTGCGAAAGCTTTCGTAAATGAGGGTCCAGATTTCTGGAAAAACATAATATTCAGTGATGAAAGTAAGTTCAACCTATTTGGCTCTGATGGCAGCCAAATAGTTTGAAGGAAAGCGAATATCGAGCTAAAGAAAGAAAATTTGTGTGGAACCGTAAAACATGGAGGAGGCAATGTGATGGTTTGGGGCTGCATGTCTGCAGGAGGAATCGGCAACATGGAATTTATTGAGACCACTATGGACAAATTTCAATACCTCGATATCCTGAAAAGGAATTTAAAATCAAGTGCTATTAAATTAGGACTATCGGATGTGTTTTGGTTTCAACAAGTAATGATCCAAAGCACACCACACATATTGTAAAGATGTGGTTGCTTTATAATCCGTCAAAACAATTAAAAACTCCACCTCAGTCCCCAGACCTTAACCCAATTGAACATTTGTGGTCAGTACTTGAGCAACAAATCCGAAAATTTTCAACTGCGAATAAATCTAAGCTGAAGTCAATAATAGCAAAGGAATGGCAAAATATTAGCCCAACCATAACAAAATAGTTAGCGGAAAGTATGCCTAGAAGACTAGCAGCAGTAATCAAAGCCAACGGATATCCAACTAACTACTAATAATAAATTATTTTATATTTTTCTAGTGATCTTGAAGTTTGTGCCTTTAATTTTGTGCCTTGAATTTTTTTGTTAATTTTTTCTTTTGTTACTTAATTCTTTAAAAAATTGAATTCAATAAATTTTTTTATTCATTTTTGTATTTATAGTCTTCAAGTTAATAGAAAATAAAAAAAATTGTGATAATAAAGTGACATTAGTTTATGTACGATTAAAAGTTTTCATATTTATTGCTTGTGCCTTCAATTTGGTGACTATGTGTATATATATATAAATATATAGATCATCAAAATATTTCAATGAAAAAATCTCAGGAACGCGCCATCCGATTGAACTGAAATTTTCAGGATACATTCATGTATATGCAGAATAGTGCCAGGTTTCAAAAGAAGTTGATAATCTTAAAGCCTTTGGCGCCAGCGGCCATTTTAGTGATATTTTAAATACACCTATTTGTCTCTCAACAAAAAAAATTTCGCAAAAATAAAGTTTATGAAATGAATTCTAAACGTGTTTTAAATGTGAATATGATAATATTTTTGGAATGTTTAACCCTATGTGTGCGCTAGGCGCTTAAAATTAAATTGGGAAAGTTTGATAATTTTTGAATTGCGATAGCTTTTGACCAGATTATCAGATCATTATGAAATCTAAAGGACATATTGCTGTTACTAAATTGTAGACTCGGGTGGTTTTATGAACGTGCTGGCAACCCTGCAGCTACGGCAGGCAATGAAAGTGAAAGCCTTCAAACCATCGACTCTCCTGAAAAATTTTCGTCTTTTACAGTGAAAGCCAGTTCATATAGAAATCTTATGCTTTGTCTATGCAACCAAAGGAAAACTTTTGAAATTTCACATCGGACAAGAGCGGTAACCATTTTTCAAATTAAGCTATATTTTAAGCATAAAAAACGTCTGTTCACGAGAACTCACGACCCAATTATCAGCTAGAGTTGAAACTCACAGAATGTATTGGTATTAAGTAGGACCAGCTCTGATAGAAGCGATTTAGAATTGCAGGCAAATATGTGCCAGAGGTGCCATCTTGTAAAATTATATAAAAAAAAATGCTTTTTGCCCTATGAATTCTGATTTAGTTTCCAGATTTTCATGAAATTCACGCAGCAGTTGAACCTTACCTTAAGCCGTGTTTGATAGAAATTTGGTTGAAAAAGTCGGCTGGTGCTGCCAGCTATGGTAATGTTGGTATTTAGGGTTTTGAAAATTCGCTCGGGAAAATAAAGCTTTTTGCCGTATAACTTCCAGTGCAGTCATGAAATCAAAACGAATTTCATATGATATATGGAACTTATCATAGGCAAAAAAACCATTATAGGGCTGCCAGCTATTGTTGTTTTTGTATTTATTTTCAATATCTTTATTAAGCGATTTTATCGTAAAATTTTCAAACGGTAATGATCTTGTAGTGATAATAAACAACATATATTGAGTTTTCGAAAATTTGAAAACTTTTGCGACTGGTAGCCCTAAATTTCTTTGTGCCCCTATAACTTTCAATGCAGTCATCGGATCAAAACTAAGTTCGCAGGGGAGGTTGATTTTCATGTGAGGCAGGTGTGATATATTTTTGGATTAAGCATAGTACTGAGTTCGATTTCACGTGAAATTTTCATACAAAATTTCACGTGAAATCTGTTTCAGCGAAAATTTAGCTTGAAAATAAGCAAGTTTGGTACTGTGTTCTTAGCATGAAAAGTTGCTTTGAAGTTGCTTTCGCTTCGAAAACATAGATGGCACTAAAACATGTTGTCAATCATTTCACGCAAATTTAGTTTGTGCAGTTCATTCTTTCGAGCGGAAAAGTGACATTTGGTGTTTCAATTTGAAAATGGAGCAGTGAAAATGTCTTTCCACTAAGAAAATCAATCGAAAAGTGAAATTCATGACATTTTATCCGTCAGAAATGAGCATTGTCTCTGCTTTTCTCTGTTGTCAAAATTTTCGCTCGAAAGAATGACCAGATAATGGAAACATGTCAAAATTTCACGTGAACTCGAACTCAGTACCAGCCTTTAGATGCTGGCAAAGGTTTGCTAGCGCGAGGCTTTTTTTGCTTTATTCGTATCAATTAATGCTTACATTAAGTATTCATATCGCGAACATTTACAATGAAAATAAGTTACCAATGTTTAAATTTTCTAAGTTCTTGAAATTTTTTGGTTCCAAACACCTTTCGTTTTTTTGCCCCTAAACATCTTTCTATCTCTATTACTTTCGACGAAATCATCGGAACAAATCAAAATCGATAGAGTTATTTGATTTTCTGGGAGACTTTTAGTTGCAGTGCTGGTAAAGTGGTAAAGTTTAGTTAGCACTAAATATTTTCTTTGTTTATGTTATGTTTTGCTATTTTCAAAATTTTGCAGTGTTTGGCTTTCCTAAATCTTGAAATTCCTGAAATCCTCTCCACCCAGTGAGTTTACTTGCATTGTTAAGATCTAAGAAACAGGTTGGAGCACGTGTGGTAGAATATGCACTCAAAATCTGCACGATTCTTCTACTGTTCATCGAACATTAGTATTTCAAGCGGTTCAGGTGCGCTAGAGTTTTTTGTAGATGGAGGGATTTTGCATTGTTGATTTTAACACACTTCCATATAAGATAGATTTTTCATATTTTGTAAAATGATGTAATAGAGTGTGTAGCTTTCGAATCAGGTGGTAACTCAAAAATGCAAAAAAATATAAATAAAATATAAATATATATTCCTAGCAATACAAGAATCTTTATTGAAGTAAAATTACTTCCATAGTATATTATACAATCGCATATATTTCTTTTACAAATTTGTGCTCTTGAATTTAAAGCGATATGGCTGATATACGTAGATTTATTTAAGAACTTGTCTTTAATATCACACTGGCACTTTGCCAAAACTTTCTCAATAGCACGAAACCATTCTAAAGTAGACAACAACGAATATTCATCTCTCACATAGTCGACATGTTCAGTCTCGATTCATACAACTTGCTTACTAATTAGTTTAGGTCTGAAGAGATGTGACTGTGAGAGACTTTATGGCCATCTATCATTAATTAAGAAAGATGATTATTAAATCTTGGTGGCCTTCAAAATAAGTAACCAAGGAAAGCTCGACGTACTGTCAAAGCTTGTAGCGAGCAAGTTGTCCTTCAAAGGAAAAATGTTCTGCCGAAAATTACTTCACAGTTCCATTAAGGAATATTCTATACACAAAAATATTTGTTTGTCAACACATTAGTTGATTAGCACAAATAGAAACAAGACGACAGAACTCGAAGGTGTCCGAATAGCCAAAGTTGAATGCGTTCAAATTCAACTTTCTTAATTAAGGTGGAAACAATAAAGAAAATTGCCACAGCTGTGGACATTTGGCAAAGAAATATCGAATAAACGGATGTCCTTCGTAAGTGGATTGAAGAATTGTATTGACCGGAGCTCTTGAAAGTTTTACTTTGCAGGAATATGAAAGATTATCAATGTAGCGAAAAAAACGCCAATTGACAAATGTGAAAATAAGTAGAAAGCCCGCGTTAGTGTTTTTTTCTGAAAAACATCTCACTCGCTGTTTCAGCCAAAAGTTTTTCAAGGTGAAATGAATTTCGCAGCTACTCGTGAACAGATATTGCATTCGAATCGATTTCGAAACTCAATGTGAATGTGGGTAGGTACACCGAATTCCATAAACTTTTGAATTACAACAATCCTTCACGAATACGCATCTTGCATTGCAAATTTTCTCAGAAATATCCACTGAAGAATATTGACGAGCAGCACCTGAGTAACTGTTTCCATGACTTCTTTGAAACTTCAGTATGTGGAATACGAAACGAATCAAGGTAAATGCAGATTATTTTCAAGTTTTTCTTTCTAGAAATCGTTATTTTCTCTCAATGCTGAAATATTGTTCTGCGCGTATGAAGTCGTGGAAGTAAAAGGTCGAATATATTAAGATACTTAATGATTGGCACTCAATGAGTTTTCGCCAATTTTTTATTTCTTCCCGTTTCCGTCAATACTGTGTTAAATAGTGCGCAACCAATGTCACGATACCTGCTACTAGCGTCAGTTACTTCGGGTCAACGATTAATTGTTGCCATGAACGAAAACTCATAAATATTCAAACCATATCAATTCCACTCCAACAAAGTCGATAGCGAGTCATTCGTCATATTCAGGCTTTGTTCGGATTCAATCCCTTTTAATTTGATGTCGGCGTGACTATCACCTGCTTATTACCCGATATAAACACTGCGTGTCGAACTAATTTAACCCGCGTTGCGTGATGTGTTAAGTAAAGCAGCAAATCAGTGGCATTTCCTTTTTCCTCGTGTTAATTAGGACCTCGATCATCGAATACTGCGATTTTAGAGCTTGTTAATAAAAAGTTGAGTGTAGCTGAGCTGATGTTGACGCATGTGGAAATTATCGGTTTCATTGTTGAATGGCTCTTAAGGAGAATGAAGACATTTTATGCCTCGGAGAATGGGCGTTTTATCGTAACTACTGAAACATGTGCGACAGTGAGCATATCCGGTATGATTGAATCTCTAATTAACTATTTTATTTTTCTTATTTATTTATTTTATCGATAGGAACATTTAATTTTTGACTTTTGTAGAATCGTTTCTATAGCACAACCTGTGTTTGTTTAGTAATTAAATCTGGAAGCTTAATGATTACAAGAGTATTATGAAAAATGGTTGATTATTAAATTATTCGTTGAACTTAAAGTCAGCTATAAAATTTGCAAAGAATTATTTGTTTCATGATTATTCAAGGTGTGGAAGTGTGAACTAGCGTCAACAAAGAAAAGCATGCACAGCACCTGGACAATCTATTATAACCACCACTTAAGGCAGTATTCTGGTCTAGAGGCTCGATTTTGAGGTGATTTCACGGACACAATAAAAAAAAAACCCGAAACATTTTTGACATCTATTGTTTGATCAATTTTTTACTAACATTTTAAAAGCATTAAAATGCATTCAAAAAATTAAAAAAAAAACAAAAATTGAGAGAATGCTTAAAAAAACTTTTCTCATGGTTGACATGATTCCAACCATCTTTGTGGTCTGAAACATACATTTTTGGTGAATTCTGTAATAATAAGAATGTAGAATTCGTCTGACGTAGGCGATTTGAAAATTTTTTTTTTTTCACAAAATGGCGTCCATGTAAAAAAAAATCGTTTTTTGCCTCATTTTTTCACTTTTGGGAATTTTTTATAAATAGTATAAATTTTTTTTCAAAAATCCCTACGTCAGACCAAATCTAATAGTGTTAAGAGGGTTTGTGCGAAATTTCACGTAAATCGGTCCCTTACAACAAGAGATATCACGTCAACCGTATCGAAAAAAGTAGTTTCGAGAAAAACGTGTTTAAAGCTTGGAGTGTCGTTTCGGGCAGTCTGAGTCGTTTAATGGTATGTTATACTTCGATTTTTTTAATCAGAGATTCCCGTCTCATGCAATGTTCCTTCTTCAACTTCAAAAGCGAGATTTTCGGGAGCTCTTTCAGCCAAACGAGCAGTTCGAACTTCTTTAGAAGGTCGAGAAGCTCGTAGCGGTTAATTCGTTGTTGATCGCGTTTGTTGGTTTAGTTGGCGTGAAACAAAAATAACTGTAACTCCAAAAATAATTCGAATTTCCGAAAATCCTTTTAAAAACTTATTCTTAAAGGTCTAAACTTTGAAAATATGCAAACGAAAAAAATCGATTTGATCAAATTTCTAGACCAGAATACCTCCTTAAAACATTGAATTTTTAGTTTTAAGTGTTATATTTTTACTGATATGTTATTAAAATACAAGATCTTAAAGCTTATTTATGCCTGAAATTTTGAAAAATAATTCAACATTAAGTCCATCCACCTTTGTTTTTGTTAACGATTGGTATCCTTCGGGGCATACTATCGATGCAAGCCTGCATGTACTCATAGATAAGTGGACAACCTCGGCATACATCCTGAATATTTTCTATCAAATAACGCTTGTTGGTAATTTGTCTTTCTTTTAAGTATATTCCAAACTTAAGTATATTCCAAACATTCTCTATTGGGTTGAGATCAGGAAAATTGGATGAACACTTTAATATATCAATTTTGTGGTTTTTGAAAATTTCCTGTATGATTTAAGCTATATGGCACGGTGCATTATCCTGCAGAAACGTTCTTTGAACTCCTTTCTCAATTTCATCCTTATATGGCAAACATATGTCTTCCAGGACTTGCATGTGCTGAATTTTGTTCGCCGGCCCCTTTGCAAAATAAAGAGGCCAAAGATCTTTAATGCTAATTACTCCCCTGTTGTTGTTGTTGCTTGCTGTTCCTTGAACGCTTGCGGGGTGGAATTTTTCCTTAGGAAGTCTACGCTCAAATTTTGATGATTCCATGAGGCACTGAAAAGTACTTTCATCGCTGAAGAGAATTGAGGTATTGAACCTGTTAAATATTTGAATGAAAAATGAAATAAAAATGTATCAGACCTTTCTCCAATATTCGACTCTATAATTTTTATATTGTTAAGCATAATTTAATCTTTTTTGTTTCATTGTTTTGGTTAATTTTGGTTTCTTTATCGGACGACAGCATTTGGGCCCCGCAGTAGCACAATGCTTCTGTAGAGTTCGCTCGGAACAATGGATGTTTTCTTCTGCTAAGACTTTTTTTCACTTCTCGGCACGATGACTTACGCTGAGCCGGTAGTATTCTCATTATATTGAGTTCATTTCTATCTTTTGGATCAATTTTTTCCTCGATTTCTTTGACTGATTAATAGGTCAAACACATTTTTAGCCATTTTTTGTTTGATTTTCATTACAGAAGAATGATGAATGCGTAGAAGTCGGGCAATTTCTCGAATACCATGCTTCTTTTCATCGAGTAGAGTCGAAATTTCTGCTTTTTATATGGCGAAAGGTCCGGATTTTCCCCGTTTCGGGTTTTTGGTAGATACGAGAAAAACTAAGGTTTTTTGAGCATACACCAGGGGCGGGAAATTTAAACTATTCAAACTTACCTCAAAAATAATTTTAACTTACTCACTTTCAATTTGCAAAACAAAATAAGGATATTTTTTCAAAAATTTTAAATTTTACTACCAGCTGCCACAATAAAACTGATGATCAAAATCGCAAATATCGCACTACAATTAATGCACCGTTATCTTTTCATTGAAAAGACATAAAAAACGAAAGAACCAACACGCGAAACAGCAAAAATAGCAAGGAATTGCATTTCTCATTTAAAAAAATCCAAGGAAATCAAAAATTTCATTTTTCACGTGTTACTTATAATATCTTGTCCGGGTACGGTATGTAATTATTCACAAACTATTCACAAATATTAGAAGATTTTTTGGAAACCAAATAAACTTTTCTTATGAAAGAATTATGGAAAAAAATAGATCAGTCTCATAAAAAACATTTTAAACTTCGGTTAATTTTCGGACCCGATAAAATGAGAGTATTTTTTTAAGTATTTTCGCGGACCGAATTCAAATCTGTAGCGCTTTTCTTACAATTAGGCCAGATTTTTTTAGAGCTATCATGTTAGTAATATTGCGCTCTCACGACAACTAACTGCCAATCGCACCAACACTGTGTTTGTTTCAAACGCCTTTTTATGGTTCAAAATCGAAAAATAATAGGTAAAATTTTCGAAAGATTTGATGAAAAATAAATTTTTGCAAAAGAAAAGGCATGCGAAATACTATGATTCCTGTGGTCTCAGGATTTTTGAAAATTTGATCTTAATATACAGATAGAGTATTGGATCTAGGAGTCATTTAATTTTTTCCCCAAAACGAATGAGGAAGTTGAATGTATTGAAGAATCATTTTTTGTCGATTGCTTGCCGTAATGCAAAAAAAAATAAAAACATCCCTTCGAAAATCAGCTAAAAATTCTATAATGCTTTTTTTTAAATAAAATTGTTCAAAGCTAGTTTGATTTCTTTGAAGAGTTGTTTCCTTCATTTCTCTCATAAACCCTTAAATTGTTCTCTAATATTTTAAAGAATAAAAACTTTCCCTCCGGTAGTCTTTTCACTGATTTTCATAGCTAGTTGCACTTGTTAATTATTTTAAACATATTATAATTCAATTTTTCGACAATTTAAGCCAATTATTACTGAAGTATTTTGCCTGTTTCTGCTAAACAATTTAAAATACATCATTAATCATACTATTTTGCACAAATACTTGAATTAAAATAACCAAGTTGTTTTCGAATGAAATGCTTGTATTAAGCTTTCCCGTCATGCAAGACAAATAATGAAAAATTCAAACATCTCAGTTGAATAAATGATATCTTTGTTTCAAACCAAACCATAGGAAAGCAACTGTCGACGAAACGGATATTCTCGTTCATGTATGAAGAAAACGATAATCAGATTTTCATTTCAAACCAAAACCAAAGCCACTCAATAATTTACTTTCGAAGAACATAAACCACTTTTCCAATAGTCTTATTTAACCTTTCAAAAGCATTAAATCCAATTTCAATGACGACCGACAATCTTCTTAATAAAATAGATCCGGACAAGCTGAAAGAAGGTTGAAAAGAACACAAACCACAGAAAGATTGTCTTTGCCAGCATACTTGATTAATTCTCAATTTTGGAAATAAGAAGATGAAGAAGACAAACAAAAAAAAAAGGATTTCTAATGCTTTTAAATGAATGTTATTACTGTTTTGTAGAAAATTTTCTGAGAGCCTGGAGAAAAGTTTAAAATTCAAATAAATTTTGTGGCTGAAAAAATGTTATTTTTTTGGGTAAATGAAATATTTTATTCACAGCGTGGTATTAATAGAAACGTTATCTATATTCTATTTATTATCTATATTCTAGAAGCTACGTTTCATTCTTTTTCTAGCTTGAATACATCCTTGCTCCTACCTATAGTGCATTGAAAATGCTCCTCATATGTTTGGCAAAATTTTGAGCTTAAAAATAAGCTTAAACTACACATTGCTTTTTAAACAAAAATATTTTTTTCGCGATATGCGCTTATACATCACGATATTAAATTAAGAGAAGTGATCAATTTCAAGTATAAAAAATAGGTTGAGAATTTTCCTTCAGTTACAACGTGCTATAGAAACATAGTAAATTTGTTAGGACAAAAGTAATCACTAAATCAATGAAAAGAATGGTTTTGCTTTATTTGGTCTTAAAATTGTGTTTTATGTGATCCTTGAAATTTTCAGATGCATTTTGGAACGCAAAACCTATCACACTTTGCAAATGGTAAATAATGAATAATTTTCGGACCGTGTTGTGGTTCGTGAGTTACATTATTGAATGTATTATAGATATGTTATGACTTGAATAGTAGAATGCATGATGAAATGAATTACATATTCTGAAATGCAAACTTGCTGATATACTATTGTATATACCGAAATACTATTGCTATAGCTCCGATGGTTCCTAAACGAAATATCTATAGATAGCAGATTACATAAAGGGACAATATTTCTTCTTTTTTTTTTTCAAAAAATGAATAAACTTCAATAAAGTTATTGATAAAACTAAATCTATAGCGAAGGTTTAAGAATATGAAATATATTCAAGAATTTAAAACCAACAGAAACATCCAGACTCTAAAATATAGCCTACACAGTAAAATAGAATTCAAAATGCATTCAGCAGTTTAAAGTTCATCGGAAAATATAATAATGCAATAAATATCACAATGTAAACTAAATGCATTCCAGGACATACCTCACAATTCAGCATTACTTTTGAAAGCTATGATCAATTTCAAAGTAAACCTTTACTAATGCAGTAAGTGATCGACATTACAATTTAGATACCTCATAAATTATTGTAATCTATAATCCAAAATAAAATTCGCCAAAAATATTACACTACCTGTAATAAGTTTGTGAATTTCGTTGGGCTTTTCTTTATAGATCTCATTTTCCTATGAAATGACTACTTTCCAGTAAAGAGTGTTTCTCTATTGACCGCAAGTCAAAGCCTAACCAAACTAATAGTTTAGAATTATGTAGCGCCCAACGTGGGAACTATTCTATATGAAAGAAAACATAACTTCTTTTCGTAGCATTTTATAAAAATTTGAATTGGATTGGTATAGCAAACTTAAGGCTGCAAATTTTCTGAATGCAATGTTAATGTAATTTACCGTTGAAATCGAAATATTACATTTGCAAGACTATTTAACACAAGCATTCAAAATAGAAAGTATACTTTTTTACTACTTAATTTTTAACGGATTAAGATTTTCTAAAATTGTGTACTAATGATTGGTGGAGTCTAAAAGTTGCGTCGTTGAAGGTAATATCAAAACAGCTGAAAATAAAAGGAGAAAATAACGAGTGTAAATTCAACATAACTTTGAAAAACCACAGCCAGCTCATGGCAAAAAAGACAACTGCCCATGAGCTTTTCTTTTTCAATCAGCACATTCTATAGTTCAGTAAGTAAACTATCTATAAAGAATATAATTTCTGTACTAATGAATTCACTGGTACAGGAGTGTTGGTGTTTCTAATGCGTCTATTCTGTTCTATGCTGGATAGAGGAACAAAAAAACGCGCCTAATATCATCATTATCAAATCTGAGAGGATAAAGACATTTGGAAGGGTAACGACTATTTAAAATGAATTGAAAGAAAATCGACCACTATTATGAATCTTGATTCTCTTGAGCTCTACTTGTTTCTTCAATGTCAATTCGACAATCATCACATTTGCTGTAGAGCTAATGCAAATGATAAAATGGTGAAATTTCTGAATTCTTTAGAGCTTCAAAGCTATGAATCTACGATAAAGAGTTTTATGGCAAATCAAAAGATTCTCAATGTATGTTTCTCAATCAATGTTCAATCTATTAATTAAAGCTTATTTTTGATAGTACGTAATGTAGGATGACTCGGTATGGCCAGAGTGCTTGATTAATTGCATGAATTCTACAGAAAAACTTTATTAATTTTTTTTGTTTTTTTTTTTTAATACCAACACCATTTTGATGATAGTTGTGTTGACATTCTAAAAAAAGGGCAAAGATGTAACTCTAATATGCAAGTTCAAGGCAATGTATGAGAAGAATTTAAAATTATGAAAAATCTGCATTTTAGATTAAATATTCTTCGATAAAATAAAGCAGAGATATTTTGAGAATGATCAATATGATAAATATTTGATGAGAATTATAAATATTTAATTCCCAATTTAAGAGCTGAAAAACACTGTAGTGCCGCCAAAGCTGTACCCCAAGTCCGGCTGCACAAGGAAGAAGAAGACTGTTAATTCGAACTATTTAGCGGTGAATTAAATTAGCAAAAAAAAATTTTTGAATGCATTGACTTAAATTAGCAATCGACTGTAAGCAGAATTTCCTAACCGCATTATGTACAAAGTTTAAGTTCAAAATTAACGCTAGTTATGGCTATGAGCTTACATAGCCATAACTAGCGAAGAAGAATTCGTTTGAATGTTAAATAATAATGTACGACAACATATATTAGACAATAAAATCAAAATTGACATAAAAAAAATTAAGTAGGTATTAACTTGAATTGAGAACTAGATATCGTTAGCCACATATCTTGATAGTCAATGTACACAAAATGTTCAAAATAAATAACTATTAAGCCATTTTTCAGCAATCGAAAATATGTTTTTTATTATTTTATGACCCCAGTTTTATCCTGCGTATTACTAAAACTGTTTGTATGTGAAACCTTCAATCACTTTTGGGAGAAAACAGATTTTCTGGCTTTACTAAAGTATTGGAAAAAGTAAGCCATATGAAATCATGTTAATAAAAATAATAAATTTGGCAAGAGCAACCAATGACTGCAAGGCTTTGTTTTTTAATACGTGCAGTTTTTTCGTTATTTTGTTTTCATAATTTTTTTAGCTAAATTAGTTGACAATCAGTCTATTTTGCGCATTTATTCATTATTTTCTTATTTAAGATCATATATCTTACTTTGTTAAGGCTTCTCATCTGCATATGTTTTTTTATTGAATGAAACTTTTGTATTGTTTAGAGTTGAATAACTATATTTTGCTACATTTGTACTTCGAAATGATGTATGCTGCGTTTTTAATAGGAATTTTAATTGACCACGGGTTCTTATCAAAGTTTTGCGATTTTCTTATTTTATATTACTTGCACAAACAATAATTGAAAGTATTACACAAATTGTTAACAATTCTTATTAGTTATTCGAGTTTTAAATATTTAAACAAACTCGTAATTTTATATTCCTAAGAATATTTGTAAATAAAAATTAGCTACCATAGGCGGGCCGTGGCCTAAAATCTGGCAGGGGCCAGGGACCGAAAGGTTCAAAACATGCGATGATTTTGTCTTCGGTAAGGTGCACGTACTGTTCATACAACATATATAATTTACTAATACATTATATATTTGTTGATTTATTCTTTGATATTTGCTAACGCATAATGCATTATCAAATAAAATTCGTGTCTGTGAAAACGTATGAGCTACTACCACATGCATATAATGTGAATGGTAGGTATGAGCTACACATGAATTATCTATGACCGCTAAGAAAGAAAGCTTGTATGAATTTTATGGGAATAGAATGGAAATAATTAGAAATATAAGAATATTTTTTCGTTTAGAAGCTAAATATATTTCAACCTATACTTGAAGAACAGAATAGCTTAGCTTTAAAATATCTTTGAAGAAATTGGAATATATTAACCTTAGAAAGAAGAAATTGATCTCTTACTTCAAACATTTGTTACCTAGAAAACCAAAAAAAAGCAAATAAAATTTGGCAAGATGAAAAGTGCTGTAACTTACTCTTTTCGAGCCATTTGGTTTGCAGGAATAGCTTTTCAGCCCTAACTGCGTGTCCGAGGCTAGATGAAACAGCAAAACCTTGGAAACTAGTGCGTTTTGCTGTTTTCCGTTTTCGCGATCCTCTGCAAAATGTGAGATCCAAACAGTTCTTCTCTGCAAAAGATTTAATTTTTTCCCAAACTAAATACAAGTCTGATCGCTCACTTAGTAGTGTTTTAACTGTTCCGTTCACAAGATCCCTAAGAGATGTATTTTTAGTTTGGAAATATGTGCTTAACATGTTCGTTATAAAAAGAACATAGTGAAAGATGAAAAGATTTACTACAAATTTAGGATTACTGATTGAATGAAAGATCCCCAATGAATAAACTGAGTCGTTGTATTTTCCCTCATTCATTTCTTTTTCTAAAGCCTCTTTCATAGTCCCACAGCTATCGGCCACATATTTGCAATTGTGAAATCTCATTAACTAACGAGTCGAGCTTCAACTTCTCATTCCACGCCTTGTATTTAGACCAACTGCCTCTTCAAGCTGCTTCAACAATTCGTGTTGTGATGGCTTCGAAAAGTGTAGGTAATGGGATTCGATGGCATTGAAAAAGGATGTACACGTTTTGATTGTGTAAAATGGGTCCATAACAACAAGGATAATTTTATGAGTTAGACAGTGTACAAATGTGGCTATAGGGTTTTTCATCTAAACTAAGATTTGTACACCACTTTTTTGTCCTGACACTAACACCATCATAAGACTGTCCAATAACAGGCAATTTGCTAAGTCCGTAGCTGTCTAACAGGCTCAACATTATATCTGCTAAATACGAGGCATTTCTACCTCCTAAACAGTCTACCAAGCTTGAAAAACTTTCTTCAACAGCTAGCTCTTTAGCAAATCTGACAACCACGGACAGTTGTTCCTTTTGTGGACCCTTGCTTTGTCTGCCATAATGGATATCAGTCCATACTCTTTTATTTCAGCTGTATTGTCCTCACGAACGATTTTAGCAATTATTTTCATTAATGCATTTTTGTTTTGCCACTACAGTAGTTTGCAACCTTCTTTTTAAAATGTTTTTCAAAAGCTGAATCATGCTTCGCGAATAATTCACAACATTCCAAAAAAAATAAATCATGGTTATCACTGGCACCACTTTCATCATGTCCTCTGAAAGCGCGTCTTTGGCGACTGAGACACGTCGTAAGGTCGATAGCCTTTTCCAAATAATTTCGGTTCATCTTGACAGTATTCCAAGCACCTGTTCAAGCACCATATCATTTACTGTCTTCCAAGCACTAGTAGAGTTTTCATATCCGGAGCGCGAAGTTTGGTCAAGCTGAAATTTTGGTGTATTTTGGCGACAGTGGAAATTCTATGGAAAATTTCGCATTGTGATAACTTCACACTGAGTCATCAGATCATCACAAAATTTACAAGGCTCATCAATGGGCATAAAAAATAAGTTTCTGTCGTTTTTAAATAATGTCTGGGCTACCTTGTAGCTACTATTAGTACGTAAACACAAATCTTTCACACGGCTGTTAGAATAAAATGCAAATGATTGATGAATTTGATATTATATTTATATAGTCAAATCTAAACTTGTAAAATTCCCAATCGCACCGAATTGTTTATATTTTTAGCACCTGGAACTTGCGTTTACGGTATCTCGCGACCGGATAAAAAGATAAAGGTCTGACAAAAGTTTAATGAATATGATAAGAACCATGTGGCACCTGTGTCACAATGGTGAAATTGAAGTGCTATGCCTTCTAACTTCCGATGCAGCTATCAAATTATAAAAAATTCACACACATTTAACCTGAGTGTAAACTAAGTAGGTCATAGATAGCATAAAAGTGGCAGGGATGCCATTTCTATTCTCCAAATGACTTCGAAAATTGTATTCAACGTTAATTACCTTATTACCTATCATTTTAATACTTAGAGTATGTTTTGTGAAAAACGTAATTGCATAAAACGCCAGTTTATAATAGTGTTCTTATTTAAATACCTGTAGATTGCCTAGTAGGAATGAACAGATAATCTTAATAAAAAAAGGATGATTGGCGAGGCGCTTTTCGTCTTTTTCTTAACGTATAACTTGTTGAAATTAAATATTGCCGTCCATTTCTCAAAATGAGTCCCATAACATCGTAATTAATACCGCAAATAACACAGTCTCTATGTTATAAGTAGTGTGTATGCTTTGGTATAGGCTTACACTACTGCACTACTCAACTCTTGCTGCAACCACAAAAACCTAAGAGGCGAAAACTTAAGTGTCTGCTGTTGGAAATATTTATTTTTCTGGGCCAACTAGGGTCTGGGGGGGGGGTCCCGGCCCCCCCTGGTCCCCCCTACGGCACGCCTATGGCTACACCCCGAACATATCAATCAATCGGGGTCGAGAGTGGTAGTCGTATTATTTCCCTAGAATGTCCTTATCCTCACCGTACGAAATGTATGGGGCACTTTGTCATTTAAAAGAAAAAGGTTTGGGTTGTTTATGCTGAATATGCGGACAACCTTGTGGCTACGATAGGCATGCGGGAAAAATTCGAAAAATCATATTTTCATTTAAAAAGACGCATCTGATATAGATATCTGATGCACTTCATACCTTGACAGTTTTTGAAATTCATTAAGTCACAACAACGTTAATTATTCACAAAATGAACTATTTTTGAGCGCCCTAAAATTGTGTTTGCAAAAAGTCACAACCGAGAAGATCGAATGGAATCCCCAGAATTAAAATATTTTTTTTAGTTTGTTCAGTTTTAAAAGGAGGAATTTTCAAAACAAAACAAAAAATTTGCTGCATGCGAACCTTTTGGTAACAGTAAAATTTTATTTGGGGAACATATGGGAATTATATAGGCAACTAAAAATGATGTAAAATAATGCCGCAATGCCCCAATGCGCCGTTCTTGTGGTATGAAAATGTGGGTATGAAGCTCGAGACCTCATTAATTGTCTTACTTCATTACTTGTGCTTAGCCCCTAACGATTTCTTGAGAGGCTTGAAATATCATTATGATTTAGAACTAAACTTTAAAATGTTATATACATATGCCGATGTTAACTTCTCTACCGACAAACCAGTGTTTTTCTAGCAGATGAAGTACCAAGGGGTAGGAGTGACAAGGCATCCAAAGACAAATATTTTTGGATTTAGGGATTTCAGAGGTAGTTTCAGGCCAGAAATTTCTCCTCGGACGGTTGACACGTTATTTTTCTCGTCATCAATAAATTCTTCAAGTGGAATGATCATTTTTTTTAGAAATAGTTTAAAATTATATTACAAATATATTCAACGATAAAAAAACTCAAATTTTACGAGGCTAATATAAATGCACTAGTTCTATGGTTATTTTGGTTTAAAAAGAAAAGTAGATATTAGATTTCAAAAAGAATTTATTAGATATCATTTATTACTTAGAATAATACATTATAAAAAAGTAGCAGATATACTACAAATGGCTGATTGGGGCATGTAGTTCATGCTTGTGCAAGGTATTCTGCTACTGATAGCTAAGATTCAAAACAGAGTAAATGCAAAACGTCCCGATGAAGAATTCTTTGGTAATAGGATACCAAAATGAGAGAAGTGACCCCCCAAGGAATCCAGTTATTTAGAAAAATTCGTTCACATTTGCGATTTACATTCTACAAATCAACAACATTATCCAATATTAGCTCGTTAACTTTTGAGACACTATTCGATTGGCAAGTCAGCAATGAGCTCTTTTAGGCAGTAAAT
Source organism: Nemotelus pantherinus (assembly GCA_963978885.1). Classification (NCBI taxonomy): domain Eukaryota; kingdom Metazoa; phylum Arthropoda; class Insecta; order Diptera; family Stratiomyidae; genus Nemotelus; species Nemotelus pantherinus. Next base: position 35,117,769 of record OZ022263.1, read on the forward strand.
GCACTTTAAGAAAAGTAATACCCTTCTTACAGATGATAGTTTGTTGCACCTTTCCGTCAGATTATATTTTCGCTAGAGATCTCTCGGTGGTTGAAGGTAATTTAAAAACGACCTTTTCATTCGAATATTTCATGCAACAGTGAATTTTCCAAACACACGTTTTTTGAGCTCCTTTTTCTTCAAACTGAAAGTTGATAGTTAGCTGATTTTTATGAGGATATTGATTCAATGAACTCGAACCATTTTCATCATGGGTTCTTGATCAAATACGACCGAGAACTTTCACTCTGGAAAGTGTAGCGCTTTGATTTAGTAAGTACATAGATACAGTTTTTATAAAGAAAGGTTCATATTCAGCACAAAATAAGCATAATTTAGTTTTCGTTTACGTAGATTTATGGCCGTATAATAATATGCAAATTTTTGATTTACTAATGTCATGGTTTTATATCAAGCTATGAATTTTGCTACTTAATATAGCAAAAGATGGAACGAAACAAAACAGAAAAACTTTTATATCTCTACACTTTACAAAATATTTTAAAAACTGGACCTACCACTACCAATAGAATAAAAAATACATGCAAGTTGAGATGTAACTAAAACTAAGACAACCATCAATGATATTTCAATGTATCCTATACTTTTGTTTAATTTTTCAAATAAGCTTTTCCACAAATTGTTTAGCAGAGTAATTCAGGGAAATTCTCTTTAATATCAGCTCACTACTTGTTTTTTGTCTGGAATGAGAGATGTGTACTGAAATAATAAATTCCATCCAAACAGAGAAGGGCAATTTTTTTTTAGGTTTTCATATTTCATGAAAATTTTGGTTCTGTCGAAAATTAATTACACACATTTCAGCATTATTCAGAATGAAGTGACAGATATCTTTAGCATCCTACTAAAAACAGGCCGTGAGTTTGAGTTGACGTAGGAGTTTAAGTGAGGCGCACTTTCTATTTCGGGTTTGTAATTTATTTCCAGTGAATGCAGTACTAAATACGAATATACTTCAAATGACCATTTAAAACGAAAAATCTATAAGTATAGGAATTCAAAGAACCCATTAAATAAATAAGTTTAATTAGTAAAGTGTGTCCTCAAAAGAAAATGAGCAGAAAAGTACATTTAGTGTATTTGGAACATGATTTCAATTAAAATAGTTTGAGACAAATGTTTTAGTGTAAATTGGTTTGCTTCTTTTTAGGTATGAAAAGGTAATAATTCATACAGTACTACCACCCACGTTGGACGCTTTGTAGTCCAAAATTCATGGGAAATGTTTTCTTGCACAAATAATTCACAATGGCAGACTATATCTCATTGTCCATAAAATGAAAATTAATGAAATGATATGTCTGACACGTTGTCTGGTCATTGTCAAGTGTGAATAAATAAGCTCTTAACGACTCTGTACACATCCCCATCAATATCACAACCGTATCCATAGATAAACATCGATTCTTCAGAATTATTGTCCTTTTTATAGTAATCCTCTACAGGGGTCATCAGCAGGTTAGATAAAGCATCTGAAAGCTATGCGAAAAGAATAGATTTTAACCAGATAACCGAGCCGAGATAGATCCAGTGAGATATTTATTGGTCCCCGGAGCACTTTTAGAATTCAATTAAAACCCGTTGTACAGGTGAGTGCTCTGCTAGCATCAAAGAGGGATCTATTAATTCAACGCAGATCACTAGATCCACGTGAGATACGTGCACTATTGTAGATGCGGCGTTGAAGTTGATGATGATGATGAAAGCACCCCATATCGGAATCGAGTTTCGAATCCGGAAAATGTTTGTGCAAATGTAATTACAACGTGGTATTCAATTACGTGAGCTGCTTGGTATCGGTGACACGTAGACACCCCACGATTTTTCCTAATCGGCATACAATGTGTGCTGATTCGTACTGTTCTTGCGTGACTCCTAAGCAAAACGCGTATTTCGCATTTGCGATTGGCAAGAAAAAAAAATCGACGGATGTGCCGGCAAAGCTAATCCGAATGCTGAACTATGTATTTGGATTACGCACTCAAGAATGCTTGCAAATTTTATGAGCAACGTGATGCTTCAAGAGTACTAAAATGTATTACTGAAATGGATTTTAGATGAAGATGTAGATACGTGGTGATGGATGGTAAGCTGAGTTTTAAGAGGACGAATTGCTGTTGAATGAAAAATCGGATATTGTAAAGAATTTTTTTTACAGATTTTTTGGATGAACGCCAGTGAGATAGTTTTTTGAAATGAATCGTTAAAGACTACAGTATTAAGATAATAAGTAAATTTATTTATTTATTTATTTATTAGCCAAACAAGGCATAAATTCAATACATATAAATATAAATATGAAATATCAAACTATTTTTTTTTTTAAACTACAAATGAATACAACACTAATAATTAAAAAAAAGTGTAAGGTACAAATAAATAGCACATAAATAAATAACTAATTGAATAAACAAATAAGTTTGAAATAGACAATACGTAAAATAACAATGAAATATAAGAATAACAAGTAAAAACGATAATTAAAAAAGAGCTTAAAGATTATGGTGTACAAATGGCTTGGATAAAGGAAGATTTGAAGGATAGTTTGGAAATCGTTGGGGAATAAAGGTTGCTAAAGCCATTGAAGACCCTGTAGCATCTATTCATCGAATCATTAGCTCCATATATGGTGGAATGTGGATATTTCTTTAGGTAACGATTGGACCTGGTGTTCCTTAAGGGGATATTTATCACATATTTACTATTAAGGAATTCAACTCTTATAACGCCTCTAATTACGTCAAATGTGAAGAAGGCCGATATCATCATTCTTCTGGATGCAAGTGAAGCTTAGTTTAAATGACCCAGTCTAAACTCATGTGGGGGTAAATTTTTGAAGTCGTAAGAGTTGTACAGATCTCTTAGGACGAAAAGTAAAAATTGTATTTGAATGGACTCGAGTCTGTTATTGGTGGACTTAAAAGACTGGGTTCCAAATAATACAGGCGTATTCAAGAACTTTTCAAGAACTCCTTGGCACGTCTTTTAATAAAACCTTTTAATAAAACTTATTCGCACAGGAAAGAATTTTGTCGTAGTGCAAGGTGAAATGAAGTTTCACATCCATGACAACACCGAGATCGACAACGCTATCAAAGCGAGTTAATAAATTGTTGCCGAGAAAGTAGGTGTTCTGCGTAAGCGTGCATTTACGGCTAAAGCTTATAATTTGGCCCTTATCAATATTCAGCGAGAATGTTGTTTATATTGCACCACTGAACAAGAGAATCAAGCTTGGATTGAAGGAAAAGTGCATCAGATTTAGATTCAATGGTGTGGAATATTGAGGTCGTCTGCATAAAGTAGGTGAGGTATGTTTGACAAGACGTCAGATAGATCGGAGATGAATATGTTAAAGAGAAGTGGGCCACGGTGGCTACCTTGTGGAACACCAGAGGTAGCAAATATATTTTTTGATAAAACTCCTTGAAATTTAACGAGTTGGATTCGATTGTGGAGGAGGAACTGAGCCAGCTTAGTAAAGATCCAGCAAGTCCGAATTTGTGCAGCTTTAGGATCAATATAAACTGGTCAACTCTGTCAAAAGCTTTGCTAAAGTCAGTGTAGACTGCGTCAATTTGATAGCTTTTCTCCACTTTACACAAAACGTCCGAAACTAGGGTTGTCAAGTTTGTGATAGTTGAGCGACCTTTTTTAAAGCCATGCTGTTACTCATTCAGACGGGAGTCAATTAGTGGGGAAAGTCTATTGTAAACAACCTTTTCAAAAAGTTTTGGAATGGAAGATAATATGGCAATGCCCCTGTTATTTTCGACACAGCGTCTATCGCCATTTTTGAAAATCAGGTCTCACATATGAAAGTTTCCAACAGGATGGGAAAACACCGGATGAAAGTGACCGGTCAAAGAATATATGCAGCGGGGTTATTAGCTGCTCTACACACTTACGCAGGAAGGTGGGTGGAAGAAGATCAGGACCAGGACCTTTGTTGCAACAGAGATAGTTTTACGTATTTCTTCGCGTGATATTTTAAGATCAGGACCAGGACCTTTGTTGCAACCGAGATAGTTTTACATATTTCTTCGCATGATATTTTAATTTGGTTGACAAAAGTGGTTGGAGCTGAATAAGAAGGAGAAACATTTGAGTTAGATGGATCTGATACATTGAAAATTCTCTGAAAAATATCTGCAAATAAATCGAAAATATATTTAGGAGAAGCAGAGGTGATATTATTATAGGACATTGGGACATCCACACAAACTATTATCATCTTCAATATTTTAACTCCAATTGATTTTGCAAATCTAAGCTAAATTTTAGGAGGTTTATTATATGTTTATAATAGAAAACATGACTTGGCAACACATTCTAATAAATTACACATAAGAAAATAAAAGGTAATAGGAAGTAAAAATTATGACAAAAGAAGAGAAACTTTAGTAACGGAATTTGATGTTGACATTATTGGAGCAATAGAAACCAAGATAATCGCGAAAAAATGTTTTTTCTCACCTTTGACCTTGAATAACTTACGGCGCAGACACGAGATTTTATGAAACTTTTGAGACAACTTTTAGAACGCCAAAATGAAGGTATGTACGAAAATTCAGCTTATTATCTCTCATTCCGAGGTGGACCCCTATTTTATGCTAAAATGACTGAGATTGAGATAGGCGACGAGGAACTGGGTTCGTTTGCAGCTGTGGAGGATTCTCTTTACTCCACTTTTCTCGGTGAGCGGTCTTCCGCTCTTAGATACATCGGGTACTTAGATTTAGAAAATTTTCTTAAGGTGTTTTCCATATGTTTTACATAAGATACCATTAAAAGGTTTAGTTCATTATATGCGTATTGTTTTAAGCTTTCTAATGTTACAAAAACCAATTTTTCGATTTTTTTTTTAGATACCGCTTTTGCGCTTAGTAGGGCAGTATACATCGTATGTGTGTGACATGGCATATCCAAATATTAACAAATCAAACCATGATACGGCTTGAGTGCCTCGAATGCCACATGTTTGGGGAAAACAATTATTTCGATATTAGTGGGAGGTCTCTGGAATCAGAGTAATTTCCAAACCTAATGTCCTTCAAAGGCTCCCTGCTGCTTTCATTTTTCATATCACCACAATACAAAGTACAACCTATCAGCATGAAATCATCATTTTCTATTTACACGTACAAGAAATAAATGATGCCGAAGCTATGGCATCCTAATTTTTTTGCAAACCGTTTTTCTTTTCATCTTTCTTCTTTTTCGCATTTCATTCGTCCTCGACATTCTTGAAATCACGGTCCACTTCAAGTTCATGTAATCACCCTGACCGCACCATTTGCTAAAGCATCTCGTTCTTTTCTTGACCAGCACATGCTACATCCGAACCGCTCTCCGACGCCTTCCACCTTCTCTCATGTTGCACATTATTCTTCTCAAGTGTCTTCTGCTTAGGACATCACCACATCTGAAATTTTCACTATCTCAGAAATTAGGTCATTTCAACAGAGATGTGAGGTTGTTGCCACAAAACACAGCGATGGTGATGATAAAAGGAATTCGAATGCCAACTGGGCGACAGCAACTGAATGGCAGCATTGCAGCCTATACGGAACACAAAAATCGTCTAAATGACTTACTTTTTTCAAAGACGCTTAGATATATTTTCATGTTTATAGAAGGTATGTTTTCGAATGCTTTCAGAAAGATTTACGGTTCCAGGACTTTTCAATTCATGCGATAAAAATCTGTGAGCGCTTGTACTTGCCTAAATTACACAATCGTGAAGGCGCTATTTGTACGAACCAGCACCGCGCTCACCTTGAATAGAATTGTAATATTACCGTTTCAATAGCTTTTAGCGGGAATTTTCACAAAATGACGTTTTTATGGGAACGACAATGTAATACCGCAGACAATACACGGCGGCATTGTAGTGATGTACGATTTTGAAAATGTGATTTTAAATGGAAAATTCATAGAGATTTCCATCCACTTGAAAACTTTTTAACGACTTCACACAAACATTGTTTGTTGTTTCTCATTTCAATGGAAATAGCGGGAAAATTTAAATTATTTACCAATGCAGAATGCCTTCGGGCGCAAGTGTTTTGATGCATTTCTGCTTGCATAATAAACTCATCCAGAAAGTTCAACAGGCAAGCACTTTCCACTCCAGCAAGTTTTCATCGCGAGCAATCTGGTTTTTGTGGAAAAACAACTGATTCGACACTCAAAGCACTACTCCAATGCAAAGACTATTTGCATTCTTGCCTTGTTGCATTATTATTTGCTCGTACAAAGTGAATATAACACGATAATATCACACTAAACCCGTCTCGTCGTCGGAAGTTGTGGATAATTAGGTGACGTTTTGGCAGACGAAAAATATACAGTCGAATGCTCTTCAATAAGACGGGCTTGAAGAGCAAGCGAACACATTATTTCCTTGAACAGCAGTTTTTATGAAAATCGATTCACATCGTATCATAGACGAAATCAATAAATTTGTGGGGAGTGGGTCGGATCATTTGCGTAGGATTTTTCCATTTGTTCATGGGTTGGGTTCGAACATATTGTGCTCTATTTATGCATACACACATTTGTGAGACTATAAAAAGAAATCCACATCCGAATTCAATCGACAACGAAACATTAGTTTCTGTCTGTTCTTTTAGCGGTCAACGAAGGACTCACGAAAAAAGTTCAACTAACGAGCCTAGAACTGACACCACCATTTTGAAGTTTGGAACCTGAAACGCAAGCCTGAAAAATGATTTTAATTTGTGATCTTTGTTCATGTGCACATATGTAGTTCTTTTTGCACCACGCATAAATGTTTTTCACCAGCGTATGAAAACAAAAATTAAAATAAAATAGCCGTTTCGTTTGATTCACAACCTAAAACTATTCTGTTCCGAATAAACCAATTTACACGGTGTCATATTTGCTCACAGAATAGGAATTCAATGCAGTTCACAAACGGCTTTGTGATGTGCTCAGATACGTTAGAATGGAGGAGATTTGTATTTTACCCGCACGAAAGCATTACAACCAACAGCCATGGACACTTTAGAACCTGGCACACTATACACATTTCTCGCCTAATGTCGACGATAAAATTACCATACACGAATTGCCAAACAGTATGCATATTTTCAAGTTCAAACCAAACGCATCAAACACGTTATGCATCCTTTTGGCGAAATTGCACGTGAAAAGTTGCAAACGATTTTCGAAACGAGCTATGACAACACATCAAAGCCCGGCCAGATAATGCAATAATCGGAGTTGAAGAAGATGCACATCACGTACATACAGGTGTAGAGCTTTATTTTATAGTGAGACTGAATGACAATTATGCACTTTACGGCTGCTAAGCTTAGTTACGTTCCGAAAGTACTTCTCTGCAGAAAAAACTGGCACCTAAAAGCTTACAGAGTCCGAAAGTGGTATTATTTCGTATAACTGTTTCTGCTAGTGTCAACAAGATATTACAAGAAGACTCCTGGTTTTGTTCCGGTTTTGTAATCCTAAGGAGATCTAACTTTCATCCAATACAAGCGAGAAACTTCAGAATTTAAGCGAATATCAAAATCAATACAGTTTTGGGACTTTGAACTAATGAGTTTAGGCTTACTGCTACTTTCACTTCGGATGATATAATCTGTTTAACGTAAATATGGTCCTCTGGTGCTATTCGTAGAGCTGAAATTTTATAAGTTGTATATAAGCACTCAGTAGTGTCATGAGTTTCTTTTCTATCCCCTGCTAAATCTATTTTTGTGCATATATCGGTTACAAATTAACTATTTGCTTTCATATACACTGCAGGCAAAAAGTTTAAGACCACATCCCAGAAATGAAGCACACTTCGATTTATAAAACTGCAAGCACCTTTTGTTTACAGTAAGTAAAATGAAAAATAAAACACGTTGGGTTTTTTCCTACTTCAAAGACTTTAGATGTCTACAATTTTTTAAAATAATTAAAATAAACCTTTGAAATTTTTGGGAATATGGATTTGAAATATTGTGAAATTCCTATAAATAGGTACCTTATCTTCAAAATATTTCATTTGTGAGTTTTTGTGCTGACAAGTAATACGGATTGTTATTTTCAACGAATTTTATTCCGTGCACTTGTGATATTTAGTTATTGGTACTTTTTAGAAAAGTTTTGGCAAAATTTCTGTTCAAAATGGGAAAGCGCGCAGTATTAATCCGGAAGTTAGAAGTGTGATTGTGGCGCTTCATAAACAAGGAAAGTCAGAAACAGAGATCAGTAATGAAGTAAAAATTTCAAAGAATGCTGTTCATAATACTATCGTTCAATTCAAGGACAGTGAAAGTTATTGTGATGCTGTAAGGAGCGGACGATCCAGAGTGACAACAGAAGCAGAGGATAAGACTCTAGTGCTTATGAGCGAAAGGGATCGAAAGTTAACTGCACCGGAAATTCGAGCAAAATTCAACGCGGGACATTCAAAGTCCGTAAGCTTGTCAACTGAAAAACCTCTGCTTCGAAAAAGTAACAGACAAAAGCGGTTAGAGTAGGCACGAAGTCTTAGCCAGTGGACAATTGAAGACTGGTCACAGGTGCTTTGAACAGATGAATCAAAGTTTGAAGTTTTTGGCTCCAAACGGAGGGTTTATGTCAGGCGATCTGCTGGAGAAAGAATGGCCGCGAACTATGTAGTACAAACAGTAAAGCATGGAGATGGTTCTGTTATGGTTTGGGGGTGCTTTTCGCTTGCTGGAGTGGGTGAATTAGTTCGGATTGATGGCACGTTAACTGAAAAACGTTACAAGGAAATCTTGCAGAACACGGCCATACCATCAGGTTTGCGGTTAATTGGGCAAAATTTCACCCTTCAGCAGGATGATAGCCCCAAACACAATTCTAAATTATGCAGAGGCTATTAAGCTAAAATGAAGAATGATGGAATACTATTGGATATGACCTGACCCCATAGATATGAAAGAATATGGATACGAAATGGCAATCGGTGTACCCATACGTGAGTGTGCCATTTTTATTACACGCACAACATTGCTCTCTCACAAAAATTCCGCTCAGTGCACCCCTTTCTACCGCACTCACAACCAAAAAGCCTTAATGCTGTGTCTTAATGTTGGGAACAGCAGATCGATGTAAAAGCGTGCAACCGGCAACACAGAAAGAAACGTCAACGTCAGTTTGATTTGTGTCGGGGACTGAAAATTGACTTTCAGTCAAAATTTATCAAATAAAATTTGAAATTTTTTCGGCGTATTCGGTGGAAACGTGCATCTACGTTTGTGCGCAATAATTTGTGTCGGTTTCGCGAAAAAATTAGCAGTCAAAAATTTTAAAATAGTGCGATAATGAGGTGCCGCGTTCCAGGCTGCAAAAGTAGCTGCTGAAGTGCTTCGCAGGGGATATCGTGTTTCGGGTAAGTAAAATTAACCTTTGGCATCAATTTCGTTTTGTTTTTGTGTGAAATCAGAATTAATTTCATTCATATAAAGCATTTTAATCTCCAGTCGCCTGTTCGGGGAAAGAAATGTCAAACGACGTTCAAAACGGCGATCTCTCGAGGTTTTTTCTCGTTGGCTTTGCCGTGTGAACTGTGTAGGGCACACACCCGTACCTCATTCTAACACCAGTAAACAGAAAGTCGAAAATTGGCACATTTCTCTCGTTCGATTTCGAATCCATTCTCTCTTATATCTGTGCCTGGCCCCTACAATCACCTGATTGTAACCCAATTGAATCGTTATGGGAGGAATTAGTTGGAAGAGTACGTGAACGCTGTCTGACGTCAAAGCAACACTTGTTGGAGCTTCTTCAAGAAGGGTCGAACAATATCTCCCAAGATACTGTAAGAAAATTAGTTGAAAGAATGCCAAGGATTATTAAAGCAGTAAAAAATGCCCAAGGAGGATATTTTGATGAATGTAGAATTCAAAGTAGAAAAAGATCCTTTTTGTTTATTATACATTTTGACTTGTAAACTAGAAAAACAATAAGCTAACATTTGACAATTACATAAAAAGTAATCAATTATATTTTATCTAGGAATAAATAAATTCTAATGACCATGAAAACTTTGTTTATTTTCTCGATTCCTAAATGGTCTTAAACTTTTCGCCTGTAGTGTATATTATTGTAATCTTTCTCTGCAAATTTCTGAACAGAAATTTCTGAAATTTCCGCCTGCGCTCAGTTATGTGATAACTCCAATCTTCTTTGAGTTCATAATAAAATTCGCAGGGCACATTTGTGCATATAATATATAGCCCGGGTTCGTGTTTGCCTAGAAACCATCGAGTGTCCTGAAAAATGTTCATTTTTGTTTTGGAAAAAAAAAACAATCGATAATTTAAAGATTTTGCTGAATAAAATTTTGTTGAAAAAATTGAAAATTATCGAATGATTTTGTATCAAGAAATAATTTTATGTATGTATTCTACGCAGCTACAAATAAAAACTGTTATACTAAAGATTCTAATTTCTATATTTTATGTCCGATGTTGATTAGTATTTTCCTTTCGAACGTAAGAGGTCATTGAATTGAGTCGATTTCCCAGTTTTTTCCTCTATGATTCTCCGATGATGCCCTATTATGCTGCAGCAAAGCCTTGGCGGAAGGAAAGTTAAGGAAACGGAGAGAGGAAGGGTTTAGTTTGCCGGAGATAGGGGTGTACGTTTCGTTTAAACAAATGTGGCTTATAGTTCGCGGGGAAAACAGTAGATGGTAGGCTGTTCCACAATCGTATTAAACTAGATAAGAATGAATCGTGAAGGGCACGAGAGGCACTGATCGAAAGGGAATGAGAGTGAGAGCGTCAAGACGCTCAGGTATTGCGGGTAGGAGATGCTCTACATGGGATCAGACATAGTAATAGCGGTAAAGAAGAGAAAGGTAGCCCACAGCGTCAACGCTTAAGGGGTTCAATACGTATAGTAATGGTTTCATTGCCAGTAAGCTTGAAAGCTTAGCGTTGAACTTTGTCTAGTTCCGCTTAAACAGTGCGGCCTGCCGCAGCCCATATATGGGAGTTATACTCAAGGCTTGGTCTTATGAGAGTCTTGTAGAAAGTTTCTGAAGGAAACCCAGGCATTCCATGGCATTTTACGTAATCTGGAAAATGTGACCGGTGCAGTTAAGTTTGCTGGAGACGTTATATCCTAATAGGTTTAGGAAAATTGGTTCAGAAATACCTACCTGCTGGTCTGCTAGCAGGAGGAGTGTAAGGCTTGCGCGAAAGACGACAGCATTGAGTTTCGAACGCATTAAGCACAACATGGTTTGCAGAGACCCCAAGCGATAATGCTTAATGGCTCCCTGCTTAGCAATGCAAACATGCGATCTCTACTAACAGAAGCAGCGTTCCCCCGAGAGTCGGCCACTCTTTCACAAGAGTCTGTGAAGTCAACGGTGCTGCCATCGCTAAAACCGAAGCGTTAAACGCTTCGGTGGAACCGAAGTGTCTGTCATTGGCTTCAACAGGAAATTCAAAGAGTGTCGAAAGCTAAACTTGATAGACAGAAAAATTGGGATATTATTGGGATAAAATTGGGACTGCCTGGTGCGGTAATGTTTTTCAGTTTTGTACTCAATGCTAATGTTCTTGTAGTGGAAGGATGCAACAGATAAACCTATATCAAACATTTTGAATTTGTTCTCGGGGTAGTAGCACTTAATGTATTTCACAGTGTAGGTTGGTCTCAGCGTAAGCATCCTAGAATGAATATATACAAAAAGGTTTTACTTTCTTTAATTTTTAAACTTTTTCGAATGGTAGCGCTGGCAACCATTCTTCTTTATGAATTTCGATGCAGTCCTTGAAACGAATTGGTACTAGACCTTCAATACATATTGATCGTAATAAAAAACAGGTTTGGTAAAGCATGCATTCAAAATCTATAGATTTCCTAAATTTTTCTATCGGTTCCTATGGGCCAGAACTCAATTTTTACGTTTCCGTTGGTAGATAGGCCTGGTCCTATGATGTGATGCTATCTTCTCAATTTGGAAAGAGTGTCTGGTTGTGGCTCCTTTGGTCAATTTTTCCATAACGGACTTACCTGAACAAATGTGAAAGTACTATCCAAGCCAAATTTTGTAATCCGTTATTCAGAAATGTTTGAGCCGAGCGCAAAATACCTTATCGTTTGCATATAGTGGTGTATACAGACTATACGATGCAATAAAGTGTAGAGAGTCCGAGTAATGCACCCAAACCAGTGAGGTAGTAGAAATGGAGTGGACATGCCCATAAGATTTACATTGAAGGGGATGGTAGTAATTTTTTGTCTGCTCATTGTCAAATCCATGTAGTTCCCCTCCAATTTGACAATCAGAGCGAAATGGCGGAAAGGCAGCTTTAACATGCTTTGTGCGCGAGAGGATTGAAGGGGCTAATGGTGGAAAGTTATACCGTCCGTGTCCAGGGGCTGACCCAAACCCACTATTATTTATTTCTAATGCCTAGTACTATATTCTTCGCGAAACGAATTCAACGGTCAAATCCCATACAAAAAGAGCTTTTCAATTCGTCAGTAAAGCTCTTTTGTATGGGAGGCATAAGGTGCAGTTGAAGTGGAGCTTTCTGCTTAATAACCACACTATCTCATTCCATAGTAATTTCATGGGTTTATGTGCACCAGAAAAAATTTAACGATACATCTTGTGAGCAGGCGTGTTGTCGTGAAGAAGGTGGAGGACTGCTTTGGTTAATTTTCCTCTTTTTTTCCTTTTATAGCTTATTTCAACTAATCTCGAATTGAAAGGAGGTATTCTGGAGTTATTAAGACTAAACACAGACCAAGGAAACTGTGCATCACCATTGTTCAGGCTAATTTGAACATTTATTTGAAAGTGAGGAGGAAAATTCAATTAATATGGATAGTTAAATGTATTTTAGTAAAGTAATTAATAGGCAATTAGTTGGTAATTAGTATAAGTCAATTAATAGAGAATTAGTTCGTAATTAGTATAAGTCAATAATTTAAAAGTAAGCTCTATAAGTAACATACATAAGTTTGATTAAGATTAGACCAATTGACACTGAAGAAGAGGGCAGATTACCCTCGAAATATCGATATTTGTCACAAAATTCAATATATCTAGCTTCGAAAGGAGAAATCGGTTTTTTTTTATTAAAATATTCCAATAGTAGTAATAACTTTATTGTGCCTTTTTGTATTCTTATCTATATGAGGGTATTACGTGCTAATCTTAATACAACTAATTTCTCAATAGTTTATCTTACCCTAATAGGAACAAGGTGTATTGTTCAATATTTGCAGGTACACATGGACTCACAAGATTACTATGGAATATGTTATTAAGTAGAAAGCTCCACTACGCTTAATTGCATCGTATAGTCTGCATTCACCACTATATGCAAACGATAAGGGCTTATGCGCTCGGCTCAAACATTTCTCAGCCTCTTATCTCGAAAACTACTTATCGTACATGAATTTGATGTACGAAGCTTTTATGTAGATTTATAGTAAATTTGATGTTTACATAAATTCACGTAAAATCAATCGTTAACAAAATATTTAAGAAAAACTGATTTTCGTGATTTTTGACCTTGAATAACTTTTGTTGCGCACACGACTTTATAATGGACTTTCCATATTATGTTTGTCATCTGACAATAAACAGATTTGCGTCGAAATATTTCCACTTGGATTTATTTGGTAGAGAAAGTTTTATTTTCCGGGCCTAGATCACTTACAGGACGAAACTTGGCGAAACCGACCAAGAAGTACATTATGTTTAAGCCAGTTGGTTTCTATGTTTTTAAGCTCACTTAATTTCATTATAGTTCAGCCCTTACCTATCACTAATTATCATAGACAACTGACTAAGCACATAGCGCAGAAGTTTTATGTGATTTCAGCCTTTTCCTTTATCTGGCCGTTTCTCCAGTAAAAATTTATTGAACATGTTGAAATTGAATTGTCGTGGTAAGTTTACTTGGTGTAATTGAGCGGTTCAGTATACTGTTATTCTAATGTATTTTATAATAATAATAATAAATTTATAATAATAATAATACCGATAAATTTCGATAAGTAGAGTTCAATAGTTATAGGGTACTCATATGTGTAAAGTTGGTAAATCATTTGGATTTGAGTTCTCAGTACTCGATGCCTGTGGGTATCAGAACGTGCCTAAATGAGAGGTTTACTAATAAAGCAGACTTCAAACTGATTAAAAACTTTAGTAACAGGGAAAAAACGGACAAGCCATACTTGAAAATGATTTGTTGTTTTCATTTTGCACTTTTCCATGAAAACCATCAACTATGGTTCGTTTGAGTTGAACAATTTCATTCGGTCTGTTGAACCAATCACAAACTAACGAAATCCTGCTGCAATCAAATTGATGTCATGTCAGTATTTTTTTTAGAAAAAGGCTTATTCTGCCCATTGCTCACAAATGTCTTAATTAATTGGATAGGCAATTATATCTTGAGAATTTCTGATACAAGACAGTGCCGTTGATTAAGATACCATAATTATCTTGTGCTCCAATTCGAGGCTATTCACATGAAAGAAAGTTTTTTAATGTTGTCCGTGAGCTTATTAAAGATTTGTTTGCAATTTAACTCACATTCATAAATATGATCATTAAGCTATCCTATTTGTTATTGGAAGCTTAATGTTGTTTCTTAGGACTGCTAGTTCTTAAAAACACTATTATTGGAACACATGTACGTCTTTTAAACGACATGCATGATCGAGAACATATGCATGTGCGAATGTTTAATACAACTCTACTATAACTCTACGCAAACATTTTTGTGTTATCCAATACAACTTAACGTGAACGAAAGACACATAAATTTTCCACAACTTTAAACTACATGCAATTTATCTACAAGCTGATGCTCACCATTTGCATAAGAAATGTACGACGACGCAAATCCTTTGCTTGCTCATAAAACTCTTTATAAATAACTTATTTCCAGCAACCATCTAAAACTCTTCTTCTAAATTAGCCTCACTGCTTAGAGTGCTACCATTGATCGCGAGCAACGAAAAACGTTATTCTACGCGCCAAGTGAAATTCAAGCTGCCGCAACCTTCTTCACTTCACTTAACGGTCAAAATTGGCTTCACTTGAACGTACTTGAGAATTTTTCACTTTCGTCGCCACTGCTGGCGTTACAGTGAGATATATTCCAGAATCACTTTTCACTCTTTGCACTTGCAAACACTTTCACGATTCGTTAATAATTCATTGACGCACATTGTTGTTCCGCCACATTAGCCACAATCGCGGCCGTTACGATTCGAACCTTGAAAACTCGTAAAACTGTTTGCCTCCTTCATCCATTCAACTATGAAACACCCACCAGCCCGACTGTTAGCAACATTAGATACAGATAGGAATCTGCCCGAAAGTCGTACGATCGAGAAGAAGTTCGAAGACAAACTGCTAAAACTTGAAAACAACAATTTTAACCCAGGTTGGTTTTTCAACTGTGGTCCTGCCATCTTCAGATTGCCGTCATGCAAACCTGCCGCTACTGAATCGAAGGAGAACGTTGTGTTATTCCCAACAAGGATTTACCGGGTGGGGAGCGATGTGGAGAGATTCTACAAAAGATTTGGTCGGTGTTGCCTGTCGACTGCGTACTGATAGCAGGATCCACTTTGTGGAACAACACGTGTTCTCGGACATCCAGCATATGAGTTGGCGGATGACATCCTGCAGAAATTCAATGTCAACGTATTTAACTTTCATAAGCTGGAAAACAGCTGTCCGCATGCTGGCTGGCTGTCTGGTAAGGGCAAGTGACGCTTAGTTCGAGGTATTAGCATTTGGCAAAGTCAATGTAGTATCCAGGATAGTTGACTACAACGGCGAAAGGACATGAATAAAAGAAACGATAATCCTGCTTGTGAAACTAAGGGGACATGTGGCATTCATTCAGATACAGAAAGTTTAGTGGAAAGGTATTTTGTCGTTTGGTAGCTTTCAGTTACATTTAATATGCCCATGCCAACATTTTGCAATCGATGGACAGGTGGTTGTTATCGCATGAGCTGTTTCACTTGTCACCTATGTGCTAAAATGTTAGCCAGCCATTCACATTAAGGCTCTTATTTGCTAATGATTGGTAATGTATACGTAATTGGTTGCGGGTGATCAAAGGTTTCCATGACATTACAACTGAGATGACCAAATAGTGAATCCCCGAAGCGTCAATTAGCTAATGAAGACCAAATAATATATTCGGTATCAAAATAATTTAGCTTTACAGTGCAGTTTTTCTTCGCCCCAAAAATATGCTCTCTAATTATAAAAAGCTTTCCAAAGAACAGTCATGGTTTGCTACGTTTACAGTTTATTTTCAATTTTCAATGTACTTTATACATCAAAAACAGAAAACAAAAGCCTTTATAATTGTGATCATTTGATTCTAATTTTGCAACCGATTGTAGAGGCTGATTGCATTTCGAAAGGAATCAGAATAAAGTATAAAGCTCTTGCTGAAATGATCAATCATACTGAGCTGCGATAAACATTTTCACAACAAACAAATGAGATTTGTTCACCTTCGCTACAATATTTAGAAAGGGAGTTAAAATCAAGCCGTAAACAGTTGATGTATTGTTGTAGGGCATCTGAAGAAACATTTTTTTTTTTCAAAATAAACCGGACAGGTATTTTCGTTAATGGTGTAGTGCAATGTAATTGAGTGCAAAGACTGTCGGATCGAAAACATTGTTCGTTTAAAATAAGTTGTCGTGAGCGTCCAAAAAATTTTTGATTCTTCATTGTATTGATATGATTTTATTTGTCCATTACCTCATTGGACATTGATGGACTTTCAAGGATTACATTTAATCAATTGAGAGGACATCAATTAACTGTCCTTCTATTCAGCGTTATAGCTTTTTTAAAGCTGATTTTCAGAAAATGTCCACTAAAATCAATTTTCACAATTTGTATTGTGAATTATATTATGTTGATTGTGCTTTGTCCAAGTTCTACTCTTTCTGTTCTAATCTTATCTTTCGCTTTACTTCCACCAAATGTCAGCTCAAACCTAATTATGTTCCTTGGTTCACCTTAAAAGTCTCTGATGCTCTAAAAGCTAAGAAAAAACCTCGTGAAAAGCCGAAGAATACGGGTTCACCCACTGATCTTCAGGAATTCCGTAGTTTGCGTTCTGATGCTAAAAGAGTGATAAAGCAGACAATGCGTGACTACTTTTCGATCATCGAGGCTTCAATTTGTTCTAATCAACCAAAATCCGTTTGGTCCTATATCCGTTCCCTCAAGTCTAATTCCTCGGTTCCTGATTCTATGTATCATGATGATGTTATTGCTTCCAATCTTATGGCTATTTACGATTTATTTGCTACCTTATTTTCTTCCTCCTTTAAGAAAAAATCACTAAATACCTCTGTAACTTCTGTTTTCTCCCGTGCTTCTCCTACCTTTTAAGTGTTGAGTACCAATCTTTTGGAAGTTGAAGCTCTTATGTATACCTTAGATTATAATGCAAGTTCCAGTCCCGACAGTATTCCCAATATGCTTGTCAATTCCCTCTCATTTTCTCTCTGTTTTCCATTAGCTATCCTTTTCAGCATAAGCCTCGCTTCTTGTACATTCTCTTTGTCACCCACCCGGTCTAGGGTGAGCAAGATACCTGGTTAGGCTCCTGTTGGATATATTCGCTAACTCGTCGGAGACGGGTCGAGGGTGGGCGCCACTCGCTCTCCAATTATTCGAGCCTCGAGCCGCTGAGCGAGCTTCGACTCACCAGATATACGCACGCTGTACCGGCACAAGTCAGTTGCTAGTTCGGGTGACACCCGATCCGTCTCACCAATCGCGACCAGAGACCTCACAACCGGACTGCACCCGCAACTTCTACAATTCGACAAGCAAAGAAAGGAAAACTACTAGATAGGACAAGAAAAGAATCTACTCCCGCCTGTCGAAATTTCTTTTCCCTTCGGGCATTCACAAGACCAACTGAAGTTCGAATTCAAGATTTTATTTATAACTATACAGTCGGTTCCGGCTCAACAGGCTGTTAGAGAAACTTTACTAACTCACACGGTACACAACGGTGAATTCTCTTACTTTCACTTGTTTGCTTTCACATGCATTACCAAACCGTACTAAAACCGCAAGTTCCTCAGCTATCTGAATTCGCCGTTTTTTTACCATGCGAGCCCGGCAAATTTCGGGTTTCGTTATAAATTCCTCACCACCACTCACTTTTTACACATTTCGTGAATATTCTCTGCGCACATTTTCTTAATTCTTATGAAATGGATTTTATTCTTCTTAAATAAACTAACCTTAATATTCAGGATCGGCTGTCGGCTACTCGTGTTTTTCGGGATTTTCAGATTTAGCGTAGTTAATTATTTCCCACGACGATCAGGCATAAACCAGATGGATTCAGTAAAGAAAGAAAAGAAAAATCCAAAATCTAACGGCGCTTACCAGCACCGAACCGTCGCCTCGAGCGTGCTAGTCCATGTCTCTCCTGCCTGCGCTGTCTAGCCCTTTAATCTCGTAAGTTCCTTTTGCCGCTGATTAATTGCTGGTCCCGTCTTCGCTCCGACTCAAGAAACACATTCCGCGAGTCACTCGTTGCGTCGCTCCGTCTTCTTCCGACCAATGTTTCGATTTCCCGTTCGTCTTAGAATTTTGCGACTTCCGCTGCAAGGCCGAATTGCGTGTCCTCCTTCGTATCTGCAGTGGCAAAATGTATTTGGTTTTTAACTTCCCAATGTTCTTGTTCGTTTCAGGGCTCAACTATGAATGCCCTCGACGGAAAATTTTCCTAGTGCCGCCGCTTCTGCCTAACTGCAGGGTATCCCGCTACTCCAGTTAGGAGCAACGATCTTGTCACTCCTGTGCCCGTCCGGGATCAACACCATCAATCTGCTTTCCAATTTTTCACTTCCGACTCTCGACTCATCCGTCTGCTCGTCTTGCAGCATGCTATACCCTCACGACGACGGCTTGTGACGTGACTGTGTGGGTGTGTCGACGGTATGGTGGATGCTTAATTGCTGCACGTCACTCGAGCCGTTGACTACATAAATTTAAAAATTGGCATAAAAGGAATGCCAATTTTCCTGAGTGTGCATACTTAGCAATTCCTAATTGCGGAAATGTCGCGGACGTCGATTTTTGCTAATGTTTTAAAAAAAATAGAAGAAAAAAAATAAATTCCGGTCGATGCAAATAATAGTGACGCTGATCGGCTTCGAACACGCAACTTTGTCGTGACAGCCCTGTTCTCCATCAACTGCTCCACGTAACTCATTGCAATTGATCTGCTGACTGGTGTTTATTAGCACGATGATATCAGCGGTCATGCCAATTTATTACCATTCCGATAGCCGACGGTCATTCTATACATGAATGTTCTCGGTCGCTTCAGCCTGCCGACTCTGGTGTCTTGACGTATGATCTACGTTACTGTAATAAAAATCCGTAGTTTCTCCTACTACAAAATTGTTTATTTGCGTAGATACGTATTTCGGGAGCTATTTACTCCCTTCTTCAGTACTTTAGCTACCTACCACAAATAAAGAAAAATATACAATACAAAAAAGTGAATGAAGTACTAAATAAAAGAGTACAAACGAAGTGATTAATTTATTTTAGACAGGAAAGAAAAGAGAAGTGAAGAAAGCTTTAGCTCACGGTGACAGCCAAAAGAACAAGGAACCATGGAAGCTAAAATTCAAGAACTGGACAGGCAATTACACGAAAGAAATAACCAGTTGGAACAGATGTCAGCAGCTCTGCAGAATCTACAACCGACAACTGAATTCCTGCAGCAACAACTTCAGGAAAAAGAAGTATTACCGAACCGAATGACACCGATTGTGCAAAACCTCACTTTTAGGCAAACGACATCAGACGTGATGGAGAAAATGTTAAAAGAAATACGGTTTATGGGTGCGTTCAACGGGCGAAGCGATATAGCCGTCAATCGATTCTTCAATAGTGTTGAATATTACCTGCAAGGTATAACTAACGAAGAGCACAGGAAAGAAGCGGTTCGGGTAATATTCTACGAGAAACTGCAAGGAGAAGCAAAGGATGCTGTAATGGATGTTAAACAGACCGACAATTGGAATATCATCAAAAACACCTTAAAACTACGCTTCAAACCAGATCTGCAGCCAACTGATATTTTCCGGAAAATCACCAACATCTAAGTGAACACAATTTCCAAGACCATCTTAATTTTTTATTTTTATTTTACAATTATAGGACAGTTAAACGTTAACGACATAAAAGAACAATCAGGATTTACGGAGATACAAATAAATCAAGCACACATTGTTAAAATATCAAATTTAATAATCCACATGATCAACATTGCAGAAATTCTAATTTTGATTGATAATTTTCGGGATAACATTAATAAATTAGAGGGAGAACATAAGAAAATATTACTTAATGAATTGAAACACCTAACTAACAAAGTAAAAACACTAATGCCAGCAAATAGGCGAAGTAAAATAGGGCAGATAAAATTTAAGAGGAAACGTACAGAAATGGCTATTTGGACCCATGGACGAACAGGACAGACTGGACATAGACGCACATCTAAAAACCATTGAACTAAATAACCACAATGCAATTACAAACTTGAACCAACAAATTACAATCAATAACCATTTCAACGAAACTTTTATTCAATTATTCAATTCTGGAAAACATGAACAGAATTTCTAGTAATGTTATTGCCAGCAATATATATTATGAACAATTTTTGAAAATTCAACTTCTTAAAAGCAAAATTGAACAAATCCAAGATAATATAGTATCAGCAAAATATGGATTATTGCATCCCAATATATTAACAGATGAAGAAAGTGTATCCAATAATATAGATTTACTAAAATTGGAGAATGTTAAATTAGGAATAACTTAGTTTAAAAACGATGTGTTATTGTTAGCAATAAATATTCCAAAGGAATTCATTAAAGTTGAATTGAAAACGATATTGCCCATTCCAAATAAAAATCTAAAAGAGATAGATTCTCATGCTGAAATTGTTTTTACATATAATAATAATACTTTTGATTATGAAAAACTAAAATATTTAAATGAATTGAACTTAAGCAAACATTGTATATTTCAATGAATTTTGTAAGCTCGTAACCAATAATTTAACTAAAATTATAGAAATTGACGACGAAACTATCATTGTTAAGAACGCGTATAAAATAAAATTGACTCAAAATTGTGATGATCAAAAATTGATATTAGAAAGGAACACATTAATTCATTTTAATAACTGCACTCTGAAAATTTTGGAACATAACTTTTCAAATGTAAAACAAAGATATAGAAAAAGATTTTACTATCCTAACAGTAAGAAATATGAAAACTTCACAAAAAAACTTACTAAATGAGAAAAACTTTAACAAAATTAAAGAATTAAAATACAGTAAAAAAATAACATTTGGAGTAAATATTACATCTGCTTCAGCAATATCAATAATTTTGGCCTTTGCAGTAGTACATTATTTTAGAAAACGAAATTATTGTAAACGAAACAACCGAATGACTCAGGAGAGTTCAAATTTCAAGGAGGAAGAAGTTACATATACTTCCACGCTAGAATTGCTACAAAAATATGATACTTTGTTGCAAGATGTTGCCAAACACCTGCAACAGTTAAGCGACAAATACACCAGACAAGCAGATTCTCACAGAATCGCAGACATTAGGTCAGCAGAATTATATCCATAAATGTGGAGTATGTGTAGCTTATCGTAGAGTTCAGTTTCAATCGTGTTCAATTGTAGTCGTCACTCTGACAATTTTAAGTCGTGAAATAAAAGTGTTTGTAAAATTAAAAGAAGTGTTTTTTTTAACAAGTATTGAAAGAACAATACGAAACTAGCTTGCTTTCAATTTTATCTGACACCATTGAATCAATTCAGCGCAGATTCACTCGCTTGTTGTTTTTTTAAATTCAGTATCGCTTATTGCCCCTACTCCTCTTGTCTTTCCATTGTTCGTATGTCCTCGTTGGAATCTCGTAGATTGTTCCTCTATGAGTTTTTTATTTTCTTTTTAAGAAAAATGTGTTCCTTTTTAAGAACAAAGTATA
Source organism: Nemotelus pantherinus (assembly GCA_963978885.1). NCBI lineage: Eukaryota > Metazoa > Arthropoda > Insecta > Diptera > Stratiomyidae > Nemotelus > Nemotelus pantherinus. Next base: position 35,139,908 of record OZ022263.1, read on the forward strand.
TAATCGCATTTATAATCAGAATATTTTGACCATCCATTTCCCTCGTTTTCTAACTTTATCACTTTATTCGAACCCTCGTTTCGAACGTCTCAGGTGTGACATTCTGAACGAAAAAAATGAAATCTTATGTCAAACTCTAGCGTGTTTCAATTCAATGCGTTGACTCGATACCGCCTAAAACCTACTTTGATTTGTTTTGAAAATTTCGATCCCAGTCTTAATCGATCCCTCAAAACGGTATCGTTTACATCACAGCTCAAGATTCTAAGATGACCATATTAGGTCATCTGATCGTTGGCTGGCCGAAAGCGATCTCTTGTATGATGTTCAGTATCCGGTCGTCTCGACCAGCCAGAACATAGTTTAAGTAATGTCATGTCTGAGCTATAACATGGTCGAAGTAATGGCATAAAAATGTATAGTCGAGGCCGTATATAGCAAATTAGAATTTTAAGATCGAAAGAAATTATATTAGAATATGAAATGGAAGGAAATTCCGAAAAATCTAATTGTAATATTGAATTATCGAAAAACCGAATTATCAACTTTTTGATTATTTAAAAAGAAGATTAGATACTATTGGTATTAAAATATAATTCAATGAATTGAATTAGGCTTATGCATGCGAACGATTCGGTCTTTTTTCCAAACAGAAGGGAAAGTTTAATCAGTAAGGCTCATTTTGTGTATGATGTATAATACCAATGCCAAAATAGTAATAGAAAGGCTATCAGAACCAGCACTTGTAAATGTAAATGGAATCAAAAGGTCTCTGTTCATCGATCAGGCTCCCGTTTGGCTCATTCTCATTGCAAATTATTTCTTTCAGTAGATCAATTCTGGTACCTACTATGAAGGGCTTTATCTTGAAGCCAAATTTTCTGAGAGGAATAGTTGGTTTCTCTCCAATTCTAAACGATTAATGGCTCCCTCAAGGAACATTCCAAAGTTTTATCTAAAAATTCTACTGCTAGATCTTGAATCGCTTTGGGTTCTATAAACATTTTTTGTCCTGGCCTGGCCTGGCATTACTTTCGAAATCGTAATCCTAGAAATTTCTCTGTGAGTTGAGTTTCATTTTCTTTTTCTTTTTTTTTCAGAAATTAATACTCAAGGCATAAATGAAGGTATACCTCTTTTATTTGCCAACACAATTATTTCTGTTCCATTAATTCTAGTTTACTATATATCTAACCTAAGAAATCTTTCTACGAAAGAAATAAACATTTGTATGAGAGTGAGCAATTTATTTCCATCATTCTGTTCACCTCACTCTTCATTTTGTTTTGATGCAGTAATATTCATCTCAAGTAAACAAGCACGTTTCGATAAGAGCGAATAAAATATTCCCATAGATATTGTGTAACAGAAATCGCAAAGAAAACAAATTCATGAGAAATTCCAACAAAATCATGCAAATTCATTCAAGGCTCAAGTCACTGCGTACTGTTCTACATTTGTCTTTGAAATAAGACAAACAAACTTAGCCGAAATATGTCATTTTGTCAAAATGAAAAATACTTCAATCTACAGCAAGGAAAGATCATGATGTCGGTTTCGTGGATGCCCCAGTCTCGTTCGGTTAAGTAAAACAACGGAAGAAAAAGAAACTCAAACACCGGGAGGATGTATAAATTACTCGTCCGCACATCAGCCGTTTCGATTGGCAGCAGCCCCAAGCTTATGTAGCTCGATTTCATTTTATTTTGAAATTGCTTTCAGATAACCATAAAGAATATAAGCATACTTCGGATGAGATACATTCTTCTTTAGAGCCCGAGCAATGGAAGTTAACCCTCTTGATAATCCAAATTAGGTTTAATTCAATTGTAGCGAAATCAAGTTGAGAAACCCGCTTTGGACAACATTCAAGCAGTACATCAAAAATTATTTCCTTCAAAAATTGAATTAATGTTTATTCGTGGAAAGAGAGACATAAAAACCAGGGTAAGATGTCAGGGAGGATTCGTTAAGGAAAACAGGTCAAGGTTAAGCTAAATCAATAGGTTCGACTTCGTTCACAAAACATGTTTGTTATTTAAAATAACAGCTCTTCTTGTTGACTTTCAAGCGCGAGATGTTGTGGTGTATTGTGGAAATATTGATGGAAATTGAAAGGTCACTTGAAGCTAGCTAGTTTGAGAGATTGGCTCGAAGTTTTCAGAAGATTTTTCGAGCAGCGCTTAGTACATTACAAATAAATTTCAACTTCATAATGGTAAAAGGATAAAAGCTTAGCATTTCGTGTAGCAACAAAACGTTATAGTGACTGTTTGCGATAAATCATTACTGTATTGTAAATCGCACTCCACTGAATAATTCAAACCACATATCATCATTTGATCATTCAATAAAAGCTATTCAATTCAAAAACAGGACCGTCGAAATAGAGTGGTTTAAGGTGAAAATACTCATCACCACATGATAAGTGATTGCAATAAATATTTAAGTGATTCGTATGATGATGCATTAATGAGCTGTTTGTATGCAAGTAGGATTGATTATTAACATGTTATTTTGATTTAAATATTTATAAGTGGCGTAATGTTTTTTTATTCACTCAAAACTCATTATGAAATATTCAATCCCGATTCCTGAAAACAATATCGCCTCTGCGATGCCAACTGGTATGCTGTTGAAACTAAATTATAGTTCATTAAACGCAAAAATGAATGCTATGCTTTGAAAGCAACAGTTTCGTGCTTTGAAGTACAATACTAGTTGTAAAGATGACAAATAAAAGCATTTATGAGCATTTCCTATGGTATATTGAAGCGGTAGTTCAACAGAAAAAAAAGTAATTGTAATTTCTTCCCTGTGAAGCATGCGTCGCTTCAGTAATATTGTTACTACCGTTAGTATATAACAAGCACGACGAACGCTAACAACATACAGTGTCCCAATAATATCTTCGTACAGCAGCTATTTGAAACTCAAGTGATAAAAAACAATAAATTGATGCAAGAAATTTGAAAAAGTTTTGATGCAGATTTATTCATTAAACATTTTTATTTAATTTGGAAACAAAAACTTATCCATTTGAATTACCTATTACAAAGCTAAAACTGAAAATAAAACAAAGTCGACAATTTGCCTCCAATAAAGTCTTCGTACACTTACACTCAGAAAAATTTCACCACTTAACACTTTTTTAGAATAACTTTAAATCAAAAGTTGAAATCACTTTGAAATAAAAAGCGAATCTTATTTAAGTTCCACTTTATTATAAAAATTTTCCTTTCAAATTAAAATTTGTCATCATTGAATTAAAAAGAAAACGTATATGGCGCCAAACCATATTTGAACATTTTTGATCCAAAAATTTTCAAATATGATTTGGCTCCATATACGTTTCTTTTTAATTCAATGATGAAAAGTTTTGATTTGAAAATAAATTTTTTACAATAAAGTGGAATTCAAATAAGATTCGCTTTTTATTTCAAAGTGATTTCAACTTTTGATTTAAATTTGATTCTATTAAATGACAATTACCTGAGTGTACGAAACAGTTTATGAAAAATCTTAAAAACTATAGATACAATTTTCGTTAATACTTAGTTGGGTAGCCTTTGTTTTTAATCAAGGGTTTAAAGCAGCTTAACATCGATTCTGAAAGTATTTTTGCATAGCTTGGCTCTATTTTCGCCCATTCCAGCTAAAGAGCCAGTTTCATCTTAGGTTTCGAGCTGATATTAGTCCTGATTTTTTTTCCAGCATGTTCCACATGTGCTCAATGGGATTGAGGGCAGGACTTGCCGTGGTGTTTTAAGCAAATGTGGAGTTTTGTACGCCAAGGACATCCTAGTATTATAAGCCATGTGCTTGGGATCATTATCTTGTTGAAAGTAAAAGTCCTTTGATACAACCAATTTTTCAGCACTTGGCTCCAAATGTCTCCTTAAAATTTCAATATATGCCCGATGATCGATGATTCCTTCAATTATTCCTAAATTTCCAACGCCACTGGCAGCCATACAGCCCCATACCATTACGGCGCCGCCACCGTGTTTTACAGATTTAAGTCTCGTACACGTCTGGTAAGTGAAGTAAATCGCAAAAAACGTTTGAGCTTCGCTCGGCAATATAGCCCAGTCATTTTAGCAATCAACCTCGAAATGAGAGATAATAAGCTGAATTTTTGTATATACTTTCATTAAGGGGTCCTCAAAGTTCCCTCAAAAGTCTCATAAAATCTCGTGTCTGCGTCGGAAGTTATTCAAGGTTAAAGGTAAGAAAAAACAGTTTTTTGCGATTATCTTGGTTTCTATTGCTCCAATGATGTCAACACATAAGATTGAAATTGTAGAGCATAAAATTTGCGACACATTTAATCTGAAGCATTTTTTCATGCGCTCAACCGTTTTTCCGATAGAGAACGGTAAGCACGCAGCACTTAGCCATATGTACTGTAATGCAAGGTCAACCGTGAAACCTTCAGTTTTGAATTATTTGTTTAATTTAAATAACAAAAGTATTACTTTTCTTCTTCTTCATCGTCATCTTCTGGACGTTCGGAAATTTCTGTATCATTGTCATCATCTTCGTTGCCTTGGATTGGTATTTGCAGACCTTCCTGAATTTCATGGTCAAAAGCACTCTCTTGCTCACATTCACTTTGCAATGAAACAGCATTGAGGCAAGCTTGCCCATTACACTGGCCACAAGCTAAAGTGCATTGCAGCCCTGATTTTCTACATCGGCACGATGCACCACATCCATTCTTACAATTACAAAATAGAATATTCAGTAATTCATCGGAAGCTGGTGGTAATATTGTTGTCATTGGCTCCAGGAACTCATTTCGGAGCACCCAACCCCATTCCTGGGGTTCTAAATCATGCCCTAACCGTTTTTGAACTTATTAATAGACACGGTTTATATGCTGATGGGCCGCTGCACTTATCTATTATTATGTTTTGTAGATATAAAGAACTGAGTATATCGATGATGATCGATATTATCCTTAGATTTTGGAGCATTGTATATTGCTAGTAAGATCCGAATGCCATTATCGTATAATTGTTGGACAGGGCAGTTTGCTTCTAGAAAAACTTGAGCTAGTTCGTCGAAATTGGTAAGTTGTTCTAGTGCTTTAATGAAAGTTTTTTTTCCTTTTTTAAACAGCGCAGAAGTTTTATCACATCCACTGAATGCATGTAAAAATAAAACATGCTTTTTAGAAATGGGATATTTGTTAAAACTTGTTGAAGAATATATTTGTGTTTTGACATTGCCTTTGCCAACTTTTTTAAAGAAAATGTCTTCTTTATGTAATTGGGTGCGTCCAATGAAAATAACTAGTAAATCTATGTCTTCTCCTATAATGATGACAGTCCTTTCATGTTTGGATTCTTCGATAGCTGTAACTATAATTAGAACATCAGCATCATCTCTCGCATGTTTTGTTGTGATATTTACACTCTCAAACTTTTCAATGAGCATACCAGTAAGTTTCTTTTTATTACATCGATTTGAGAATTATTTTTTTTTGGCTAATTGGCACCATTATTGTTTAAAAATAGGTAAAATGCTATAAAATACAATGTATTTACTGATAAATAATACAAATAATTCAATACTGAAGGTAGTATTCACAGGTATTCATGGTTGTCCTTGCATTACAGTACATATGGCTGAGTGCGCGCGCTTACCGCCCTCTATCGGAAAAACAGTTGAGCGCATGAAAAAATGCTTCAGATTAAATGTGTCGCAAATTTTATGCTCTACAATTTCAATGCTCTGTGTTGACATCATTGGAGCAATAGAAACCAAGATAATCGCAAAAAACTGTTTTTTCTTACCTTTGACCTTGAATAACTTTCGACGCAGACACGAGATTTTTTGAGACTTTTGAGGCAACTTTGAGGACCCCTAAATGAAGGTATATACAAAAATTCAGCTTATTATCTCCCATTCCGAGGTTGACCCCTTTTTTATGCTAAAATGACTGGGCCAATACCAAAATGCATCTCTCGAACTTTGGCGCAATGTTATATTTTCTAATGAATCCAAACACAACATTTTTGGGTCTCATGGGAGATTAAGAGTGTGGAGAAAGCCAGGGGAAGCTTACAACCCAAAAAATACCATCAAAACTGTAAAACACTATGGCGGCGGCGAAATAGTATGGGGCTGTATGGCTGCAAGCGGCGTTGGAAACTTAGAAATAATTGAAGGAATCATGGATCATCGGGCATATATTGAAATTTTAAAGAGAAATTTAGAGGCAAGTGCGGGGCCCGGTAGCTCTGTTCGCTAAGGCCTCAGGCCGAAAAGCGGCGTGCTACGGAGCCTGCGGGTTCGAATCCCGCCAGTGCCATGACTGTAAGTGTGAATGCGTGTGATTGTCCATGAGGGTGGCAAATGGGCCCAAACTGGTGGCCTAATGCTGGCCGCGTTCCCGGCAGCCCTCTTCATTAACCTAACCTAACCTAACCTAGAGCCAAGTGCTGAAAAATTGGGTGTATCAAAGGATTTTTACTTTCAACAAGATAATGATCCTAAGCACATGGCTCATAATACTAGGATGCTCTTGGCGTACAAAGCTCCACCTTTGCTTAAAACACCACGGCAAGTCCTGCCCTCAATCCCATTGAGCACATGTGGAACATGCTGGAAAAAGGATCAGAACTCATCATATTAGCTCGAAACCTAAGTTGAAACAGGCTCTTCAGCAGGAATGGGCGAAAATAGAGCCAAGTTTTGCAAAAAAACTTGTAGAATAGATGCCACACCACCTTCAAGCCAGGATTAAAAACAAAGGCTACCCAACTAAATATTAACGAAAATTGTATCTGTAATTTTTAAGATTTTTCATAAACTGTTTCGTAAGTGTACGAAGACATTATTGGAGGCAAATTGTAGACTTTGTTTTATTTTTGGCTAATCACTTTGTAATGAATAATTCAAATGGATTAGTTTTTGTTTCCAAATTAAATAAAAATGTTTAATGAATAAATCTGCATCAAAACTTTTTCAAAAATCTTGCAACAATTTATTGTTTTTTATCACTTGAGTTTCAAATAGCTGTTGTACGAAGACATTATTGGGACACTATAAGTAAGTCGGCAACAAGCTTTCCTTATTTTTCCAATGGCTAAGTCTACGTTACCGGAAACGTACAGGTACATCAATAGACTCCCTCATGATATCAGTCAACAGCACGATGGCAATGAACAAATACACTCCTCTTATCCAACTCGTCTTTCATTAGCTTTTCTACGAATGTCCTTGTTAGTAAGTTTCACGGAATTATGTCAACACGTGTTTTTGTCGACAGATAAATGTTAAGGTATTTATTGGCCGAAAGGTGGAACTCAATGGATTTATCTGGAACACATTCGTCTGTCGTATTCGTTCAATTTCATCTCAGGAACAAGAGTTGATTCGAGGTAGCGGAGTTTTCAAAATCAATCGATTCATGTTGGACTATTATCGAAAAACAACATAATGTTGACATACACATGTACATATTTATCTATGTTAGTGCATCGTGTAGGTTACATGATTGCGTTTGAGCTAAATTTTGCTGGTTTAGTTGAATGAAGTCTTTGTTCCAAGAAGGGAGGTTTTGCCTACCGACCAAATTCTGCTAAAAAAATCTTTATATAAAATGCACAGGTTTTACTTGGAGAGCTTTATTTTGAAGGTAAAATGTGTAACGCACTGTTCACGTCATCAATCAATATGTATTGAGTGTGCTAACATGATTCCGCCCATGTTTTTGTAAATGAAAGAATTGTTCGTTTATCCATTTATCCATTGTTCCATTTCCGACTGCCACCTTTCGGGCATATAATGCAATCCATTTCTATAGAAGTTTTTCTCTTTGAATGGGATCCAATTATTGCTACTTAAATAAATATATTTGTTTCTTTCGAAAGAACTAAACTATGCTTCGATAATTGCTGACTGCATGGATCGAAACTGATGGTAATCAAAAGGAACAATATTTGACGAAATGAGTGAGTAGTTTAATATGTAACATGTGGTTTGCCATTGTAATGGTGAAACATTAATTTTTATCTTGCCTCCTTCCTCTGAAAATTAAAATTTGACGTCTGTGGATATCACAAATAATAACTTTAAACGATTTTCGACGAAGTTCAATATATCACTCATCTTTGATCTTCCCAAATGCAGGTCGTAGCCTTGACGCGATATATTGTCGCGAATAGTTTTTTGCCACCACTAGAGCTGCCAACTTTTTTCTTCGGCCTTATGGGACAAATTAACTTGAAGTTAAAAATATGCGGGATTTATAAATTTTATCCGGGACAAAAATAAAACATTACATTTTGTGTTAAATTTCCTTTTATTCAGACTTAAAATTATTCTTTGCTACAGATTTTACGGCATGCCACATATCCTTTTGTGATTTGACATATTGATAAAATGAGACACAATCAAAATCATAATGGAACATAGTAAGCATTTCGACTTTAATCAAATTTGGCGTGCACTTGTTACGTACATCGGTCCGTGTTAGACGCATTTGCAAAAATACTCTTTCGACGAAACAATTTGAGCTAGGGATGCTAAAAATGAAAGAAAGTATAGTGAAAATGTTGCTTGTCTCCGTCTTTGAAAACGGTTCAATTATTTTCTTTCATTTCTCGAGCGCACTCATTTTCAAATTGCCATGGGAACATGCAATTTCCAGGCTTTTTTTAATCAATTGGAATTCTTCGTAAAGCGTGTCCATATTAATTTCAATTTTCAGTAGTTCCACTGCCAATACAAAATCATTATAATTTATCATTGATTCATCCAATTCATCCAATTTTGAATAGATATTATTTTCGGACATATCATATCTTTTTGTTAAATACTGCAAAAAGTTGGAATAAAAGTAGCGAAAGTCGTTTATTGCAGCTTCTTTCTAGGTTGTACACAAAACGGAAAGTATTTGACGGGTCTGGCTGCTAAAAAAGTTGTCTTTTAATCGCTGCTCAAATTTTTTGCGACCTTCAAGAATATCAGCATGCATTTCGAAAACTATAATTGATTCAGACTCAATCTTTTTCATAGTAACCTCTAATGCAAACATTACGTTTTGTACAAAAGACAAATAACCTAAATTTTTTTTCTCCTCTTCGTCAGATGCAAAAATGTTTTCTATCATTCGAGGGCACTCGTTTCCAATTTCCTGAAAATATAATTTTAATTTCTACAGCCGGTTCAAGGGATAAAAATCTGTAGACACATGTTTAAGAAGTTCTGTCCACTGCATTTCAGTTGCTTCAAATTGGTTTTGTAAGTTAGCCCTTCTCTTTGCCGACCTACTGAAATGGTTACATATTTTCAGAATCAATTGAATCAATTGCCTATCAGTACTAAACTTTGCTGCATTGTGCAAAATATGCACTGGGCAACCAGCTTTAAGAATGTTATCATTTTCCACCCTCAAAATAGTATAAATTGAGTGATGCTTTCCGAAGTTTACGTTAGTGTTGTCAGCGGAAAAAGCTGATATATTGTTTAATAGGAGGCCATATTTTCCAAAGTATCCATTAAAAGCTTTGATACTTGAGTAGCAGATTCTTCATTGCACTCTACAAAGTCTAGAAGTCGATTTTCTACGAAGGTATTAAAGTCGAAAAATCTTATACAAATAGAAAATATTTTTTTATTGCTTGCGTTAGTGGCAAACGAAAAATATAAGTTTTGGTCTTTTATAGCCCTTATAATATTCTTAACTGACTCTACGGATAATATTTCACAAACAATAATTTCTGCTTTCGTCCTTCCACAGCTAAATTTTTGAGCAATTTTTGAATCGGTACAAATGTAAGGTAGCAGATTATGCTTGTAGAATTGAAACCCTCATTGAAGCATCACTATTGTTTTGGCACCCATTTGATAGATAATTTCAATATATCAAGACACCGCAGTAATATTCTAAATTAAACCGTTTTTTGACACTGCACTCAAAGAATTCAAAGGCACGAATGTTTCACATCTAATGTACCTAAACAAATGCGACACAGAACGATGCTAGAAACAACGACGTAGATAAGAAACATGAAGGGCAAACACAGTGTTTGGGACATTTGCTGTATAACAATCATTCACAACAATCATTTTCCTGCCCGTGCGGTCATTAAGCGTGCTACGCGCAATATTTGTGCATTGGTCCAGTGAAATTCGACATAAAAATGACGAAACTTCGGAAAAATTAGGGGAAAGCTGAATTTTGGTGTGAACCTTGGTACTAGCGTGTTGAACAAAATGTCAAAAGTCACCATCGATCCGAGTGCTGCGTCACTTTTTATACGGATTCAAAAATCACCGAAAATGACCTTTCTTAAATATCTCAGTAACGGTTACGTCTTCAGAAAAACAATGTATGACGAATTTTTGACGAATTTTTCTGAAGACGTAACCGTTACTGATATATTTAGGAAAGGTCACTTTTGGTGACCTTTGACCCCGTATAAAAAGTAACGCAGCACTCGGATCGATGAAATCTTTTGACATTTTGTTCAACACGCCAGTACCAAGGTTCACACCAAAATGCAGCTTTCCCCTAATTTTTCCGAAGCACCATGTTAGATTTCCCCGGGCTAACATATGTATTTATGTTTTGACCGATATACGGGACTTGGTCTGTCTCGGCGGGACATGGCTATAAATGCAAAAAATACGGGACGTCCCGGGAAATAAGGGCCGGTTGGCAGCACTAGCCACCACCCACATTCATGTGAAGAAAGTGTAGCTCGATTGCATTTGCAATAATTCCGTTTCGTAGTACTAAATGTGCTTCGAGCTGCATTTTTAACGTATGAATGACCGTTGCCCTTTGGCAACATTTCCAGATTGGAATCTTTTCCCCGAAATTCGGTTAAAACTTAAGTTCTGGGCGGCATTTTGGAGGAATAATATTTAGGGGAATAATTCAGGTAAATTCTCTTGGGGGAGAATCAGCGTCAACAAGTTCGAATTTTGAAAATTTTGAATTTAAAACCACATCAGTAGAGAGGGCAAACGTTATTATAAATGTAATAAAAAATAAAATAAGAAAACAATTTGATATTTGTAGTGGTAATAGCTTAATGCGAGTGGATTGGTTATCTTGGAAATGACTAAAAAAAAGTTATTGGAAGTCAATGCAGATTATATGTACAAAATGAAATGTGTTCATGTAGAAGAATCCATTAATATGCTTTCAGATATAATCTAAAACATGTAAGTCCATAATTTAGCTCCATGAATCAAGTAAAATTTTATTCGTTGACCATACTTCGGTCTTTTACTTTATGGGGTTTTTTTTCCAGAAAGTGAAATATTTGGGAAATTTCCTCCCTTGCGTGGGAGATTTCGTAGCAGCAGTTTACATTTAGATCTGCCTTTAAGGTGGTTCTCTATCTGCCTTCCGCCACCCGCTCCTGCCTATAAACAGGCGTTTTTTAGGAACACAGAACTCGGGAATGGCTCAAACGATTGTGTGATTGACTTTTGTCTATGTCCTTATCTATTGTCTATATGCTTATCTATGAGCTTTTATTCTTACCTATGAGCGTTAAGCAAAATAGTGTTTTGGGAATTATTAATAAGAACTTACATTTTGTAGTCATTTTTCGAAACTTTAACACAATATAACATTTTTCCTTTTAATTTTTTTTAAATCGGTATAGATAATCTATCGTAGAACATCTGTACCTAATTTCAGTCAGACCAATCTGATGATTTTTACCTGAGATCTGTGTTATATAATATAGAAGATTAAATGAGTCAAACCATAGTTTTCCATTTATATGAGGAAAAATTAACGGGATTCTTTCCCACTACAGTTCAATAAAGAACAGCTACTGTGACTACTTTTTCTACAAAATTATACTAATTTTATTTGCTAGTGCTAGAAATTATACGACGACAACAATATACATTATACGATGACAACAATAACACCACAGTTCAAGTGACATGTTACCTTTTTTAAAATAAATCTCAATCATCAGCAGTAACTATCACTGAAAAAACACATGGCGCCAGGCGCCATAATTTATAGACTTCTGGCGCCATGTACATAGTCGATTTAGGGATAGTGATAAAATATAGCGCCACACGCCATAATACATGGCGAAAAGTACATAGGAGCAGACGCTATGCTTATAGCCCTCCACGCCATACACTATAGTCCTCCACGCCATGTACTATAGTCCTCCACGCCATGTACTATAGTTCTCCACGCCATGTATATGGCTTTGAGGACTATATTACATGGCGTGGAAGACTATAGTACATGGCGTGGAGGACTATAGTACATGGCGTTGAGGATTATAGTATATGGCGTGGAGGACTATAGTATATGGCGTGGAGGGCTATAAGCATAGCGTCTGCTCCTATGTACTATCGCGTGTGGCGCTATATTTTACCACAAATCGACTGAAATCGACTATGTACATGGTGCCAGAAATCTATAAACTATGGCGTCTGGCGCTATGTGTTTTTTTAGTGCACCAAATATAAATTCCACCAAACATAAATTCCACCAAATATAAATTCTACCAAACATAAATTCGATAAATTCGAGTCAACATACTCACTATTGAATGTTCCTGCTCCTGTGTGAAAATTCACCGGTCGAAGTATCGAAAATATCGCAGCCAGTACTTCAGTTCAAAATGAGTCAATTATGTAGACCCAATCTCTAATGTCACTTGCTGACATTTATACCTTCCCTCACACAGCATGGCTGCGAGTTATAATTGTAGTGCCATGAGCCATATTACATGGCTCATGGCACTATGTAATATAGCGTGTGGGGCCATAATTTCTGTGCCATGTAATTATGGCGCTGGGAGCCATACTGCATAGCTCAGGCCACTATGTGCATAGCGTGTGCAACCATAAATGCTGCGCCATGTTACATAGGACCACGCGCTATGTAGATTCTGACATTATGGCGCTGGGAGCCATATTGCATAGCTCAGAGTACTATGTACATAGCGTATGGCGCCATAAATAATGCGCTATGTTACATGGCTCTGGGCGCCATGTGGATTTTTTTCAGTGTTACATTTGATGTTCAAATCGTTCATTCACTGCTTTTAAACATTATTACACCGTTTCCAACTTACTAACTTTGCTTACTCGTAAAAACAACTACTAACAACCTGTCATTCGATTAAGAATATTGTCAGAATACAAAATATTCTGTAGCTGACATGCATAGTTGTTCGCATATTCATCTTGTCTTCCATTACTTACGCCCAGAGCACGTACAAATGATGTCTATTCGATTTCCGTAGCTCTTCAGAATATTTTCTTCTCGGTTTATTGTCTTGCAAAAGATAATTCAAAAATGATTTTGAAGACCGTATCAGCATATGCACGATTTGTGAATCTAATAAAAATAAAATTCATCACATTTCGTCACGAAAATAAGATCGATTTGTTGATAAGACGGAATCGAATGTTTTTATTCAGATTGAAGATTTTTATTTTCATAACATTGACATTGATTTTACGTTTAAATTTTCATACTTTAAATACCAGACTTGATAATTTGGTTGTGAATACGAAAACCTACTTTTGTAAATATATCTAACACGTAAAATCTTTAAGAAAATCTAAATATTTTCTCTGCTCTTCTTTGCAAACCAATAGTTTCAATCACTTTCTGTACGTTTAAGTTTGTTCAAATTTCTGCTATTAAAAGTCGACGAAAAAATTAAATCTCTACGAATCGATATGAAACAGAAAATATATTAAATGTACTGTAACCTTATAAATGCATGTTTTAAAACGTTCAAGTACTGTTCTTTAATTAAAAAATCAAAATTAATCTTGTCTCGAAAATTTAGACGCGTTACAACACATTTATAAACACCAGTGGCAACTGATCAACAGATATTACCGTTTTGGCCTCCCCCGTCTACTCAACTACAGTTAATTGTTGAATTAACCATATTCATGCTTCATTGCTTTTACTTATGGTTTGAAAAAGTATCAAAAAGACTTCATCACAAGTCCCATCGTCAATAAAAGTAAAGGTGGATATTTTCCCACACTGGGCGCGAAATTTATGCAATCGTTTATGTGTATGGTATGCTCAATTTAGCCTATAATAAACACAGTTTTCCAAACTAAATCATACCAAACATAAAAAACCACTCTTGTCAAATCAGTCGCTTCTTATTGCCTGCCGAATTCATTGATTATTTTTGTTATAACACATTTCAATCAGAAAATAAGCTTTATTTCATTGCAAAAAAAAAGTTGGATTTTATAATAAATATGAGAAAATCGAAAGATTCCACTCTTGCGCCAGTAAAGCTGTGTTTCACTCAAATTAATCGTCCATTTAAGAAAGTCAAGAGATACCCTAAAATTCAATGAAACCTACAAAAATATGAACAAAGGTCTTCATTTTCCATCATTAAATTTCACGGCCAAACTTTCTTTTAAACTTGCCTTGAACATTTATTGTTATCTTCTAGATTTTCAAAGCATACCAACAGCAAGTGAGCGATCACATAAATAGCATTCGTTTTAGAGAAAATTAAAATACAGCCTCACTCAAAAAAAACAACTTGAAACTTCCCACAGCCTGTTGTAAAATCATCATTAGGACTTATTAGTAATTCTACAGCAAATCACTTCGAAGTCAACAAAGTGATAAATTATTTCCAAGTTTTACATTACTTTTCACATCGTCTGCCGTCCTCTGACATATTGACGTTATACCAAGTTTTACCAAGCTCCTGAAAAACTCAGACACAAAATTCAGTTTGCTGATAGACCTGATCGATAACAATTGAATTGGAGCGAAATTACGAAATCGAACATTTAGGCCTACACATCTATCTTCGTTGCCAGCTGAATCAAATTAATGAACTCACTCATCTTCACTGGCTCGTCGACGAGTCTGACGTGTCTTGAGCAGTAGATATTGTTGATGTGTTTCACATGCACAAACATATATGGGATGGGGTGAGTTTGACCTCAGGAAAAAGCTTGTTGCCTGGATATTCTGAAGAAAAGATGAAACGTCTGCGATTTCTTTTGCCGACAAGATGTCAAAGTGAAATACAACATGGTGATGTGAATGAGTGCCTTGCTGTGTGGGCTTTTGTGTGATGTGTCTAGAAAACAGGCAAAGAGATATTTAAAAATACTGAGGCAGTTATACTTTGTTTATTGGGAATCAGTTTCTATAAATATTTTACTAAACATGCAGAGTGTGGCGTCAGTTTGCTATGATAAGATATTACAGGAATATACTTACGAAATTCAAATATAAGCTCACGGAAGCAAAATAATGCTGTACAATTATGTTGTGCTAGCTCAAAATATAGTTCACCAAACACAGAAAAGCCCCGCTTTAATCAATTTTGCCACTAAGAACAAATCTTGCATCAACAAACGCATAAAAACCTCTTATTTAATTTTCAGCAACCAAGTTCATTGAACTGAATAAACTCGATTGCACCAAGAATTCACATAAAATGAAGATGGAGTCGTCGATCATTCCAAGCGGTCACCGCCACATTGCAGTATTAAGTTTTATGTCTTCAATCCTAATCTATCCTCCAAACCTTGCAAGTGAAGGTTGTAAATTGATAAATTTTATTATGAAAACGAATGACATCAAGACATACAAAATATTTTATAACCCGAATCTTCGTAGGGTAGTTTGCCTCATAGAGAACAGATATTCGAATTCATGATATGGTACAATAAGAATTATTTGTGGACTGAAATAGTTTTCTTGGAGCTCCCGAGTGAAATTTATCAAAAAGAACTTTGATTGTCTAGCAAATATATCAGATAGTCTCAATCGTGCAAAATTCGATAAACATTGACAACAATCCTAAAATAGTAGAATTTAACATTTTATTTTGATTTATCGTCCTATGATCGTCGTTTTAGATCAAATTATTCTTTTCTTTAACCTTTCAATCATTGAGAAAAGGCGTAGCACTTACTGTACAGATTCTTACATATATCCAAGAAAAACAAAAATCTCGGTTCCGAAACAGCAAATGTCAAACATTGCACTTT
This sequence comes from Nemotelus pantherinus, assembly GCA_963978885.1. Classification (NCBI taxonomy): domain Eukaryota; kingdom Metazoa; phylum Arthropoda; class Insecta; order Diptera; family Stratiomyidae; genus Nemotelus; species Nemotelus pantherinus. Next base: position 35,155,916 of record OZ022263.1, read on the forward strand.
ATGCTTCTTTTTAGATATCGGCGACCTTAAAGTCACAAAAACATTCATGCGGGCAACATTACATAAAACATTAGCTTTTCGCTTTCCATTACTTCCAGTTTACACAAGAGAATTCATCAAAAGCGCCATTATGCCTCTTTTCCCACGCTTACAAACACACAATGCCCGACCGAAAGCATCAAATTAGGCCTGAAATGGCAAAAGAATGTTTATTTTAGGACAAAAATGTTTTATTCACATGAGTGAATTTCATCGTATTATCAATCATATTCACTCCGTGAACAAATCAGTTTCGAAAATCCAATGGGAGAGTGCGTGTGTGTGTACGTGAATTTGGATTCAGGTTTCATTTCGGGCACGTCGGAGACAGGCCCACTGCTCGAAATTCATGAGTCAACAGACTGGCTAGTCGTGAGGTGCATATTTCGATTGCTTGCTGGAAATAGATTGGGGGTGCTCTGATTAAAAATTCAAGGAACACACCTACGACGCATGAATTACTTAAGAGGTCAATACTGCCACCTTGATGGCTACTGAGTATTTATCTTGTGCAACGAACCGAGAATCTAGTTATCTTAGTCATATTAGTCAGCTTCTTCGTATTGAATTTTCGATACAATAAAGCCAAGCGAATTCAATACATTGTACTGAAAACGTAGCATGGCATCTTATGATAGACGAAAGGGTTTAAATCTGCAGTATTCATTTTCAAAAGGCATCAATAAATACGCTATCACAAATCCATTTTCGATAGGTGAGATAGTGTTGGTTCAAGAAATCTCCAGCACTCAAGCTGAAGCATATTTTCATAAAATCATACACATTTGTATCATAAAACCACCTTGAGTGCGGTGGTTTCATGAAACCCAATCTGTTTCTTGCGGGAAAAGGACCACAAAGAAGAAATCTGAAGGAAACCTTCAAATCAGCGCGGCAAAATCTCTGCCACATCAAACGCGCTAGAAAGATTAATATTCAAGTAAAATATAATTGAATGGGAACGCCACATACAGACTTTTTTCAAAAGAATTTTTCACTGGATGGTTTTTACTTTGCATTGTTATGATTGCATTGTCTTCGATACTTGTTTACCGATTCTGACTTCAACAACTACAGCAATTAAAAATCAGTTGTTTAGTACAAACCTAAGCCCGTGTCTACAATGATGATGTCCTATATTAGACAAAACACTTAACCTAAAAGAGCACTTATTATTTGTTGGAATATTATCTTTTTTGTGGCGCTAATAGGTTGCCTTGTTATATTTTAACAAAGCTGAATTTGGAAGTTTTTAGAACTTTTTTTTTTTTGAAAATTCAAATTGAGAATAAATATTCACATGAAATTCGCAATCCGATCAAGCTGAAATTTTAGAGGAAATTGATACCGATGAGCTATAATTTTTTTGATCTATGAGAGGGTATCCTTAACATTTTGGCGACAGTGGTTACCCTTACATTTTTATTATATAAAAAAAATTATTTACTTAGATTATGGTTTGGAAATTTTCAACTCCATACGGGCACTAAGTGGCTTAAAGTGGGCAAAGAATTTTTTTTAAATTTCGAGCCGCGATAGCTTCATACAAATTTAAAAAGCACATTGCTAAGTATAAGAAATATAGGGCAAATGTATTAGTCCCCGGACAGTTAGTGGATTTTTCAGCTTAAGCTCGGTTTCACATATTACTTAGAAGCTTAATATTTGGTTTACATGCAAGCTTTTTTATGCATTGGTATTAGTTGTGGGTCTTTTGTACCAATTTTTAACTCAACCAAGGAAATAAGAATGCTGATATTCCAAGTATATGAACTTGATTCAAATTGTGCTAGTCTCCGGACACCATGCGTCAGTTTTCGAACAATTTTGAGCTAGTGTCCGGACCGTGCTGAAATATGCACACTTCAGTTTAGTTTTTTGAGTTATAAACCTAAGCTTAGAATTAAACATATAC